>OX638372.1:104711165-105228122 GCA_951812925.1 Calliopum simillimum
TTAAGACAGATAATGAAACCTTTCTGTGATCAACGTCATTAAAGATTGGCGCTGTTCTTCCGAAAACTATCAAGAAGGTTCCAATTAAGTTTGACAAATGCAAATATTGCGAGTATTCTGTAAATTTGGTTTGTACTGCTTGCTAAAACTGCCTTCTCGTTACTTCCGCTAGTTGCTTTTGCTTACTCTTTTTACATGTTGGTTCTTTGGCTCCACCATTTCTCTCACTTGCAACATTTAGAGCAGTATGACTTTTTTTTGCTGCATGCAACTCTCATTGCGAACTAAGTCTACTCGATTTACTATTAGTATTTTGCTTGGCAAATGTCTTAGCATATAACATTCTCAACTGTTCTCAACGTTTCTTTTGATGTTTATCTCAATCATATGCTTTATGCACATTTGGTGTCATCGAAATTATTTCTTTGATTACTCTTACTACGTCTTAGATTAGTTTTATCAAAATCAGTGTATAGTTTTTAATTTTTCCTTTTAATTTGCCAACCCAATCTCTATACAGAGGCCAAGTTGCAGCATACCACGTTGTGGTAACTCTTAAAGAGAAAACCCATTTAACCTGCTTGAACAACCTACAAAATTGGCTTTATAATGCATTATCCAACAGTCACTTTAACCTCTTCTATGCTCTATCTATATATTGAAAATGTTAATCAAAATATTCAATAAAAAAAAAAGATAAATTCAACCAAAAAAAAAAGAATATGGATTCTACACGCATGTCAATCAAGCAAACTAACATGAATTCTAAATTGAAACATCGTTTACCTCAGCAACATAACAAAAAATGTAGCATCTTTTGTTGGCAGAAGTTCTCAAACCAACCACCCTTCATAGTTAACCTCAATAACCGCCAACACCAAAGCAACAACGAGTTGTTAAAGTACTCGTAGCAACAACGAAAAAATTAAGCACAATATTGCACGGTGAAGAATTTTGAACAAATTTACTGAAAAAATATGACACAAATGCAAATATCAAACATTTGTAGAGTTTCAAGTAATATATGATCTTTAAAATCGAGCTTTAATGATAGCAACAAGTATAGCTTCTTCAAGTATTTAGCAAAATTTCTATGATTTGTGTGAGTTTTTTGCTTTATCACAGTTTAAAGATTTTGCTTGTGTGGGTGGTGCCACGCCCTCTAATCCAAATGAGCATAGTTTTTGCTTAGAACTTGCACACAATGTTTGTAATGTTTTTGTGTATTTTGGTTGAAGTATAGTAAAAATTGCTGTCAGTTTTGTGTTTCAAACCTTAGGCTTATTAAGCACTACAAATGTTCAGCATAAATAGAAATTTCACTGTTTTTTGTAGGTATATACCGTTTTAGTCATAAACGAAACTTAATTTGAGAGCTCTTCACGTTTATTAAATATTTAAATCGGAAACTCTGAAAATGTCTATACAATTTTTGTGAAACACTACAAATGTTCAAATGAAAGCTTTATTCTTTGTTTATATGCAGTTAAGCATATACTTAATTTTAAAACCCCATGCATATTTTCTGAACATTTCAGATTTGAAACTCTACAATTGTCTGCACAATTTTTCTGAAACACTACAAATGTTTAAGATTTTTTTAAATAAAACACAAATATAATAAGAAAAAATATGAATCAATCAGAATTTTAGTAAAATAGAAAGCATTTCCATGTTCTTTATCTCACCAAAGATATCAACGAATAAACTTAATTTGCCCCACTGTGCGATAAAGACATCGAAATCATTTTATTGAATGAACTTTTACCATGCAATAAGAAGCAACTGAAATAGCATATAATATAAACTATGAAGAAAACATCCTTCCTTATATCTTTAGTTAGATAGATTTACTGTGAAACATAGGTAGAAGCAACAACACAGCCACAACGGAGCAGAGAAACTTGGCTGCTGTTGCTTTGTTGGTTGGTTGATTACTTGGTTCGACGTACAAAACTTTACTTGCCAAACCACAAAGAGAATGCACTGTAAACGAACCTCATAGTTACACTTTATGAGTTAATACGACCCTACAACCCAAAAGCATAAGATATACAGCAATGAATTGTAGTAGTCGAAAGAAATAAAGTAAGATGGATACACCTCTTTTACCAGATGCAGCAGATACAACACGTACTCTTAGATGAATGCGCTCAATTGCTGACATGTAGTTGTTGTGAAAGAATTGTTAAAGTTTCGGGATGTACGAGTAAAACTCAAACCATCGAAACCACTGTAATACCATTTCGAAGAAAGTGCTGTGTAGAATGACATGGAAAATAATAACTGAATGACAGCATTCAATGCGCTGCATAATAAAGAAAAGTGCAAGGTAAATGAGGTTATGCAAAAAAGGGCAACAACGGCAGGAGCAATAGAATGAATGTGAACATGTTAACTGACTGGGAGGGAGACGAATATTGTGGTACAACTTCTTGGTACTTTCAATGAAATATGTCGATTTTCTACTGGCGAAACTTCTTGCTTAGGAAGATGAATGGAATGCTGACAATCGATGTAGATAGATAAAAAAAGAGATATTTATTGTGAAGAAGACTATGGTTATTAAGAAAAATGTCAATATAACTTTGTTTGAAACCGTAAAAATTAATGTTTCATTAATCTTTCTATTAAAAATCCCGTTTTTTTTAAATATGGAAACCTGTTAAATAGCCGGTTAAATATTTTCCAGAAAAGAACCTGTTTTTTTAATACGAAAACCTGTCAAAAGCAAATTTTCTCTTCAAGAGCCCTTTTTATTGCTACTTTTCATGATTTTTCTTTCAACAAAAAACCTGCCAATTGGAAAATTGTCTTGTAAAAATCCTGCTTTTGTAGTATGCAAACCTTTCATATGGCAATATTTTCTATAAAAATCCTGTTTTTTTTTTTTCAATTCGAAAACCTGTTAAATAGCAATTTTTGCCATCAAATATCCTATTTTTTCTTATTAAAGGCTCTTTTTTTATTTATGAAAACTTGTAAGTTTTCTAGAATCCTGTTTTTTTTTTTTCAGTATGAAAACTATTTAAATATTTTCTTTAAAAATCCTGTTTTTTCAATACGAAAACCAGTCAAATGGTAATTTTTCCTATGAAGCCCTGTTTTTTTTATTAATGAGAACCTATCAGATTGCTATTTTTTCTATCGGAAGTCATAATTTTTCTTTCAATATGAAAACCTGTCAAATAGCAATATTTTCTATAAAAATCCTATCTTTTCAACACGAAAACCTGTTAAATAGAAATTTTTCCTTTCAAAAAATCCTGTTTTTTTTTTAATATGAAAAACCTGTTAAATGGTAATTTTTGCTGTCAAAAGCCCCTTTTTTTATTAAAGTGAACCTGTCAAATGGCAAATTTTCTTATAAAAATCCTGTTTTTGTAGTGTGGAAGGAAACCTGTCAAATGAAAATTTTTTTCCATATATATCCTGTTTTTTTTATTAATGAGAACCTGTCAGATTGCTATTTTTTCTATCGAAAATCATAATTTTTCTTTGAATATAAAATCCTATCAAATGGAAAATTCTCTTATAAAAAATCCGGTTTTTGTAGACTGGAAACCTGTCAAATGGCAATATTTTCTATAAAAATCCTGTTTTTTAATACAAAAACCTGTTAAATAGCAATTTTTCTTATCAAAATTGTTATTTTTCAGATTCAAAATTCAGTTTTTTTTTTTTCTTTTCTTATATACGAAAAACCTGTCAAAGGGTGATTTTTCCTGTCAAAAGTCCTGTTTTTTTTAGTAATGAAAACCTGTCAAATGGCAAATTTTCGTATAAAAAATCTTTTTTTGTGGTATGGAAGGAAACCTGTCAAATGGCTATTTTTTGTACAAAAATCCTATTTTTTTTTCTGTCAAATCGAAATATCACCAACAATTAAAATTCAGTTCTTTTTTATTATAAAAAACTTAAAATGAAAATTGTTCCTGTTTCAGTCAAAAAAAAGAAACGGTTAATTATATTTTATCACACTCAACTGCAAACACTACAAATGTCAAAAAGCTCTACAAATGTTCGATTTTTTTTATTGCAAACTTATATGTTATTATTTCCAGTTCTGGTAGGTAGCACCATTAAAACTTCTATCACCTTAAGTCTTTAATGTTACTTTTGCAATACCTCACTACTTGACTGTTTTTGTTTTCCAAAATCAAAGTTTTTTGCTAGACATCTTTATCAATTCTCTAAACTTTTACCAACTGTCAACATATTTTCCGCATTTTTTTATGTTTTTATTTTTTCATTACTTGTTTTTCTTTAAATTGTTCATACTTACCTGCATATCCTGTTATTGTGCAAAAAGTTTTCTGCTGTTTGTTGTTGGACATTCCTTTTTTACTTGGATGTCTCCGTTTTATCGCAGTTTAAATTGTATACAAATGCACTTTTGTATGTAAAAAAAAGTGAACAATTCATATGTAAAACCTTAAACATATGCTGCTTGTATCAAAGAAATACGATGGTCTCTTGTTAGCCATACGAGCTATTTTGTGTTGCCAACTTTTGTCTTTGTTTTAAGGAGTTCAAAAGCAGTTTTGTATGAAAACAGAGCTAAAATCGCAGATTTTTTAATAAGGTTTTGTAAGAATTTCATTATTTATATAATTTTGTTTATTTGAAAATCAATGAAATCCCTACAAATGTTATGAAACTCTACAAGTGTTCTTGCTATTCTTTGTATAGTTTTACTTATTTTCAAATTTTATATTGACGAACTGCTTTTTCATTTATAAAGCTCATCGTATTCTCATAGTTTTTATGTAGTAATTTGTTTGAAATTTTCCCCTAATATTGCACAAATTTAAATCAGTTTTAAATAAAAATATATATTTTTCAAGCATTCCATATCAATTTGTGAAATCACATTTGACAATTTGTGCATAATAAATAAACGTTCAAATTGATGTATCGTAATTCTTGAAAAAGCAGAAAATTTATTTCAAAAAATGTCCATAAAATCATTGAAAGTTTACAAACATTTGATTGCAAGTGATGAATCAGTGAAATTTTTTAAAATTTGTTTCGTTTTCCATGCTATTGATTGCAATCAATCAATTAAATGAAATTTTATGCATACATACATATAAAAAAAAAATCATTTTTTTAAACTAAAATCCTTTTAATTTGTATATATATACATATATATGTGCACATGTGATTGTGTATAATCATGTAAAACTTAACAGAGTTTCATTGTTTTTATTGACATTTGAGCTGCATTCAGTGAATGCAATTAAGAAATTTATCGCCGGATTATTGGTGACAGATATGTGATTTTATTGTTCAAATATAAATAAATAAAATGATAAATAAAAATTAAAATTAATTTAAAAGAAAAAAACAAAATTAATTAATATAATAATTAAATTCCAATAAAAATTTAAATCTGTTCATTTATTTACTGGCTAAATAATTTTGCATTTTTTGAAGGGGGTATCAAATGTAGAGTCTCATTAAAGGTGATGCGAAAGAAATTTCATATTGCGATTATCCCATAATTTTTGCAAATGCCGTCAATTATCACAGTGCTTTGACATTTATGTTGTTGACAGATAGAAGAAGAATTGCCAATAAGCCAACTAATTGGAATCGAATATATTGCGTGCAATAATTCAAAATGCCTTGTGATGACGACAAATGTGAATCAACTAAGAAGGTGGCCATTTGATCAATATCATTATTTCAACATCGCTAAATTTTTTTCCATTCTAACAAAATGACAGGCACTTGACATTATAACATTACTTTTACTCCATCTTGTGTAAGATCGATGACATCGTTGAGTTTGTTGGAGGCCCATGGCTTGAGAGGTGATAAAGTACCCAAGTATAAATTTAAAGAACTAAAAAAAATATACATAAAGTTTTCGTGACAAATTTGTATGACCTTTTTATCGAAACGTTTCTGCTCCACTTTTTGGAGGCATTTTCACATTTTGTGTCGACGTTTATTTCCAATACTTCTTTGTGATACTTTTCGAAGACACTTTATTCAATACTTTTTTACGACATTCTTTAATGACTTTTTTTGCGACACTTTTCGGGACACTTTATTCAGTATTTTTTTTTTCGACATCACTTTCAACACTTTTTGCACAAGTTTTGCGATACTTTTTGAAAACATTTTGTGCAATTCTTTTTTGTAGCACTTTTTTCAATACTTTTCTTAGACACTTTTTTCCGATCCTTTTTGGAGACTTTGTTCAATACTTTTTTGCGACACTTTTTTCCGGCACTTTTTTAGGTCAAGTTCAATACCTTTTTCCGCCATCTTTTTAAAGACTTTTTTCAACAATTTTTGTGACCCTTTTTTCACATCCTTTTTGGAGACACTTTTCAATACTTTTTTGCGATACTTTTTCTTAACACTTTTTTTGGACACTTCTTTCAATACTTTTTTGATCTTTTTTTTTGGATATTTCTTTCAATACTTTTCTGCGAAATTTTTTTTTTTCCGACATCCTTTTCAACACTTTTTCTTTGACAATTTTTGTCACTCTTTTTCCGATACTTTTTGGAGACACTTTGTTCAGTACCTATTTGCGACACTTTTTCTTAACACTTTTTTTAAAACTTTTTTTGGACACTCCTTTCAATACTTTTTTGCGAAATTTTTTCCGACATTTTATTCAACACTTTCTTTCGACAACTCTTGTGGTACTTTTTTCCGATACTTTTTCGGGACACTTTTTTAGGACACTTTGTTCAGTACCTTTTTTCAGGCATTTTTTCATCACTTTTTTCGACATTTTTTGTGATACTTTTTTCCGACACTTTTTCGTGACACTTTTTTAGGACATTTTTTTGACATCTTTTTTCAACATTTTTTTTTTCTTCAACAATTTGTGAATCTTTTTTCCGATTCTTTTTGGAGAAACTTTGTTCAATCCTTTTTCGCGACACTTTTTTCCGACACTTTTTTGGATACTTTGTTCAATACCTTTTTTCAGGCATATTTTTCAACGCTTTTTTCGACAATTTTTGTGATACTTCTTTCCGACACTCTTTCGTAACACTTTTTTGACATCTTTTTTCAACATTTTTTTTTCGACAATTTTTGTAAAACTTTTTTCCGATCCTTTTTGGAGAAACTTTGTTCAATAGTTTTTCGCGACACTTCTTTCCGACACTTTTTTGGATACTTAGTTCAATACCTTTTTGCAGGTAAACTTTTCAACACTTTTTTCGACAATTTTTGTGGCTTTTTTATGAGATACTTTGCTTTTTGAGACACTTTCAGAAGACACTTTTTTCAATACTTTTTTGTGACACTTCTTTCTGACACTTTTTTCTGACACTCTTCCACAAGCTTTTGTGATGCTTTTTTAGAACATATCGTTGAATACTTTTTTTTCGACACTTTTTTCAAAATCTTACTAAGCACTTTTTTCCACAATTTTTGCGACACTTTTTTCCGACACTCTTTCGCAACACTACCTTTTTGTGAAACTTTTTTCGCGATACCACTTTGCTACAATTTCTTTCAACATCTTTTTCAAAACTTTTTTTGAAGCTTGTTGTGACTCTTTTTAGTCCTTTTTTATGAAACTTTTTGGTTACACATTTCGCAACACTTTTTTGTGACACTAATTGATATATCGTTATTTTTTTATTCACCCTAGCATATAGTAAACATATTTTCACTTAATTTTCGCAAAGATTTCAACATTTGCCAAAGAAACTATAGCAGAAAATTGTATTCCAAGCCAGACAGTCATGCATATAGGTACTGCAGGCAGCAATATAAAATCTTTGGCAGCAACAAAACTGCTGCTGCCAACTTGATGTTTCAATGTGTCAACAAGATTTTTCTGTTGCTATTGCAATTGCCATAGTTAAGTGTGAAGCACCTTTACAAAAAAAAAAAACAGCTTCATGTTCCCTTTTTTACAACATTTATACACACATGTGTATGTATGAATTTGTAGCTGTTGCTGTATTGGATTTCTTTTCAACTTCTTTTTCATTTGTTTGCGCTTTTGAGGCTGTTTGTGCTCTATGTGAGTACATGAACGATACACACACGCACACACTTAACACCTTTTGCTGCCAAAAGGTAAGTGCACATAGTGTGTAAGTGTAGTGTAGTTTGCGCCATTATACCCACTAGTACTCAATTCGAAAGAAGCAGGCTTTTGTTGCAAGTGTTTTGATGTGTCTGCCTTACAGGCAAACAGTAATAATGCTGTTTGTTAAATGACGCACATTGACGGCACATACATACATGGTGTTATTTGCTGCATCAGTGTGTGTGTACTCGTATTGCATTTTTGTAGTTTTTGTCTGCAAAACTTAAACTTTTCATACAATTCAACAGCTTAAGTACGTGTGAGTTGTGTTGCGTTATTTTTATTAAATTTACTGTAACAAATCGCTTCTAAATGTATGCTATTGCATTACAAAAATAAAGGACCTTTAATTGACCTCATACATGACAAAAACTTTAGTTTTCTCCAACACTTTGCTGCCAAAGTATTCTTAAAATAAGACAACAATAATTCAGTACGTGCATAAATATTGTTTTTGTGACCTCTTTTTTTTTTTGACAAAAAAGGTTAAATTTTATAATTTGAAAAGGATGCACAAACCAAAGTATTTGACGCAAATAAAAAGCAAAACTTTTCTTTAAAACCCCTGGTAACCAAAGCATTAAACGTTTTTATTCAACACTTTGAGGGTAAAGAAACAAAACAGAAAAAAGTTTAAAAGTTTCTTTTTTTTAAAGAAAATTTATCTTAAGTGTCCCAGCTAAATAGAGATGAGGGATGGTTGGATACAGCACTCTTTCAAGTTTCAACAACCAAATGTCTCTTTTTTGAAAGTTTTGTTGAAAAGTTTTCCCTAAAACTGTGAATGAATGCAATGATTTATGGCAATTGAATGCAGAAGTATGGAATATTTAAAACATTTACATTTTAAAGATTTAACACTTTTATTTTTGTATAGATTTTTTTAAACTTTCCTGAATTTCAAAGATTTTTACACAATTTTTGGCCTTTTTTATCACTACTTAATATTCGATGACGATGACTTTTACAAAGTTTGTCTTTAAATTACCGTTATCATTTTATAGTTCTACCACTGAACTGTGATACAATGAACACTTATAAGCATTTAAGAACATTTAAAACACTTTAAAAACAATTTGTAAACAAAAGTCAACAAATGTTGCTGAAATTATTAAAATAACAAAAATTGCTTTAAAGTCTACAAAATGTTGCTAAACATTTAAAATAACAAAAGTCGCCTTAAAGTCAACAAAATGTTGCTGAAACTATTAAAATAACAGAAAATAACTTAAAGTCAACAGAATGTTGCTGAAATTATTAAAATAACAAAAATTGCCTTAAAGTCACCAAATGTGCTAAAACTATACAAATAACAATGACCACCTTAAAGTCAACAAAATGTTGCTAAACATTTAAAATAACAAAAGTCGCCTTAAAGTCAACAAAATGTTGCTGAGACTATTCAAATAACAAAAAATGCTATAAAGTCAACAAAATGTTGCTGAAATTATTAAAATAAAAAAGATCGCGTTAAATGGAACAAAATGTTGCTGAAACTATTCAAGAAACAGAATATGCCAAAAGGTCAACAAAATGTTGCTGAACATTTAAAATGACAAAAGTCGCCTTATAGACCACAAAATGTTGCTGAAACTAGTCAAATAACAAAAAATGCTATAAAGTCAACCAAATGTTGCTGAAACTATTAAAATAACAAAAAATAACTTAAACTTAACAGAATGTTGCTGAAATTATTAAAATAGCAAGATCGCGTTGAATGGAACAAAATGTTGCTGAAACTATTCAATTAATGAAAATGGCCATAAAGTCAACAAAATGTTGCTGAAACTATCAAAATAACAAAAGTCACCATAAAGTCAACAAAATGTTGCTAAAACTTTTCATAAAGTAAAGTCAACAAAATGTTACTGAAACTATAAAAATAAAATAGGTCGCCTTGAAGTCAACAAAATGTTGCTGAAACTATTCAAATGACAAAGATCGCGTTTAAGGGAACAAAATGTTGCTGAAGCTATTAAAATAAAAAAAGTCGCCTTAAAGTCAACAAAATGCCGCTGAAATCATTAAAATAACAAAAATAACTTAAAGTCAACAAAATGTTGCTGAAACTGTTAAAAGATAAAAGCCATATTTTCAAAGCCATATTTTCAAAGCCATATTTTCAAAGTTTTTTATTTTTATAAATTTTTCGGCATTACCACTAGACTCACTTTTAGACTCTTAAAACATTCTTCGACTTTCTAAAATTTCTTTTCGTGGTTTCATAAATTTTTTTCAGCATTATTCCACCTACTTTCTCAAAACTTTTTGATTTATATTCCAATATTGAATATTACTGAAAATTTTAAATATTTTTCTGAATTTATGAATAGTGGATGTAGTAAGTTTTCGAAATACTCCATAGTTGATATCCTCATCACTCAAATAGAATTGAGCAATTCATTGCTGAACTCAATACTTCAAACAACTCTTTATCTATATACGTATGCTTTTAAACCATAAGGCTAAATAAGTTTGGAAAACTTTTGCAAGTTTATTGTGCCCTTTCAACTTTAAAAACTGATTGCGTTATAACAAAAGCTGCATGCGGCACATACAGTAAATGTTGCAGCAACAGAGAACAAAAAGAAGAAAAATCAGCAACAGATAAACAGAGCTACATGAGGATAGGTAGTACGGCTGTTTCTTTTATTTGTTATTGCAGAAAGTTACGAAACAAATTTAAATGTGCGGCATACGCCAAAGTAAATACTTACAAAATGTGCAGTTTTAAGTTGCTGCACCTAAAAGCCGACTTTGTATTTTTTTTTTGCTTTTATTCATCTTTTATTATTGTATTGCATACTGTTAGCATCAACAGCATCTTGTAATGAAGGCAAAAAAGGATATTGCAATAGCGCTCAACACAAAAATGAATACAACAATACATGCATAAGTTGAAGAATACAACTACAATTAAATGAAAGCAAAATAAAACATACAATAATACATATCAAGCTTTTGAACAATGCGCATAAAAAACAACAAACGCGAGTATTGCAACTTCCTCCATACAATGGGTGAGCAATTTTTCATTTGCTATTTCGCTACTTTGCTATTGTTGTGCAAAAGTTTGCTTATTTACGATAGGTACGTTATCAACATACCATGCAAAAGGTGAAGTCTCGATGAATTGCTGATTGTACAGTGTGATAGGATGATGCAAAAATTATTTTTTTTTTTTTAAGAAGATCGCGACACTTTTTGCTGACACAAATAAAATTTTTTTTTTTGGGACACATTTTTGTGACTTTTTCTTAGCGACACTTTTGGCGACGAATTTTGCCGGCTTTTTTGTTGGCGACTCATTTAAGACACATTTTTGGTGACACTTTTTGGCGACACATTTTTCGACACTTTTTTAGCGATGCACTTCTCGACACGTTTTTGGCAACACTTTTTTTGACACTTTTTTTTGACATATTTTCCGACATTTTGTTTTGGTGACACATTTTTGGGTTCTGTTTTTTAGCGACACATTTTTCGACACTTTTTTCGTGACAATTTTTTCGGTACTTTTTTTGGCGATTTAATTTTCAATAACTGCATTTTTTTCGTGACACATTTTTCGACACTATTTTTAGCGACACATTTATGCAACACCTTTTTCGACACATTACTTCGTAACAACTTTGGCGATATACATTTCAATACTATTTTCTTAGCCACACTTCTTTGGTGACTTATTTATGCAACACCATTTTCGACTTTTAGGCGATATACTTTTCAAAACATTTTTTTTTTTTTGCAACACATTTTTGGACACTATTTTTCTTGACAACTTTTTTGATATTTTTTTGGCTAAATACTTTTCAATACATTTTTTTCTTTGTGACACATTTTTCGACACTATTCCATTTTTCGAGTCTTTCAGACAACACATTTTTCGACACTTTTTTGGCGACACATTTTTCGACCCTTTTTGAAAATTTTTTCATTGACTTATTTTTCAACTTTCTTTTGACTAAACATTTTCGGACCCTTCTTTTTGACTCATTTTCCGGCTTTTTGCTTTAATGACACATTTTCAGGTTCTTTTTTTTAGCGACACCATTTTCGACACTTTATTTCGAGACAACTTTTTCGATACTTTTTTTAGCGTCACATTTTTCGACACTATCCTTAGCGACACATTTTTGACAGTTTTTTCGGCAACAAATTTATTGAAACCTTTTAATTTTTGTTTCGAAAATCACTCAAATCACCCATTGTACTCGTTTACCTTGAGTGGATAGTTAAATACAACGCTTGTACCCATATTAAATAGCAGTAGCAAATAGTGGTAGCCTTATTTATACATTCATTTGTTTGTGCTTTTGTTGGAGATTTTTTTTAAATTTTTACTTTTGAATACTCTTCTTGTTCTACATAGTACCTAAGGATGCTCTACTTTTTGGCCTTGGCAAAAAAATAAATTAAATTTGCTTTTACGAGTTATATACTACTTTCTTGTCGAGAATTTCAATTTCTTTCTTTTTGTAATATCCTTTAATCTATTTATTAATACGCAAGACAAAAATTTGTCCTACCCTTTTTGCTATGATAGAAATGGAGCACGACTTTTAATTATACACCATTAGAAAGGTATTTGTGTGTAAATGTGTACAAAGTTTAAATTTTTTTAATATTTTGCCATTCAGCCAGGTAAAATTAAGTGCAAATTTTTTAATGTTAACAACGACAAAATACGCGGTCACACAGAGCTGAAAAGAGGATACAGCACAAAGATAAAGACGCAAAGACTTCATGTTTATTGTTTCACATTAATCATAAATGAGGTTTTTTATTTTGTACCAAATAACAAAAAAAGTACTACAACTGTCCAAAAAGTACCAAAATTATTTAATACACTTGTAGTCAAATTTTTGAAATTTTGGGCGATTCTATGTAGTTATGGGTATTCCACAGAACATGCAAATACCTCAAAAAACCACTTAAGCTCATAATACTGTCAAAATTTTGTGCTGATTTTGAACATTTTGACGAGCTTACGACGGTTTTGAAGCGTTAATACCTATCAAAAAATATCCTCAAAATGTCAGCTATCAAAATTTAGCAAATTTCTATAACACTTACATTTTGGAACAATAAATTTTAAATTTTTTTCAAATTTCCATACAAAGACGCCATAAATCAACTGATGTCGTGTGTAAATATCAATTACCATTTAACGTTTTCATACAATTTCATCAATACCAGATTATCCGAATTTTGCATTTGTTGACCTTTTACCATACCAAATGGCTGCAAAAAAGAAATATAAATAAAGAAGAAAGAAAAACAAATCGTTTACGTGTTTTATTTTTCAACATTAAACTTAAACGCCCCCAACATTTACTGAGCTGCTTAACGAAATTGCACACACACTTTTTCAATTTCTCTAAAGGATATACAACTCCTACATTTTCTGCTACTAACACACTCCCATAGCCAACAACAATGCAGCGAAATGTTGTCCACATTATAAGAAGTATTGGGGTAATGTAACTCAAAAGTTTCTACGACTATGTACTACCACTACCACTTGCTCACTGGCTTGCTTCGTATTGCATAATGTAAGCACGTGACCAGATTTCGCAAGTGTTTGAATAAAAAAATTGTTTTCAATGTAGAGATGCAGAGCATGATGGATAATAGAAGGTAAGCAACTGTAGCGGTGAGAGAGCAAGTATTGAGCTTTATTTGACACTTAACATGACACTGTATTAGTGTGTGTGTGTGTGGTGTGTAAGACGGCGTTCTTGGTAGTGGTGATGGTGGTGGTGCATTCATTGATCGTTGTGACCGATTTTCTGCAGGATTTGTATGAAAGCTGCTTTAAAAAATGGAAATTTTCCAATGCAAATAAATGAATTGTGAAGAAAATGGGTGGAAAAAATGCAAATAAACTTTGATGGCAATAAACTCTAGAAAATGAAATTATTATGTTAAGCGTTGAAGTGAAGAAATCTTTGAACTCTGTTGAAATTATTTTATTTTTTTGCTTTAAAAGTTTTCCTATTAAAAGTTTGTGTATTCACAAAAGAAATTCTTATATGGTTGATTTAAAATAAAAGTTCACTTTCTTGTCGCTGTACGAAAAAAATCAAGTAGGTTTTCAAATTATTTTTTGGCGAAATTTTGAAATTTTTAAAATCTTTAACAACTCCATTTTACTATATTCGATATTTTTCTAAGAATAACCAAATACGTGCAAAAATGTCATTTCTGTACTCATCACAATGCGAATGCAGTCCATTTTTCTTATAACACAGGTTTCCTTTTATTTTAAACAAGGAGTTCAGGAAAAATTTCTGTTGTGATCTGTAAAGCTTACTGTTTGAAATTCAAGATAAATATATTTGTACCAAATAGCAAAAAAAGTACTAAAACTGTCCAAAAAGTACCAAAATTATTTAATACATTTGTGGTCAAATTTTGAGCATTGGGCAATTTTAATTTAAATTAATGAGCGAGTTGTTTATTGTTATTGTCCATATCCCATATCCATTGGTTATTTGATTTTTTTTTCTTCGATGAGTTTGGATATCTTTTTTTGTGATCTTTAATGCCTTCTATTTGAATTTCGGTAATCAAATTAACTGATGCAGTACTTGTCATTATCATTACCGTCCCTGCCACAATTTCATTACTGTCCCTTTATCAATGATACAATATAGGTGGTTTTCCAAAAAATGTACCATTCAATGTCGCGGAGCTCAAAACTATTAAAATTATACATTTATTACAGATACTTACTTAACAAGAGCTTCTGCACGAAGTGCTTAAAGAATAAAATAGTTTTTAATACAATATTTTACTATGAAATCATATCATAAAGTGTTAAAAAGTCATTCTCCATCCTGTCCCCAACCGCTTCTGAGTGCACCTAATTTGCCCGTTTTGCATATTACATAATTTTCTAAAAAAATACTTATACGACATTTTTAGTATATATATTTCTGCTACTGTTTTTCTGTATTAACTCTTCGAAAAAAAATGTGTCTTTCTCCATTTAGTCATTCACCGCATAGTAATTCTCCAACTGCTTTTTTTTTTTGTTAGTTTAGCTTAAACCATTTATTTCCAAAAAAATAATTAAAATATAGTCTTTAAACACTTAAATGAGCTTTTCAAAATTCCAACATAAATTTTTAGGGTTGCCACCTTGTTTTTTTTTAGAAAATCTATATTATATAATTCTTACTTTTTTTGACTAAATTGAAATTTGTAATTTTAGAAACGCTCCAATAAACTTTTTTAAAACTGTGCAAATCTTTCGGTGTTGCCACCTGGTTTTTATTTTGTTAGTTTTGCTTAAACCATTTATTAAAAAAAAATAAAATTTTGCCTTAAGGCATTTAAATAAACTTTCCAAAAATCCGGCATAAATTTTTGGGGTTGCCACCTGGTAATTTTCGAAAATCTTATTTAATTCTTTTTTTTTTTGACTAAATTTAAATTTTTGGTTTTAGAACAGTTCAGATAAACTTTTTTAAAACTGTGGAAAACTTTCGGTGTTGCCACCTGGTTTTGTTTGTTAGTTTTGCTTAAACCATTTATTAAAAAAAAAATAAAATTTTGCCTTAAGACATTTAAATAAACTTTCCAAAAATCCAATATAAATTTTTGGGGTTGCCACCTGGTAATTTTCGAAAATCTTAATAAATTCTTGTTTTTTGACTAAATTAAAATTTTTGGTTTCAGAACAGTTCAGATAAACCTTTCTGAAATTGTACAAAAATTTTCAAGGTTGCCAGTTGGTTTTTTTTTTGTGTTAGTTTTGTTTAAACCAAATTTAGGTTCGATAAATTTTTAACGATTTAAACTATTATTTTTAAGTCTGTAGTTATAAATGTGAGCGTAAAGAAAAGTAAGGTTTAAAAATAATCATCTGGCAACCCTAAACATTTATATTGAATTTTTCTAAAGCTTATTTAAGTGTTTTTTAATTTTTCAAATATACTGTTTAAGCAAAATTTAAAAAAAAAACATATGGTAACCCTGAAAGTTTTGTGCATTTTTTAAAAATGTTCCAGAAGTTAAGGTCATCATATTCTATGCCTTTAATTAATAAAAAAATTAAAGAAAAATTAGGTGGGGACAAAAAAGGCACATCTTGGTACATTTTTGTGGAGATTTAACCATATCAATACCAACATTTTGTTGGATTATTAGGTTGTGACATTGTAGTTTTGTACTTTGCGGAATCCGGTCATGGTGATGGAGCTTTGGATAGAGCCGAATCATCAGTGAAACATGAAAGTAGGTAACAAAGTTGCGTATGGTTTCGATATCATGGTTGTGAAGGTCAGGTCGGGGAAGAAACGTTCAGCAGTTCCTTATGCTATGAAATGAGAACATTTTCTAGATTTTAAGTTAATAGAAAAAAAAATACTGTGAGGAGTCAAATATAATCGAGTTAAATGAAATTTAGTCTTCAAATTATCGTTATCACTTTAACAAAAAAAAAAAAAATAAAAAATTTGATCACTGACTTATGATGCAATCAAAATTATAAAATAATTCCAAACTATCTAAAATGTCTTTTTTACTCTGTACGTCACTGTGCTTGTACCTTTTCACTTTATTATCAATTCTTTAACTTTATTGCTCTGTAGTCAAATCAACACTGAACTTCACAGCACTGTAATTGAAATAACAGTGAACTTTATTGCGCTGCAGTCAAGCCAACACTGAACTGAATGCGATATTGAAATCTTCGATTGAAATATCGAAACCTCTTTACACCATCTTCGTCTTCTCGTTGTTTCTTTCCACCACATTCACAGGGTGAACTGAAGTCAAAAATATATTGCATGCTTTTAGGCTTTAATTATTTTGCATTTAAGACACAATATTATGGTAAACTTTAAGTCATTTTATTCTCTTCGAAATGTATTAATACTTTTATTTTCTCTTTTTCATTGCAGGTAAGGAGGCAACAAATATTCTATGAACTTACATACATACATATTAAGTAGCAACCCCATATATCGGTAAATACCAAATAGCAGGTAAATAAGTGTATAAGTACTTACTTAGTACAGTCCTAAAAGCATTTATGCTGCTTAAAAATTCATACAAACTTATGGCGCCTTTTACCAAAGATTTCAAGCCAATCAATCAATTATTTAAGCGCAGAAGGAAAGCAAAAATAATCTGAAATGTAAAATTTTTAAAGTGGAAAAAAGGCAAAAACCGTTACCAAAGTTTCCCAAGTAACCAAAGCAAAAAAAAAAAAGAGGGTTAAGCTTCAAGATCCCTTTAGGCTTAATTATTAACACATCATAATAGAAATGATGCTCAAAAGTAGACTTTAATATTTAATTTTATTACGAAAAATGAACAAACTTCTTTTTGGCAGTAACAACCCACCCAACACACTTCAACTTTAATCCTTTCACGCGACTACAACAACTTGGCAGCATTTTGGATGTTACTTTTGCACAAAGTTTTCACTGCCAAAGGAAATTTATAAGTAAAACATGGGCCGAAAAAAAATGTTGACTATTTTAAGTTCAAACAAAAAGAGACCATTGGAATTAACTCAACTGGTACTTTAATAATAAATAAACTTGAAGCTGCCATTAATTATATTTTTGTGGGGGATGAAATTAAAAACAAAACCTCCATTTTAATGAATCTCTTTTGTATCTTTCTTGCACGCGCGCCCTTAAGTATGCAATATTATTTTGTTTTGTTCAAAATTTTTCAACTCAAGGGTATTCGAAACGCAATGGCTATGCTCTCCCCAAAAGTTACATGAAAAGACTTAGAAGTACTGGCTATAACTTTCAAGTCTACATTAACATTTGAAGTTTTTTATTGTTCCAATTGATGCTGTATTGTTGTTGTTGTTGCTGTCCTGGGACACTTAATGCAATTTTAATAAAAATACGCCACGTTACGCTAATTAATTATATTTTGCTTTACCACCAGTTCCTTTCTGTACAGACATTCTATTAATTTCTTCAATTTTGTTTTTTTCCTCCCTATCGTATCTATGGATTCTTAATAATTTTGTGATATTGTTAAATTTTATATGTATATTTTTTTAATTGTTTTGGTTTTGTTTTGAATGGCTTTACCTAATTATAATATTGAAAATAAGCGAAAAAAATATTTGGCATCCTAAAAGTATGCAATGCAAAATATAATTTTTTGTTAAGCATTTAATACGTACTTGATATTGATATATATCATTGCATAACTTTAGGCTTAATATTCCATAAGGTGCTGGTGCATTAAAGACCGCAAAAATTCTAGGTTTTAAGATCACTTGACTTTTCGGAACTGTCCAATTTCCATCCCTTTCTTCCTTAAGACATCCGTGAATGGATATAGCACTTCAGCATTTCTTTTTAATTTTTAAACAAATAACAAAGTCCTACAATTGCTTTCCATACTGACCATGATGGTAAGAGGCCAACTATTTACGAATCTGACCTTTATATATTTCTATTCTGTCTGGACTTGTAAGATATCCTGCTTTAAAGTACAGAAATCACTATTTCGAGGCGTTTTTGAAGCTATATCACACTTACAGTAAATAGCGTAATCTTAAATGAGATTACGCTTCAACTTTCCAAATGAATCAATACTTTTCTAGTTGTCATCCATTGAAGAAATAAAGGCATTTCGACTCTGTGCAAAGTACTGCATTATATTTGTTTGGAATTGCAATATCTGTATCTCATTAGATGATATCTGTAAAATTAAAACGTAAAGTTGTATAGGAACTTCTTGGCTCTCCGGCTTTTTTGGCTTAAATAAATTACAATATAAAATAAGAATAACTCATAATCCTGTTGCCATAGAAAAGAAGCTACGTTTAAATTTAAATTCAAGGACTAGAGACATAAGAAAAGTAGTAATTTTGCAGGACCTTATTTAACGTCTTTCAATTTAAAATGGTTACCAATGACCGCGCCAAATGAAAGAGGAAGGACATAAATGTAAAACAGGGATCACAGTTATGGTTCACTGATGGGTCCAAAATAGAAGACGGCAGCGCAAGAGGTGGAGTCGTGGGACCAAGATTCCAAAAAGCAGTTGCAATGGGAAAAAGAGCTTCCGTTTGTCAGGCGGAGGTCTAAGAAGGGGCACTTCGGACAGCCAAGTGACTCTGAAATCACTAATGGCTTTTTCAATGCACTCAAAGCTTGTCTGGGAGTGTTTTGAACTTCTTCAAGCCCTATCCAGGAGGAATAATGTTACTCTAGTATGGATACCAGGGCACTGAGGGGCATGAAGACAATGAAATGGTAGATTGCTTGGCCAAGAGGGGCGCACTAAATACTTTCATAGGCCCAGAACCCTTCTGCGGAGTGAAAAACAGCTTTAAAAACAACTTAATTTGGGAATGGGAAGTGAAAACCCTCTCCGACTACTGGAGAGTCCAAGAAGGCATACGAAAAGCGAAAAAATTAATCAGCTCAAAATGTGTTTAGGTAGAAGATGTTTTAAATCTTAGTAGAAAAGATATACATAAAAACGTACATTATAATAATGACAAGTCACATTTTTTTCAATTATCGCCTAAAAAAGATAGGCTGGTAGACAATGATTCCTGTAGACTCTACTTAGAGGACTTTGGAACAGCGAAGCATGTGCTGTGCGCTTGCCCCGCTGCGGTGAGACGCAGAGTTAAGTACCTAGGTGCCGAGGTTTTAGATCCAAAAGACATAGGTAAAATTAATCCCACGGCAGTGACAAGACAAGAGGGAAAAAGGTTTTACAAAAGATCTTTGACGTCACAAGGCAATCCAGAGCCTTCAAATAATAATAATAGAAAACGTCATCCAATCGACCCTATTTTTGGCTCACGCATTTCTGTTTAAACCTTACAATATAAAGAATTCCAACGTATCAACATATTATTTTAAAAAATCTTTAGACATTACTTTATCATGCCTTATGACCAACGGTGGGCATCATCACGCACGCAAAACTTTAGATTCCATACAGTGGTAGAAAAAGCTTATAGCTGCTGAAGTCGAACAGTATAATTGCTGTACATTCACATTTGTATACGAATACGAAAATTCTTTCTCGTTACTATTAAATGTACGTATTCTCCTTCAACTCTTAGGAGGAGCATAGGGCCAATATGAGACGTTTCTATTTGTTGCGATCCCTTACGATGGCTTTGATCTTTTGCCACGACTTTTCCAGTTCTTGTTTGACCTTTTCCAGTTGGTTTTGGGTCTACCATGTCCTCTACTGCCTTGCGGATTCCACTCAAGAGCCTGGCGACAAACTTCGCTGTGTGGTTTTCGGAGAGTGTGACCAATCCATCTCCATTTTCGTAGCTTGACTTCGTTTGCTATAGTCTTCTGATTTAATTTTTGATGTAGTTTGGCATTTGATATAGTGCGAGGCCACCAAACCTTTAAGAACAATCATATAGGACCAGAAAAAAAAAAGTTTTGTAGCAGAAAGTTGAAGTGCCATACGGTATGGTCTTTGGTGTGCTAAAAGCTAATCCGAGGTCAGAATTCAGCCATCTCCCTCAGATTTTGAAATATCCTTGCTTGAAGCTGAAGAAAGCGCTGTTTTCAGGTTTATGGCGCAGTTCCTTTAAACGGTTCAGTTCCATTTTTTTAATGGAATCCAATAGCCATAATCTTCCTTACAAAACTATACCTTTTAATTTTTTTTTAATGGACTTTTACTTCCCGAAACATCACCGTTTGAAGTAAACGTATCGTTTTATAAGGAAGATTGTGACTATTTGATGCTATTGAAAAAATGGAACTAAATCGTTTCTGCAACTTTAAGCAAAGATATCTCAAAATGAGGGTGCTGGCTGAATTCTGACCTCGGAACCGTATGGTACCTCAATTTTCTGCTATAAGACTTTTTTTTGCGGTCCTGTGTTATTGAATGGATATGTTCGCTATCATTCAGACATTCAGGTTTATCAAAGAATTTATAAGAGATTATTTGAAAATATCCTTAGTTGGAACCGAAGCTATTAGCAAGTGAAATAGAACCTTGGAAACCCTATATTTGAAATCAGACTAGTAATGGATTCTATTAGACTCATAATAGCCAGCTTAAAAACTAATTCTTCCAAGACTATGATCATAAAGCTGAAAGCATACAGGTATAGCATGAAAAAATGTATTTCAACCTTTAGATAATGTTTAAAACGAATTTCGCAAAACTTTTTAAGATATTGTTCATATTTGGCGGTGCTTAGACTATCAGAATCATCCAGAACAAAGAATTTTGAGTTTATTTTCTCAATTTTAAGTTGCGAATTTTGCTATTTTTTGAGAAATACCAATTTTTTACAGCGTTAGTTCAGTATAGTGAACTGTTTTTCTATAAATTTCAACTCCTCATTGTTCAGCTGTTTTTTCATGAAACCGACATTTTTCATTCAAAAATCATCAGAACATAACACTTATTTGAAAGCATCTTCCTGCAAAATCTTCAACTGGAAACAAAATAATTTTAAAACATTTAAATTTCTCCGAAAAAAAAGAGTAATAAATAAATGAGTAATCGCATTTCATAGTTCAACCCATGACACTGAGTACACCGCAGACAAACGATGAGACTTTCCATCGAGAGCGACAACAGCATTAGGTAGCATTAGCCAACAATACCTACTCGTATCAAAATAGTTAACGGTTCAACGTTGGCTGCTATTATTTCCGGTTGCAATACAAACACAGCCAAAGTAACATTTGAGAGTAGAAGGGGCAGGAATAAGGACATCAAATACCGCGCGGATTAAAATGCTTACTTTTACGCTTTACGCTGCCAGAGTGTTTACAATGTGTCTGGTTGCTATTTTTGTAATTTTTGTTGTTACTTTTATTTACATCATACTGTTGTTGTATTTGTTTTTGTTTTATTGCTGTAATTGTAGTGCTCCTTAAGCTCTTCCATTCATATTGTTCCTTGTTGTCCTACCGTTCAGTTCTCGCGCTGTGTTTACAGTCGCGCGCATTAAATTATAATTTCTAAATAAACTCATGGGCGATGGAAATACTCTACTCTCTTCTGACTGACTCTGACTAACTGTCTGGTTATAGCCTTTTACTGCTGGCTGGCTGACTGACTGACTAAGCTGACTAAGTGGCATGAGTTTGTTTCCGCCGTTTCGACGTTGAGTAGTTAGTTCCTGGGCAACTCTTAAGGGAAATCAATTAAAATTAAATTTATGCAAAACCATAAAGAAATATTCTAATTAAATTCTTGATTGTGGTTGTTGCTTGGTCAGGCAGGGCAGGCGCGCGTGTAAAAGGGCGCCACAATGCGGTGTTGTTGCTGTTGTTGTTTTTTTTATTGTCGTCGTCGTCGTTGTTGCAAAAAGGTGTAAGGTTTCGTATTGTAAGGAACAGTGAGATAGTTTGAAGAAAACCTTTTTGATAACAAAAATATGCCCATCATTGCCGCTGCTGATAAAATCAAGTATACTTCCTTACTCGTAGCTAGGTATGTGGTGTTAAATATTGGGAATTTTCGGGACTAAAAGCAAGCATTTTTGGTCTTAATTTTCTTTAATATAATAATCCATACTTTTAACAATGTGTTCAGTAAATTTTGATAACTTAAACCAAGATCATGACCAAGACGAAAATCTCGACCAAGATCGACCCCAAAACTTAATGCACAAGACTCAATATCCAAGACCAATACTCAATATCAAAACCAAGAACAAGACCCAAGACTCAATGTTCATGACTAGAGCAGCCTTTGCTTATCACTCCTCCTAGCTAACCGATTTTTTTCAAACTGCATTCCTAAAAGTACATCTGATTTTACATCCTAAGTACTGCTCTGAGCAGATACGTTTTACTGACTCTTCAACTCTTAAACTTTATTGCCCTGCAATCAAACCAACAGTCAACTGCTTCATCTAAGTAAATACCATTCGCTGTCGATAAGTGCTTCAAAAATCGACAATCGTTTGGTTTATTTCTTGTTGTTCTTGTTTTAGTAAAGGGTTTTTCAATAAGATCGCTACAAAAGTTTTTTTAAATAAAACAAAAACGGTTTTGGATATCAATGAAATTTTTTATTCCTGTGAAAGTACATTTGATGCCATTGTGTATGGAACTCGATTTCTACTCCTGCAATTTCACGATCGATATTCGTACGAAGTTCATCAATCGTCGCTGGCTTGTTGGCATAGACCATAGACTTGACGTAGCCCCACAGGAAATAGTCTAGCGGAGTCAAATCGCACGACCGAGGCGGCCAATCGACTGGGCCATTTCGTGAGATAACACGTTCACCAAACTTGGTTTTCAATAAATTGATTGTGACATTCGCTGTGTGGCTTGTGGCGCCGTCCTGTTGAAATCACATATTGTCCAAGTCCATATCCGATTCGGGCCAAAAATATTCGGTTATCATTGAATGGTAGCGATTCCCATTCACAGTAACGTGCCGGTCTTGATCATCACGGAAGAAGTACGGCCCAATGACGCCGCCGGCCCATAAACCGTACCAAACCGTTTTTTTTTTTTTCGGGATGCAATGGTGACTCATGGAGTACGTGTGAATTGCTGCCTGACCAATAACGCATATTTTGCTTATTGACGAAGCCATTCAGCCAGAAATTAGCCTCATCGCTGCAGATGATTTTCGATGAAAATCCGAATCATTTTCAAGTTGTTGCTCAGCTCAATTCACGAACGACGCTTCTGGTGTACAAGCGGCTTCAGTTCTTGCGTCAATTTGATCTTGTAAGGATGTAGGCCAAGATCTTTTCGCAAAATTCGCCACAACGACGTCACAGAGATGCCCAACGCTTGAGCACGACGTGTGAGAGACACATTTGGGCTTTCTTGAACTCTCAGTGGCAGCAATATTCTCGACACTACGGGCACTTCTTTGTCTCACTGGCACGGGAAAATTTTTTACTGTGCCTGGGGATTCAAATTTTTCCACTAGACGCTCAATTGTTGATCTGGTAGGACGATTATGACGACCATAAATTGGACGTAGCTCTCTTAAAGTTGAGGCCACTGACTCCGAATTTCGGTAGTAAATTTTAATAATTTCTACTCGTTGTTGGCTTATATATCTTTCCATGATAAAATGGTAAATTTTACTGAAGAGAAATTTCAAGAAAGCGGGAAAAAATATGGCGTCGTTTGCTGTCCCTATCGGTCTACTTTTGTAGCGTCCCTATTGAAAAACCCTTTATATTCCTTCAACGGTCAAGTGGCACAGTTTAGTTAGATGTTGCCTGGCTTACTTTCAGACAACGAGGCAACTGTCTGAACAAATTGCACTTCCTGGAACTGCCATCAATCACTACGTCAAGAGACAATCCAGAACATTACTGCTCAAATATCAGTCACTTGGTCGGCTTAGTCCGAACCTGGTCTCAATGTAGCCTTAACGCTGGTACTTTCATTTCTGCGTATGTATTTGGAAAGTTTTATCATTATATAAACTTAACTTAAGACTTCTTGTAGTTCTAACCGTCAATTTGTGGACATTTTGACAAGACATGTCGGATATCTACCAGTTCGTTAGGATAGTCAAAATGAAAAAGGGTATTCTTCATGCACAAAACGATGGATGAATCACCCGTGTTCACTAAACGGCTGTGTTAGGTCAAATTCCAATTCTCGACATTTGGTGCCTATCTGGGCTTCCATATTTACAATTGGAACAAACGTCTCTATCCAATTTTCTTATACTTTCCATCTTCGTTGCTTTTTATGGATGCGATTTGACATAGGTTGTATTTCCGGAAAGCATTATCCACTCAATTCACTCTTAAGCGGACGGCGATCATTCTTATTACCAACAAGTCGAGCATACAGACTCATCGATACGCACATGACTGTTCAGATTGCTTGGTAGGCTTTCCTTGAAGGAGTAGCTACCTTCCAGTATAAAGAGATAAAGCTTTTTGGCAAGTATGGCAGAATAAGCCCACCATCCTTTATAGCCAATTTTTCTCAAAGTAATTTTGATGTTTCCTATCTCAAATCCTGAACAATTGAACTCTAGTCTCTCACCTTGTAAAAAGTATGCAATGACCACACTGTCTATAAGTGCCTGCTTTTTGGATTTTGGTGCTATAGATTCGGGACTTCCATCAGCTAACTCTTTCCACTCTTTAACAACAACATAATTTTTTCTAAAACTTCAAATGTTTGTTGTAATTCGAAGAATTCAGTTGGCTGCCGCACATTTGTTTCCTATTGCTTTGTTATTGTTTTCTACGTACAATCGATCAGTATAGCGCTTTGTTGGTAATTCTCAAGCACGCGCAGCTAGGCAATTTCTTCATGCTGCCATTAAAAAAGTTTCCTAGACGGGCTCTTCGCTATTCTTGGCATCATATGTTATCTTTTTCCAGGGTCGATATAGTCCAACTTTTTTCTGAGTGTGTCCGTGAAACCAAGCCTAGCTTACTGCAGAAGTTTGTCTAAAACTTTGTGCAATTTTTCATGCAATGCACACCACTGTCTCTGCTGCTACTTGTATGTACTACCACCCACGGTGACTCTGTCTCATTTTGTAATCTAATGAAAACCCATTGCGTTGTTTAACGTCGCAGTCCTCGTCGTCTTTGGTGTCCATGAATGAAAGTTAATTGTGAAAATTAACCAAATTCTCTAAAGTGACCTTTGTTTGATGGGGGCGAAATTTGTAGAAAATTGCGGTTAATTGAAGTAGTGTTGTTGCAAGTTAATAGCAGATATATAGCACAGTACTCAAGATATTTAGCACATCATTTTGTAAGTTTTTTCGAGAAAATGTGCGGTGTTTTATTTAAATTAAATAAAATAGCCTGAAAATATGCAACACAAATTTTTTTGCTTAATTTTCGCATTTGTGACAAACCAAAAACATAGCATAATTGTAGGTGCTTACATTATATTGTATGGTTAACCCAATGCCTAAAAGTATGTGACATATTTTCAACATTTTATTTACCTTGAACGTGTGTTTTCAATTTCGAATTTTCGTAATTAAAAAAAAGTTGTTCGCACGCAATATCAACAAAACTTTACATAGTAAATAATGCTACCTAAAAGTAGGCTACAAATTTTTGTTGCTTTATTTTACTGTCGCGTTCATGCCACCGCACATACAGAGCACAGTGTATATTATAATTAAAATTTTTTGGCATTTGTTTGATGCTACAGCAGTGTGTGTTCTTTATAACACACACTTCAAAATTAGGTCACACATACAACACATATGCACATAATTCAACGCCGCAAATTAGTAGCATAAAATCAGTAAAAAAATATTCAAGTGGAATGGTGAAAAAAAAAGAGAAAAATCATCAAACAACTTTTTATTCATTTGACTCTGTAACCTACGGAGCCCGCAATTCCCTAACACGCCCGCCATTTTTTTGGATTTTTTTTTTCGAATTTTATTTTTTTCAATTTTGTGCTACAAAAATGTCTCTACGCGCCATGGCATTTTTTGCGCACGTGTTTGTGTTTATGCATATGTATGAGCATGAGCTTGTGTGCTTTTATGCCATACATATGTTTGATGGTGTTACAAGTGGGAATTCCCTAACGTGCATGGGATAAATAGACATAGGCATACATAGACAAGCAAGGTTTAGGTAGTCTTTGTTGTATGGGCACTTAGTTGTATATTGGGGTTTCTTTTCTTAACCATTTCGAGCCAAGGAATTTATATTTTTTTTTTTAAGTTTTAGTAAAAGGAACATTTTTAGAGTATTTAGATCGCTGAGATATTGAGGCTTGAAGTAAACTCATTCAAGCGGCCACTTCTTAAACTTAAGACTTTTTTAAAGATTTTATAAACTAAAAGAATGTCACATGCAGAAAGATTCCAAGTAACATCCGAACTGCAATATTGAGCCATAAAGTAAATTGAAGAAGCGGCCACTTCCCAAATTTTAAATTTTTGGAGCTTATTAAAACAAAACAGAAATGACCGAAGTAGAAAGTTTCCAAGTAACATCGGAGCTAAGATATTGAGAGAGGAAAAAATCCCTTACCCGGCCACATTTTAAAGTTAAAAATTTTTGAAGATTATTAAACTCTAAGCCATAATGACTCAGACACAAAACTCAAAAGGACATCGGAGCTTTGACATAAGTGCTTGAATTAAATCATTTTAGCGGCCTCTTCTTAGAAAATTTTTGAAGTGTAGTAAGAACTAAACAAAAATGTGTCAGACAAAAAGATTTGAAGTAATATCGGAGCAATGTTATAAGAGCTTGAGTAAAATGCTTTTAAGCGGCCACCTCTTAAACTCAAAATAATTTGTATAATACGAAAAACTAAACAAAATTGTTTCGGGCATAACGATTCTAAGTAACCTCGGGCCATAGGGCTTAAAGTAAAATCATTTAGGCAGCCTTTTTGTAAACTTGAAAGTTTTTGAAGTGTAGTAAAAACTGTACAAAAATGTCATAGACACAAAGTTCCCAACTAGCATCGGAGCTTAAATAGTAGAGATGAAAGCAAAATCAATCAAATGTTGAAAGACCTTTAAAAGCTTATCAAAAATGTCTCTGGTATAAAGACACATAATATCATCGGAGCTAAGATGTTGGAGCTATTCTAAGTAAATCTTTAATGTTATTGAAATGTTGTATAAAACTATAATTACATAGTGATAAAAATTCAAAATAACATCGGGACTTTCACGTTATGGCATAAATATTTTAAGTGATATCGGACCTAAGATCTTAGGGCTTTTAGAAAAATTCTTTTGCACAGCCAATTCTTAAACGAGCAATTTTATTAAGTGTATTAAGGACTAAACAAAAATTACTCAAACACAAAGATTTCGAGAAACATTAAAGCTAAGTTGCTGAAGCTTAAAGCAAAAACGGCCACTTTTAAAGCTTGAAAATTTTTGCAGAGTATCAAAAACTGAACAAAACTGATTAATAAATGAAACTTTCAAGTGACATCGAAGCTAGGATATAAAAGTTTGAACTAAAATCGTTGAAAGTTCATTACGTAGGCCTATACATTAATAAGGAAAACAAAAACTTTGTCCTACCTTCTTTACTGTGTTAGAAATGGAGCACGACTTTGAATTATACACCATTAGAAAAGTATTTGTGTGTAGATGTGCACAAACTTAAAATTTTTTTTAATATTTTGCCATTAAGCCATTTAAAATTAAATACAAATTTTTCAATATTAACAACGACAAAATAGGCGGTCACAAAGAGCTGAATAGAGGATGCAGCACAAGGGGAAAGATGAAAAGCTGACGGACACTGATTTAATGTTTTTTGGTTTCTTTTCGTTTAACATTTGTCATCATACCAGGGACGATAAATAAGCTTTACTATTTTGTATCAAGTACCAAAAAAAAGTACTAAAACTGTTCAAATAGTACCAAAATTATTTAATGCATTTGTGGTCAAATTTTTACCAATGGCCGATTCTAGTTTATTTCGTTTTTCATTTGTCATCATACCAGGGATGATAAATGAGCTATACTATTTTGTACCGAGTACCAAAAAAAAGTACTTACTAAAACTGATCAAAAAGTACCAAAATTATTTAATGCATTTGTGGTCAAATTTTGATCATTGGGCGATTCTAGTTTATATCATTATATCCGTTTGATGCAACAGCACACCAATGATTTTCAAAACATACTAGCTATATTACATAGAATGACTATTAAGTTTTTCGCCAAACCTACACTTTACTCACTCACTGAGTGGTGAGTTTTCACTGCAGGAACAACAAACACTACGCTGCTCGGAGTATGCAAATGTGTTATGATACTGTCACAGTCTGACAAAAGTCTGTCACGAAGTCATTTCAATATGCTAAGCATACACTGAAATTAAGCGCTAACTGTTGCATCCTGTAAGTCCTTGCCTGCATTCGTTACATCCAAGTAATAGAAATACAACGGAAATACCCAGCGTCATATGTCACGCGTGCTTGACACTAATACACCCCAAAAAAACAGGAACGCATACCCACATGGTGTTGCATTACCAGGCACTAATTAGCGAAGAAATGTGTCACGACAAGGAAGCGTGCGAATGCACACAAGCTTACATCCACCACTGATGTGTGTTGAAATACCAGGATGTATGCGGCGGATGTAATTTGTTGTTTCTATGTGTGTGTGTGCGCGCCAATAGGTACGTGTGTATGTGTGAATGAAGGTTTTGTGTTTCCGCTTTTCATTTCTTGTGCGCGCACAAATTCACTCACTGGCTGTTGCTGCTGCAGGATAATTTCAAGATTCTTTAAAAATGGCAAATATTTCAAAAAGTCATCGTTAGGAATTTTTGGTCCTTTTCTTTTTTTTTTGTGCTTTAATTTCAGCAACAGTATTGGTGGCGCCAAAACGCTGTTGCTACTATCCGTACTTTGTGTCGATGTCACGACAACATTTATCAAATTACACTTTTTGTATGTAGTTGTTGAGTCTGTTTGTGTCTGTTTAGGATTTTGTTTTGTGCTGGTGTTGGTGTATGTCATCAACTAATTTAATAGATTAAGCATAAAAAGCGTAGAATTCAAATTAAATTGCTTACGAGTCGTTAGACAAATTTAATTTAATTTTACAATTTATCTTTCTACAAAAAGGGAGTTCAGTATCAGTTGCGCGAAGACTCCAAATAACAACAGATATATAACAACTTCGGCAGATAAAAATACATTTAGATATTTCTTGTATGGAATTATTGTAAAAGAGTACTATGACTTTGAAATTTTGCGTAAATAAAGGGCCTCATTTGTATTGACATTTTGGGCTCAGTTATTTAGGTGGCCATATTACAAAAGAATTATTGAATGCCAACAAATGCATAAAAAGTTACTAAGATATATTATTTATTTATTTATTTATTTATTTTATTTTATTTTATTAGTCTATGAACACAGAAATTCTTACAGACTAGAATAATTTAAGTAAAAAATATAATACAATACAAAATTTATGCAGTTTTACAATATACTATTCAAAAAAGATTTTATAGAATTTTTTGAAACTGAAAAATCTATGTTATTAAGTAAATTAATATTATTAAACATATTTAAAGACCTATTAATAGGAGCATTTGTAGCATAATTTGTGCGAACCATATCCAAATAAAAAAGAACATGATTACGCAAAACTCGGGGATAAAATTCTGGCATTAAGAAAAAGAAACTACACTAAACTGTTCTATTTTTTCAAACATTGTTTTTCTATAGATCCTATTTGGTTTCAATCGGATCCAATCATGTTCCAGTGGTCCATGATCAGGTGACCAAGTCGCCATATAAGGTTCTTAGAATGAAAAGTCCTTATTTTCAAGGATAAAATCCTGGCATTAGTAAAAAGAAACTACACTTAATTGAGAAACTTTTTCAAACACTGTTTCACGTTCTTTAGATCCCTTTCGATTTTATTGGAATCCATTTATTTTGCAATGGTCCATGACCACGTGACTACCCCTACCCCTCAGGGCCAATATGGGTTAATGTTTTTCTCTTGTCCTCCCTTAGCTTTTTTTAATTTCAAGTGTTAAATAGAATAATACACATAGCAACAAAATAAAATTAAAAATCGCAATAAAAGAAGAAGTTATGTAGGTAGTTTTTTACACAATTTTCTGCACGAATTAAACATGCTCAATGCGAAAAAAAGGGGGAAAAATCTTTACAATACAACGCGGACTTGTTAATTGCATAGGCCAAAATAACCATCATGTCAGCAAAGAATGAAAATTGTGGAAATCTAAACGATACCTCTTGAAAAATTTCAGATTCATCTGAGGACTTTTGCATCCTGAAAATCGTTTTTATTCTCAATGAAATCTCAGTCTTATACTTATTGTAGCTGCTTCTTTTTTGAAGCTGCATGGTCATCTAAAACCGTTCTGTAAGCTATCAGTTTTCCGATGTATCGGCGTTAAACTAGAATCTCCAAACACTTCAGGCAAGTAAATAATATATGCAGTCAGGTCTTTCTATCTTGCCCCTCTTAATACAGATATAGTTGAAAATACTCGTTCTCAAAGAGGAATTGTGTGTGATAGTAAATCAATTCTCAGGAAGCCCTTTTGATTTATTCTTCTGTCTATCTGTTTTCTAAGTTTTCCAAACCATATTGCTTACCAAACTGCAATTACTTATCAGTTATTATTCGGTTCATTGGAGTCATTTTTTAAGATACCACATGGATTTTGTTTCTTTGGCGATAAGATCAACGGCCATCGTGCTGAGAGCTTCTAGCCCTGGGACGATGCGATACGTTGACGCCACACGCAATGTCGCCGTCCATTTTTCTTGTCATTTTTTGACGTTATGAGAGTATCAGCTCATATTTCGGAACAATATATGTAAATTGTATTTTTAAGTGTCATCATGTGTACTTTTGTTGATCCTGCAATATTCTCCATTAACCTGCTAAGCCGTGCTGTGCTTTGTGCTTCTTTAGTGACCGCATATTAAGTTTGGGCTCAGTATGTCAGTTTGAGTCTGATACCCTGATAATTCACTACCTTCTGCTTCTTTGTGATCTCATAGCCCATGTGCAAAGTGATTTATAGCAGAATTTGTTTTGTTGCCATTAATAGCAGCTCTGTCTTTCCTGAGGTGAGAATCTGATATGTTGAAATATTGATGTATTGATACACTGATGAAATGTTTTATTTAAAATATTAAAATATTGAAATTTTGATGCATTGATAAATTGATATATTGTTTAATTGATATATTGAATAATTGATGTATTGACATTGGTATATTGAAACATTGATTTACTGATAAATTGATGTATCGAAATATTGACATATATATATATGTATTGATTAATGGATTAATATGATACATTGATATTTTGAAATATTTAAACGTATATTGTTTTATTGATGCATTGATATATTGATACATTGATATTTTGATATATTGATACATTGATGCATTGATACATTGATACATTGATATATTGATATATTGATATATTAATATCTTGATATATTGATATATTGATTTATTAATATGTTGATATATTGATATATTGATATATTGATATTTTGATATATTGATATATTGATATATTGATATATTGATATATTGATATATTGATATATTGATATATTGATATATTGATATATTGATATATTAATATATTGATATATTGATGTATTGATGTATTGATGTATTGATATATTGATTTATTGATATATTGATGTATTGATATATTGATATATTGATAGATTGATATATTGATAAATTAATGCATTGAAATATTGATGCACTGATACATTGATAGATTGATAAATTAATACATTAATATATTGATATATTGATTTTTTGATGTATTGAATTATTGATGCATTGAAATAGTGACGTATTTTTATATCTATATCTTGATGTATTATTGTTCCTTTTTTGTTGATTTTTTTTTTTTGAATTGTCATAGTGACGTTTTGATATATTGATGTGTTGATTTATTGATACTAATGTATCATAATCAAATTTCAATTTGCAAATTTTTTTTCCATTCAATGTAGATATCGATACCTACTTTCCTTAGCTTAAATTCTAGACAAACGCTGTAAACGCCAAATGTTGTGGCATAGGGTGTTGTTAAAAGTTTCTTACTTGCGCTATGGGATACAAACCAACACGACCGAGGAGTTGGCGTTTTTCATTTGTTGAGCTCAGCAAAAGTTTGATAAAAACTTTCTTACTGTTGGCTTTGATTTGATTTGAATTGGATCGCATAAGTTTGGTTTTAGATTGAGTTGAGTGGAAGTTTTTTTTTTTTGTTTCTGCCATCCGCTAGCAATTTCAACTTTTTTTACTTGTTTTGGATTACTTTTAAATACACATTTCTCTTCTTTTTTTTTATTTTTTTGTGTTCCTACTTTTTTCGCCACCGTCGTTTTTGTTTTAACGCGATAAACAGCAAAAGTTTTTTGCGCTCGCTGGTATTAATGAATTTTATATTGAAATACTTTTGCGTCAATTTTAAATTCAATTGTTTTTCTTTAATTGTTGAAAAGCATTGAAAAACGGGGTGGGAAAAAAAACTTCAGGAATTGTGAAAAACTTTTAGCTGGGGCGCTATGATTAAAACTTGTTAAGTGAAAACATTTTTAGGTAAAAGATATGTGGTATGCAACACACAGAGCAATTTTAAGCTTTAAGCACTTCATTCTTTTGTTAGTTTTGAAGTTTAATTGGGATCAATTCATTCATTTGATTTATAATACTTAGTAAGGATTTATATACGCAATTTGTGATAGTCTTATTAATAATGAGGCTTGCATATTATGGTCTAGCTCCTAAACAACTTTCACGCCCACTTTGAAATTTGGCATGAACAATCTATTCGCTATTAGCTATTTTTGGATCATAAAAAAATTTCGTTTTTCGGAAAAAGGTGCACCTTAATTTTTAATAAAACTAGCTTATAGTGAATAGGTAATTCTTGCCCAAGCCGCTTTCTGACGAAATGATTGTAACTGGTCTAGCTCTACAACGCCCACTATGAAATTTGGCAAGAATAACATATTCACTATTAGCTATTTTAAAAAAAAAAAAATAAAAGGGACTGGATTTGTTAGAATTAATTTTCAACTAGTAAGGGTGGTATCTTTGGCCTGGCCAAAAACTAAATACCCTACGCTGCATTTCAAGTATATTATTTGGAGAGTATAAGAACAAATTGCTTATATGGGAAGTGTCACGCCCTCACCTCCGAGCTTACCTTGATTTTGCGTAGAGCTTGCAGTTACTGTTCTGAGTGTTTGAGTAAAATTCGGTTAGGTTTTCCTTAAAAAATCTTTCAGTATAGCATTTTGAAACTTTCGCTTATATGGGAGGTGCCACGCCCTCTTATCTCACTTCGCCTACTGTAAGCTCAGAGTTTACAATTAATGTTCTTCGTGTTTGAGTGAAATTTGGTTGGATTATCTCAAAAAACACTTTCATTATATAATTTTGAAACATTTACTTATATGGGAGGTGCCACGCCCTCTTGTCCGAGTTAACCTAGATCTTGCGTATAGCATGCATTTATAGATCCGAGTGTTTGAGTGTAGTTTGGTTGGGTTATCTCAAAAAACGCTTTCCGTACATTTTGAAACTTTTTTTATATGGGAGGTGCCACGCCCTCTAGTCCGAATTCGCCTAGTTTTTGCTCTGAGCTTATATTTACTTTCCCTAGTATTGACGTGTATTTGGCTTCTGTTATTGCGAATAATGCTGTTATTATTGCATTTTGAATATATTTTTTGTATGGGCGGTAGGCGTGTCCGTTGACCGATTTCGCTCATTTTCAATCCCCCTAGCTAACTTTTACGATGGAAGCTGTGCACTAAATTTCATTGAATTATGTTGCTCAGTTTTCCCAAAAAATGTATTTCCACACACACCCAGCCAGCAAGCCAGCCAGCCAGCCAGCCAGCCAGCCAGCCAGCCAGCCAGCCAGCCAGCCAGCCAGACAAACGGACATGGCTATATCGACTGAGGAGGTGACGCTGATCAAGAATATATATACTTGTCTATATCTGTCACGCCTCCTTCTCTGCGTTACAAACGGAAGGACAAAGTGAATATACCCTGGGTGTAGGGTATAAAAATTAACGTCCACCTTTTTCAAGAAATCGAAATTTGTTTTTAAATACATAATGCCGTCAAATTTGGCTACTTCATTTATTTGATTTTAACTTTTTTAAGCTGGATTATGGGGTTCGAAATACGCATCTGCCGGTCAGTCAAAATTTTAAAGCCCTCTAGCTCGTTAACTAGACCTTATACTTATTTGAAAAAAAAAATCTGGATCTGGATCCAGGTATAGGTATAACATAGTCAAAAATTACTAAAATCGGATACATCAACATATTTTTTATGTCCGCTACACGTATAATGCCCCATATGTTAATGGTCAATGTTCATTGTTCAAAGTTAAATTTTAAATGTTCATTGTTCTATGCTCAATGCTCAATGTTTATTGTTTAACATTCAATATTCTATGTTCAGTGTTTGATGTTTGACATTTAATATTCAATGTTAAGTGTTCAATGATCAATGTTCAATGTTCAATGTTCAATTTTCAATGTTCAATGTTCAATATTCAATGTCGAAGTTTCAATATTCAATACTCTTAGCTCAATGCTCAATCTTCAATGTTCAATGTGAAATGTTTGACATATAATATTCAATGTTCATTATTCACTGTGCAATGTTCAATATTAAATATTCAATGTGTTCAATGTTCAGTATTCAATGTTCAATTTTCAATGTTCAATGTTCAATATTCAATGTTCAATGTTCAATTTTCAATGTTCAATGTTCAATGTTTAATGTTCAATGTTCAATGTTCAATGTTCAATGTTCAATGTTCAATGTTCAATGTTCAATGTTCAATGTTTAATGTTTAATGTTCAATGTTCAATGTTCAATGTTCAATGTTTAATGTTCAATGTTCAATGTTCAATGTTCAATGTTTAATGTTTAATGTTCAATATTTAATGTTCAATGTTCAATATTCAATGTTCAATGTTCAATGTTCAATGTTCAATGTTCAATGTTCAATGTTCAATGTTCAATGTTCAATGCTCAATGTTCAATATTCAATGTTTAATGTTTGACATTCAATGTTCAATGTTCAAAGTTCAAAGTTCAAAGTTCAATGTTAAATGTTCAATGTTAAATGTTCAATGTTCATTGTTCAATGTTCAATGTTCAATGTTCAATATTCAATGTCCAAGTTTCAATATTCAATGTTCAAAGTTCAATGCTCAATGTTCAATATTCAATGTTTAATGTTTGACATTCAATGTTAATTGAATTGAATTGAATTGTGCAATGCTCAATGTTCAATATTAAATATTTAATGTTCAATGTTCAATTTCCAATTCTCAATGTTTACCTAATGTTCAATGTTCAATGTTCATTGTTCAATGTTCAATGTTCAATGTTCAATGTTCAATGTTCAATGTTCAATGTTCAATGTTCAATGTTCAATGTTCAATGTTCAATGTTCAATGTTCAATATTCAATGTTCAATGTTCAATGTTCAATGTTCAATGATTAATGTTTAATGTTCAATATTAAATAATCAATGTTAAAGTGTCTGTTGCAAGTTCTCTCACTGCTTATGAAAGCAAATCTGGCATTTATAGGGATCTCTTTATCATTTCCTTCATTTTCTGTGCAGTTTTCTTTTATTTCACTCTCAGCGCTATGCATACTAAAATCATATACATACACGAAATATCTCCACTGCCACAATTTAAATGTTGTAAATTTTATGACCGAAAACAAGCCACAAAAATTCAAATGAAAAGGTTCCCACACAAATAAAACTCTCTTAAGGTACTTGTCCAAAAATAAATGGCAAAAAGTAATACAATTTTTAAAATTTTTTATTTCCTTTATTTTATTGAGTTATTGTATAAAAATTTTTGTACATATAAATAAAGAATTAAAGATTTTGAAAAAAATTTTTTTTTAAATTTTTATTATAAAGTCCATTTTATAGAGGGCGCCAAAGTTTTCTTCTTAAAAATTTTATCGTCCCATGGCGTAGAGATGTTCTTGAAAACGGCTTGTCCGGAAAAAAAAATACAAATGGGATCTTAAAAAAGAAGGTCAATGACACCGTAATCCACCAGAATATTATAAAAAATCGATAAAAAAAAAAAATTGTGGCAATATCAAAAAAAAAATTTTTTTTTGATGTTTTTTTTCGACTTTATTATCAAATTACTATTTTTTTTTTACAAATTTTTTTAATTTTCTGGTGGATTACGATGTGGGATACATAAACAAAGCTACATGCAAAAAATTAGAACAGTCGGACTTATAGTTTCGGAGAATAAGTCTACGCTGACTTGAAAAATGTAGTTTCGAGAAAAACGCGAAAAACAATTGCGAGAGCACGCTGTAGCGAAGAAATAGTCAAAAATGTGCGCGCGCAAAGAGAGCTGTAACTTTGTCATTTTTTCAAATATCTTTAAAAAATTTTAGGAGGTTATTCTTGAAAGTATAAGGAATCAAAATCTGTAAAAAAAAAAAATCGATTTTTTGAAAAATTATTTTTGGACTAGTACCTTAAAATAAACATAAGCCAATAGCACAATCATTTCAGTTTGGATGTTGGTTGGAGCAAATACATTTACATAGCATGTGTAAAAATATTTGACCAAAAACTCGCATGATTTGAAAACAAACAAAAACAAGTAGTGGCATTAATAAAATGTGAGCTTCCCATTAATATTGGTCGGTCATAAATTTTGTTGTACAAAATTTGTAACTTTAACATTGTAGCTGATGGCAACGAGTGAGAGTTTTTAATTTGTTTATCGCATGTATACTGCTTTGGGCGTTTTATTGACATTAAACTATGCAGACAAGTACTCATAAACATTAACAAATAACTACACTAAACGACAATATTTTGCTAAAAGTTTATTTGTTGTCACCAACAAGTTGGCCAATGAAAGATTTGTTGTTCAAAAATTGTCAATTATACACGGGCAATGCCGCTCGCAATATTCCAGTGAAATATGCAGTCAGCATAGTTTTCAGCTGCGGCAGCACACAAATTATAAAAAAAACAAAAATAAAAAACATTTTCATGACAACCCTTGCCAAACCGGAAACGCGTGCCAACCGGAAACTCATTGCTCATGAAATTTGTAATAATTCAGTTTATTTTTTTTTTCTTTTTTTTTCCATTATTTCATTTCATTTCTTTCGTTTTCACCTTTTAACTCTTCTTTTGGTGTAATTTACACGAAATTGTTCAAATTTATGTGTCGCAATTTGTATTTCGAAAGTTGTTGGCAAAGTTCGGTGCGTTGCCATGTCACTTGTAAAGGTGTCCTTCGAACGTGTTCTTATGACTTATGTTCTTTTCTTTGCTCCTTTTTGTTTTGGGTAGGAACCGCTTGGCTGCAAAAAGTCAGCAAAGAAAAAAATTTCATAATTTGGCGCCAATTGTGGCCAATGGCAGCAATAATAAATGTGGGTGCAAATTTCGCTTTTGGCAAATTATATGGTTAAACATTTTTATTTGCGCTTTTTTTAACCTGTCAGTTGGGGACAAAATTTATTTTCTGAAAAATTAAGATTATGGAAAATGAAAAACACTCAAGAATCATGCTAATAAATAAGCAAAGTTGAGTTACTTTATTAAGGTTGTCTGAAAATTACCACAGACTTGTTAAAACACGGTATATGCGCAAAAGTATGCAATGATCTTTGCTGCTTTCATTTTACGCTTGTCAGTGTTTATAAAATATATTTCACAATAAAACTTATTTAGAATAAAGCGAAACTTAGTTTCAAGAAGAAAAAATCATTGCATACTTTTAGGAGTTGGCGCAAAATTTGCCCTAAATTAAATATTTCTCAATATTAAAGCAATTTTAATACAAAAACTTTTTTAAAAAACAAAATTTTTTATTGACAATATACAAAAAATAGAGTACACTGGTCAACATAGCAAAACATAAATAAAAAAAAATTTCTGCACTTTATGCATGTACAATTTCTGGGTCATACCCCAAAGCGACAACAACTACTTGGTATATGCGTTGTTTTTTTTTTTTTTTGCATGTGTTGAGTGTGCATGTGTTTGTCAACTTATATGTTTGACATGGCTTTTGTATGTGTTTGTGCAACAACAACAACAAATCCTGCTTTGCACAAAAAAAATTGCATATGCTGAATTTATCTTGGAGCATAGCTAAAATAAACAATGACAAAATAACATAAACCCTCGACCAAAATGTTTTTGTATCATAAACAAAAAACAAAAAAAAAATTTTAAAAAAAAACTGAAAAGCGATTAGCTAACATGACAACAATAGCAAAGGATGTTAAAGGTAAAATAAAAAACAAAAAAAGATTAAACACAAATTACTTTTTTGTCAGAATTTTTTGCTGAATGAAATCTTCATCTATAAAGTTTGCAAGCCATTAATCCTTTGAGTTACTTTTTTTTCGATCAAAACAAGCACGCCAGTTAGCCTTATCACAAAAACTGGCAATCTTCTGTATCTTTTTACAGCGCCAGATCACAGAACGCCAAGCAAAATTTATAAAAAAAGCTATTTATTTGCCTTTTACCTCAAAAGTTGTAGACACCTAATCAACACTAGTTACTGCTTGCATCCTAAAAGTAAATTCAACCACAAAACTTTACGTCTATGAATTATAGAGTAGTGTCGTAGTCATATATAATGTGTTCGTCTTTTTTGACCGAAAAACAGGAAAAATTTAACTAAAACTACCATTTGACAGGTTTTTATATATTAAAAAAATTTTAAGAATTTTTAAGTGTGTTACTTAATGACACTTATATATTGAAAATTAATTTTTAATTGAACTTTTAGTCATTGCAAAGACCGTTTTACATATAAATCTATCAATGCATTTTCTAACACATAATTATGACAAGTTAAGGAACGGATTAAAAACACGGGTATAGTGACATATGTTTCGTCTTTCGCCACAAAGACTCATCAGACTATTTTTGTTGTAATTATAATTATATTTATTTCACTAAATTAATTATAATTGAAAAATTGCAAGTTGAAAAATGTTTGTGCTTAGGCCTGGGCGGGAGTTGAACCAGTGACCTCCCGGTTGGTAGCACAAGTCGTTAATTTAGTAAAATCTATATATAAATACGTGAACAGTTTTTTTTGTGCCACTTTTGCGAGCTAACCATTTAACCGATTTTGGATATTTTTTTTACTAGAGTTCGCCTTGTGGCCGAAATTTGACCATTTCGATTTGACCACAAAACAAAGGAAAAAGCTTTTTAATATTCTTCCTTAGGGTTCAGGTTATCTGCATCGGTGCAGCAGCTAAGTTGCAATATCGTACTTTCCATTTAGAGGCGTGTAACTCCTACTAAAGACCAAACAGTTTTTGATATCTTTCTATACCAAAATTCATAAAAATCAGTCATGCTATCGTGCTGTATAGTGCTAACTCTATATCTATACCAAATTTTATAAAAATCGTATGCAGTATTTTCGCCGTGAGAGCGTTTTTTCCATTTAGGAGCGTGGCACTGTCCACTGAAAATATAATGATCATGTTATCGTTCCTTAGTGCCAATCCTACCTCCATATCGAATTTCGTTGAAACCGATGCTGCGGTTTAGCTGTGAGAACTTTTTTTTTCGATTTAGGGGCGTAGCACCGCCCACTGAAAAACATAATGGTCATGTTATCGTTCCTTAGTGTTATCCCTATCTCCATACCAAATTTCGTTAAAATCGATGCAGCGGTTTAGCTGTGAGAGCGTTTTTTCCATTTAAGGGCGTGGCGCCGCCCACTGAAAAACATAATGGTCATATTATCGTTACTTAGTGCTAACTCTACCTCCGTACCAAATTTCGTTAAAATCGATGCAGCGGTTTAGCCGTGAGACCATTTTTTCATTTAGGGGCGTGGCACCCCCCACTGAAAAACAGAATGGCCATATTATCGTTCCTTAGTGATAACTCTACCTCCGTACCAAATTTCGTTAAAATCTATGCAGCGGTTTAGCCGTGAAAACATTTTTTTCATTTAGGGGCGTGGCATCGCCCACTGGAAAATATAATGGTCATTTTATCATTCCTTAATGCCAACCCTACCTCCGTATCAAATTTTGTTAAAATCGATGCAGCGGTTCAGCTGTGAGAGCGTTTTTTTCATTTAGGGGCGTGGCACCGCCCACTTTAAAAAAATATATAGTCCTATGAACTGCTCGTCCTCACAACCTTTCCAACAAAAAAAAATGAAGCAAATCGGTTGAGATTTAGGTATAGAAACAGGGACCTAACCGATTTCGTTTGCCTATTTATATATAGTAGATGTGATAGGTACTGTGGTGTACAATCCACGAATCCAAAAATTATCCTCATGGGTTGCCATTAAGGCATTTTTCTCTTGCATGCAAAAACCTGTGTCTCCATCGATATTGGATTTTGGATGTTTTTCGATATTTTGGAGCTTTGCCGATATTTTAGATGTATTTGTATACTGTTGGTCTTTTATCGATATTTTAGATGTTTTTCGACACTTTTGAATCTATATCGATATTTTGCATGTTTCTCGATACTTTCGGACTTTTACCGATATTCTGGATGATTTTCGATACTTTCGGACTTTTACCGATGTTTTGGATGTTTCTCGATAGTTTTGCACTTCTACCGATATTTTGGATGATTTTCGATACTTTTGGACTTTTCCCTATATTTTGAATGTTTCTCGATACTTTAGTACTTTTACCGATATTTTTAATGTTTTTCGATACTTTGGGACTTTTACCGATATTTTGGATGTTTTTTGATATTTTTGAACTTTTACCAATATTTTGATGTTTCCCGATACTTTTAGACTTTTACCGATATTTTGGATGTTTTTCGATAACTTCGGACTTTCATCGTTTTCTTTGAATTGTTTAATATTTTCGATACTTATGGCGTGGGCACACTCTCGCTTATGTAATGGTTTTTGGTTTTATTTGGATAAGGGCTTAGTGCCATTTTTGCAGATGCGGTTTGATAATACTCTGTCACAGCTGAAATTTAACACCGGTTCTTATGCTTTAATATGCTAAGCCCTGAGGAAGAAAGCTTAAGAAAAATTTATATGTGAGTGGTGTCATGCGCCTAAAGAGAAAATAGGTTACCTCGGCTAATTTGGAATGGAAATAAACAGATTTTTGAGAAAGAATATTTATCTTTTTTTTTAGTAGAAGTTGCCTCGCTCCCAAAATGAAATACGCTAGCTACCACGGCTAAGCCACTACACCAATTTTTATGTAATTCGATTTTGAGATGCACTAAGCCTTCTGCATCCAAAAATGGTTACTACGAGTATTGAATTCTGTCAATACTTAATATTCTGGCTTTCTTTTATACAAAACAGTACTCGAAAAAATTGTATCTATCTTTAGGGTAATGGCCAAAATTTGGCCACCGGCGATACTAGTAAGATTTTAATCGATAAATCAATTTCGTGTACAAAGTTTATACTCAACTAAATTTTGCAACTAAGCAAATTTTCGAAAAACATAAAATCGACTCAATTTTTTCGTAGACAACTTTCAATTTACCTTGTAGTAGTCCATAATAACTTGTAGTATTTTACAAAAACAAGTAATGGTTAAAAATTTTAATTTTAATTTCGAAATTCAACATATTTCAAGCATTAAAGCTTTTCACAGGACGCATTAAATGCATGACATATATTTGACTACAACGAACGGCTTAAGTATCTTCCCAAAACAACTATTCCTTATGCAAGCAGCTTTAGCATAGACAAATACTTACTTAAGTTAAGAAAAATATATGTAGGTTGTGCCAGCCCTTGCTATCATCATCATTGTGGTGCAAAATCTAAAAGCATTCAAGCATAAATAAATAAAACCAACGCCCAGCAACGTCAAATACAACCAACAGCACCAACTCCTTTTTTCCTCTATCCTCCCTAACACTAACACTATCTACCCTTCCGTTTGTGCCTACGTACGCTTAAGGTCTTTATATCATATCCTTTATCCACACTTTATATTGCTTTAATAAAAAAGCACAAGAAAAAGATCACATTGGAAAAAAGTCCTACTTTATTTATAAGGAAGAAAAACGTAAAAACTGTTGTAGTCGTCCTGGCTGCATTGTATTTAGTTACAAGAAAAAAAAACGAGAAATCATGCAAAATTAAACAAAATTTGATTTTTATTTATTTTGTTGGAAAAAATTGCAAAATATTTTTTTGCAAGCACATGGTGCCTCATTTCGTTGTTTTTTTGAACATCCCTTTACGGCTTTTTATGCTATATAACTACAGTTTTGCTGATTTATTTAACTATGCACACAAGAATTTTATTAAAAGTTTTTTTTTTTTTTTTTTTTGAGTATTTGTTGCCTTTTTTTTTTTTTTTGCTTAAAGTGACTGATTTTTAACCTTTTTATCTAAAGTACAGGGTATAAAGCTAATTAGATTATAAACAAATTGGCTTTGACCAGTTTGATATGTTTGAGAATATTTGGGTTTGTGAGATTAAGCACTTTTTGAATAGCATTTAATACTTTGCGTATGCTTGTAGTCTCCCTAAGGGCCTAAATGCTTCCCCAATTACAGACAGGTATTTCTTTAGATAATTTTTTTGTGTCCTCCAACTCACTTATCGTAGGCGTGTTGAACAGCAGTAAAAGCAATCCGTTCAGCAATATACTTATATTCCTTCTTTTCTTTTAAAGTTTTACTGTTCACATTTTCAATATGAGGACACCATACTTTCATTTTATCTGCCAAATGCTCTTATTCTAGCTCACATATTTTGTTATTTTTAATGTAGATTTAATTACTTAAAGTCTCGTGTGTTCACAATTTCTTTTTTACAGAAAATCCTTGAAAAAATTGCTCTACCTACCCTTTCTTTTTTCATAGCATCAGCAATATCACCAATGACAACCAATTGGTCAGTGTACATATGTGTGTGTGGAATATTTTTGTGTGTGTTAAATAACGCTCTTAAATACATTTTTAAGCCCCCTTAAAGTAAGCGACATTTGAACGTGTACAAGTTATAGTTACCTTTACCTACCCAGCAGGAAAACAAATGTTAAATATAACACAGTTTCTTGAAATAATTAAATCATAAGTCACCCTAATGCTTGTATCGCCATGTGCTGCATATGGCAACTAGTTGTCCTTTTTTGTGCTCAGCTTTTGAAATGACTCATTTTTTTCGTGAACAGCTTTAAAAGTTATAATTTTTTTAAACCACTCTGACAAAAAATACTTCCTGATCAATTTTTGTGCTGATGGTCTTTGTGGCAACTTGTTGGTGACTAGTTTTTTTCGTAAACGTTTTTTTTACTAAAATATGTCAGTTTTTCCTTTATTCAAAAATTTCTACAAAACATTTTTAAAGACAAAGTTACATTTACGAAACATTTCAAAAGAAGTAATGTATTGGTAATTCTTCGAAAAATGTACCATTCAATATCCCAGGGGTCAAAACCTTGTTTAAATTTAAAATTTGATATTTCAAGTTTTTAATACAGATACTTCCCCAGAGCTTCTTACGAATTGCTTGCAAAAAAAAAAAAAATATTTTTTAATATTTGAGGTGTTAAAAAGTCATTCTCCGTCCTGTCCCTAACCGCTTAGTAGTTTTTTGAAATGCTCATAACTCCGCCAATAGTAGGCCAAATAATGTGATTGTTTTTTTTTTAAATTTTGTTTTTTTAAAAAAATTTTAATATAAAAAAAAAATTTATATATTTTTTTTTATTAAATTTTCAACTTTTAAAACTAAACTGCTATTTTTATTAATGACTCTTCGATTTTTTTAAAAAAGAATTTCTAAAAAAACTGTAACGAATTTGACAAATTTAAAGACTATTTTTAGAATGGGCAAACGATGGGATCTATTTTTTTTTTTAATTTTTTAAATAACAAAAAAGTGAGTGAACGAACACTAAAATATTCTTCTTTGCCGGAAGAGGGTAAAAATGTTCTCCGACTCCCATTAATTTATCCTCTCCAACATTTTTCTTGAATATACTAACCAATTTTTTCCACCCCTTCAGGGGGCCGCATTACAAAATTTTTTTAAAAATATCAAAAAAATTCCTCATGGCCGGGAGTGAAAAAAATTTTTCCTCCTCAATATTTTTCTCCAACATTTTAGTCCGTTCTATCCACGCCTTAAGGAGCCTCTCATACAAAATTGGTATTTCTATCTTAATTTTATATGGAAGCCCCCTCAAGGGGTGGAAAAAAGATAATAATTTGTTGGAAAAAAATGTTAAGGGGGTAAAATTAATCGGGGTCTGTGAACATATTTTTCGCTTCCCGTTCATGAGGAATTTTTTTCATATTTTTATCAAAATTTTGTATGGGAGCCCCCTTAAGGAGTGAAAAAAATGGGCAGTAAGAGGAAAAGTCAATAAAGGTTGGGTAAACATTTTTTTCCCTCCGGGCAATGAGGAAATTTTTTTTATATTTTTATTAAAATTTTGTATGGGAGCCCCCTTAAATGTTGGAAAAAAATGTTGAGGAGGAAAAATAAATGTGGGTCTGTGAAAATTTTCATCTTTAGCATTTTCGAAAAAAATGCTTTTCCGGGCTCTTATAGACTCAATTTTTTTGTAGACAACTCTTATTTCTTTGCACAAAATTTTGTAGTCATTAAAAATCGATTGAATTATTGCATTTACAACAATCCAAATGGTTTTTGAACAATTACTTGCCGATCTCCGTAAAAACGGCATGGCACCTGCTATACAAACAAATTTTTCAAAATGCCGTAGTTCATGCTTTATTTGAGATAATGCAACAAAATTACGTACAGCCGCTTGAACTAGTCAAGCCTAGCTCAGGACAAAAATAAGCTGAATTTGCACAAGAAGGCGCGCCACCCCTCTTAGAAGTAAAGTTTTTATAATTTTATAGTGTAGGTTATTTAATTTTTGATAGCACCCTTTTGTAGTTTTACATTTTGTACTACATTTTTTCGTGATCATTATTTTCGAAAAAGTTTTAATCGATTAAGTTTTTCCTAGACAACTTTCGATGTACTTCCTTGTCGACATTTTTTTTTTAAATTAAGTGTTATCAAAACAAAACGATACTCAAATTTATATTAGTAGTTTTTGGAAAAAACCTTTGAAAACATCACATATTCAGAGTAACTTTTATTTCGTATACAATACCCTCAAAAATCTTACTATTGACCAAATTTTTTAGCAAAAACATTTAATTAACTTAAATCGCCTACAGTTTTGTGCATACAAATTTTTGAAAAACTTTTAATTGATAAATTTTTTCGTGCACATTGGGTTTTCCTACCAAACTTTGGTTGTTGGAAAGGCATTATAACCGAGCACATTATTTCGTAGACATTTTCTAAGTAACTATGTTTTTTCATATACAGCATATAACATTTTGCTAACCAAATTTTTTGCAAAAACTCTGAATTATCTTTGATCGACTACAATTTTTCGTAGACAGCCTTTACAAAAAAAAAAAATCATTAAATTTTTCGTGTGCATGTTTTTTTCCTGCCAGAAGATCATAATCATCCATATTCAAGTGTATTCGTTTCTATATGAGTGACTCGATTGTGTCAAAGAGGCATAAAAATAACAAGTTAACTTTATTGATTTTTCTGGCCATCTCATTTTTTTTTTTTTTTTTTTTGTGTGTGGCCAAAAGGAGACAGTTACAAAAAAAAAACAACAACAATGGTCTAAGGATATCACTCTTTACTGCAGAAATATAACCCTTTTTTGACGTTTTATTGCCGTTTGCCATTTTTTCCATTCTTCTTCTTTGGCTTTTGCCAATGTTCGCTTGATGTTCACCGTAACCTACTTTTGTATTTGTAGAGAATTTAAGCCTTTTTTATAACCATACCAATATTTTCGTTTCCTTTTTTTCTTTAGTTTGTTAGCATTAGCTTAAACTTAAAGCCTTTTTGGTCGCATTTACTGTGTTTGTTGAATTGTTAACAAAATAAATTTTGGCTCTCTAGGATTAAAAGTAAAAGAAGGTATGTAGTAGGTAGATGGCAGTAGTGGCGGCGGCGGCTATGGCGTTAAGTCCTTGTTGAATTAGCACCGATTTAAGTTAATGCTATGTTTGCTTTCTTTAGACTTTTTTGCCCGTGCTAAGTATTTGCTTTCTTAGTGCGAAAACTTATATTGCTAAGAAGTGCTTAGGTGGAAAATCTTTCAGCAGCATTAAAGCCAACATATAAATCTGTTGAAGGCAACTTTTCAGCACAAACTTTACTATAACGTATATAGTGTGAAAAAAGTATTATTAAATAACAGTGTCGATTAGAAAAAAAGCTGCTCATGTAATTAAAAAGGAATAAACGATTACAACAGTGTTGAATTTAACATAAAGGCATAAACTGAAATAGGAAAAAAAATATTCTCCAATGTGCTTAATCGAAGATCTCATGAAATTTAACAAAATCTCTAAATTTAAACTCAAATTTTCTCCTTGCAAGCTCTTGATGAAATTTTCATTACTTTTAATTATGTTAGAGCCATGAGCACACAAAAAAAAAATGCACAAATAAACGGATAACAATGGAAACTTTATTATTTTGCTGTATGTCCTTAGAGAGAACTTTCAGACAGCACTACAATTAGAGCGGCAACAAAAATGTACAAACTACCTTAGCACTTGTATAATGCATACACATACACAATCACTCACCCATATTATAAAAGTATACATACATATGTATGTATGCACACAAACGTTTGCTACAAATAAGCATATGTTTGCTGCTACTATACTTTTCACATCCTTTTTTGCATGTTAAATATTTAAGTTTGTTAGCTTTATGTTAGTTGTGGCTTTAGAAAACTTTTACTTGTACATTTGTACATACATTTATATGCGCATTTACATTTGTGTTTGTGTATGAATATACACTTGTGTGTATATATTGCTGTAATAAACGTAAAAACAATGCGCAACTTTGCTGTTTACGAAAAATTTTCATATTGCATATTTGTAGGCGTATGCGGTAACTATAAATTAAGCACTCAATCTAATGGAAAATATAAGATTTGAATAAAACCAAGTTGCTGCTTTTGTGGTCGAATTCAATTTCCAGTTAAATTGAAAGTTTACCAAAAAATTGTAATAAATTGATATTTGAAGATTACATTTACTCTTATGTATACAAAAACTTATGAAGCCAAAAAGTATGCTAGTAAATATTTTTTTGGTTTCTTTAGAAATTGATTAAATAATTGATATCCTTTTGACTTTATAAATACTTAAGCTGTGCTTAATTAAATATTTCTTATAAATATTTTATTATGTTTTTGCAGATAGAAAATATTTTTTTAAGAAATCTGGCAAAAAATTTGATATGAATTTTAGAGTAGGTTTAAAAGTAGATTTAATAAATTAAATCTTCAGAAAACTAAAAATGAAGTAAGAAATACTTGAAAAATTACACAAAGTTATGTTCATCTTATAACATTTTTATTCATATCAAAATTAAGAACAAAAACATACAATTCTGTGTAACAAAAACACATGAGCGACCAAATTTTTCCGCAGACAACTTTTTTGAAGTACTTTATAGGTGACCCGATTTTATTGTAAACAACTTCTTGAAAACTTATCACAGATCTTATCTCTTTTTAACTGGAAAACTTTTGATAAAACTTTGGACCGGCCACATTTTTTCGTAGACAACTTTTGAAATCCTGGCGACTGAAGTTTTTCTTGAGCAACCTCTTACAAACTTTTCTCAAACCTTTTTTTTTTAGAAAATCTTTTGGAAATTTTTATGCCTAGTTTTTTTTTTTTTTTTTGGAAGACTAATTTAAATTTTTTATTTGTACAGAATATATTCGTGAAAAGCTTTTACAGTACACTATTGATGACCAAAGTTTTTGATAAATCTTTTAAAATGCTTTATATTTGAGCAATAAATTTGTAAAGAAACTTAAACAAAGAAAAACTCTTTGTAGACAACCTTTTCATTATGATTGACCATAATTTTTCGTAGACAGCCTTCTTTCTAAACAACTTTCTAAGGACTTGATAACTCAGTTAACATTTTCAGAGACAGCTTACGGAGAACACTATAAGTAGTCAGTTAAATTTGTGCTTTTAAATTATTCTTTCATCAACTCAATGATCGACCAAATTTTTTTGTGAACAAGTTTTATAGCAGCTTCTGGCAAACATGTTTTTATTTCAATAGCAAATTTTTCGAAGAACTAAATAATATACCAATTTTCTTACATATCGATACCTTAGAGCGCTATAGTCCTATCTCCACATTTTGCAGTTATGGCATCATTGTGGGCTTCTTTACCGTGTGGAAAACTGTGTGATGTCAAAATACCCCTAAAATACCAAAATATTCGATAATTAAGAAAAATCCTATCTCCAAACTGTAATTTTTTCAAGAGCGCTACTGTCCTATCTCCACTGAATATTCAAATAAGTCATATTTTTACAAAAAAAAATTCTTCGTTTTTTCGCGTTTTCTTCGCGTTTCATGACTTTTTGCGACATTTTGGTGAACAAACTTGGTTACACCCAAGGCTCCACCCATGTTTGTTGGAACCAAAAATTAAAAAAAAAAAAAAAATTCGTTTTTTTCGTGTTTTCTACGCGTTTCATGACTTTTTACGACATTTTAGTGGAAAAAATTCAAAAAATGTACTAAATACGTCGTTTTTTTGAATAGTAGTGGAATTTTATATAAGGGCAAAAGTAATGACATACTATAAATTGGCTGAGATTTCGTTAGAAATTAATAAAATTGGCTAAAGACATTAAATTATGTTAAAATATACCATGGGTAAAATTATTGCATTTATCGTTATATCAAAATAGCAGCCGATTCTAAATAACCACTGTTTGAAATCTTCTTTTTGCATTTCCCAAGAATTGGAAAAATGGAGATAGAACTATAGCGCTCTAAGGTATCGATATGTATCACATGCAACTTTTTCTGAAAACATTTGATCAACAAAATTTTTTCGTGTTTACTTTATGAGACAGCTGCTTCAACAAAAGTTTTATGGACATTGTCCATTGGACAACCATTTTGAAAGACCTATAGAGCATATTTTTTTGTGACCAACCCAATTTTAATGTACATCTTTTAAAATTTTATAAACAATTTAATTTTTGTGATTCGCGATAACTACAATTTTTTGTACTCAATGTTTCAAAATTCTTCCTAAGTAGTTTGTTTTATAAAAAATCATGATCGCTACATTTTTATGAATAACTTGATTTTGTCTTGCTAAAAATTTTTTCCGAAGAGATTACGAAAAACCTTTGACTGACTTAATTTCTTTGTACACAACTTATTAAAAAAACCATTCGTAGACACTATTCTATTGAACAGTGAACCCTCCTACAAGACTCTTTTGACCGACTCAATTTTTTCGTGAACAACTTTGGAATACTACAAAGTTATTTCATTATCTTATCGTTGACTACAATTTTTCGTAAACAACCAATGTTCCTAATTTTTTCTGAAAAGTCCAAATCAACTAAGTTTTCTTTTGTTAGATTATGGTATTTGCTTGAAATTCGAACACATTTTTTAGTAGACCACTTAGTTTTTGGCCCTATGCTCCTCCTAGGAGTTAAAGGAGAATACATACATACATACTTAGTTTTGGAGAGCTAGTGGTCGAATAAACTTTTTTTGTAGACAGTTTTTGAACGGTCCAAATTTTGTTTTTACTGAACTTTTGAAGTAAACTAAGTATCGTTAAAGCACAATTTGTTCAGAATATGTGCAATAGCGGCTTCATCATTCAAAATACTTTTAAATGGAAGGCAGCGATTCAAAGCTACGAACCAAACTTTTTCAAAGCCGGCTTTGCTAACCAAAAAATTTCAGAACAAAACCATTTGCAAAAATGTATGTCATAGTTTTAGGCTGAAAAAAATTACTTTTTTTAATTTCAATGTATTTTGTAAACTATACTGGTCTAAATAATGTTAATCAAATGAAGAATTTTCTCCTTAAAATTAGTTTTTAAAAAAAAAATAAACTGCAATAGGTATTTCCCACAAAAGCACCTAAAATGCTGCAACAAAATTTTGACAAAACAAAAGACCATAATTTAATTTTTGTGATTTTCTCTTGTTTAAAGTAAGAAAACAAAGCAAAGCGAATACAAAAATATATACCTTTGAATGCTACACCGACCCTCGCCCCCCCCCCCCCCTTGTCACTCCTTGTCTTTTCACAAAATTCAAACCAAACTCATAAACACCACAGACAATGTTTGAGGTGCAACTACAAAAAACCACAAAATCCATAGGAAATCTGTAATCTCAAGCATAAATGGAAATACATGCACTTGTATTTGTGTGTATGTGCAAGTGTGTGTGTGTATTTAAGTTTACGCTTGTCCAACACATTGTGGCTAAATTAGTGTATTAGTGTGACCAAAACTTTTGGTTACTTTTATAGGTAGGCAGTGTAGATATGGCATGAAAATGCATTGTAAAGCTGCCAAAGCTACTGCTGTTCAAACCGCCTTTTACTGGTGCTACTACTACTACTACTACTGTTGCTGCACTACTCCTATTTCGTTTGTTGTTTTTGCCAGGCACTATTAGTCAGTTTTACGTAATTGGTGCTCGAAGGCCTGAAGCATCCTAAATTTTGTTGAGTGGACATTGCGACGTGTGTGTGTGTATAAAAGAAATCAGTGACAGCGGAAAATCTACATGTGCCGCTTTGTTGGCATCATGTACATACATATTTATAAGGGTATAGGTAAAAATAGGAGCAAAATGGTTGGAATCAAGTTCAGAGCGAGTTTTGGTCAATCTGAATCGAACTAGTCAGTTATTATTCAAAACAATCAGTATCCAAGCTAATCATTGTCCAAGTCAATCATTTTCAATTTCAGTTATGTGTTGTTTCAGACAGTCAATTCAATCATTGCCCAAGCCAATCATTGCCCAAACCAATCATTGTCCAAAGCAATCATTGTCCATTGCAGTTAAACATTATTTCAAAGAGTCATTATCTAATTCACTCATTGTCCAAACCAGTCATTCTCCAAACCAGTCATTCTCTAAACCAGTCATTCTCCAAGCCAGTCATTCGTCAAACTAGTCATTCTCCAAACCAGTCATTCTCCAAACCAGTCATTCTCCTAGCCTATCATTGTCCATGTCAGTCATTGTCGATAACAGTTGTATATTGTTTCCGAAACAGTCACTGTCCAAACTAGTCATTGCCTAAACCAATCATTGTCCAAGCCAATCATTGTCCAATTCAGTCATTGTCCAAGTAAAATATTGCCATACGTTCTCATATATGTGGAGAAAAATCTAAAATTTATATATTACACAGTAATATTTATTTCTTCAAGTGAAAGCTCTCAAGCTCTTAGCCTTAATGGTTCAAAACTACAAAGACTAGTAATTACTACGCCCTATGCGAATCTGCCATAAGATGTTATTTGAAGATCTGATGCATTTTACGCTTAAGTCTCTGTTTTTTTTTTTTTGACCTACGGACAAATTCAAGCCTCAGAGGCAAAGTTACTTCTTGTCACCCAATTTGCTTAATAGCCCCGTACAGTACATGCGGTACTATAAAAGTAACTGACACTTTTTGACCAGCTAGAGGAAGCAAAAACTGCGTTCATTAACAAAACAGCAACAGATAGCCCTTAGTTATATGTATGTGCCCAATTTTTGTCGAGGCTATTGCCTTTGATGTTGTGTGGAAACTTCATTGTATACAGGAAGTACGAGACAAAATTTGTCTACTACGAAAAAAAGGTATTTTTGGGTTTTTACAAAAAGTTACTCCCGTAGAGTTCGACTAGTTAACTAAAACAAAACAGGAAACGACACAAAACAATAGCAATTCGAAAAAAAAAAGAAAACAACGTCACATATCCCGGCAACAACAGGAACCACTGCCAAAAATTGAAGAGGAAAGCAAAACCAACAAAGCAACTAAAAGTTACGTTGCCATAACATAAGGGAACGTGTGTGTGCCAGAGTGAGAGTTAGTTAGAAGGTTGAGTGTAGCAGGGATTAAAACACAACAGGGATGTATGTGTAAATTCAACATGTGCACAACGACCTAAAAGTATGCAAATAAAATTTTTGCAGGATTTAAGATTTTTCTTCTTAAATTGTTGAAACATTTTTTGCTAGAAATTAATGCAAAAAAGTGTCTTTTTTTTTAAATGTAAACTTTTTAAGCCGCTTATGTAAATGTCCTTTAAAAATAAAAGCCTTAGTGCTACTTATGCCATGTTATTTTATTTTAATGTAATTTTTTTTTTTTTTTTTTTTTCTAAATCTCAGCTGAAGGCAGCCAGCATTAAACGCATGTCAAACATAGATAAACACATTATTTAAATGAAGGTTCTATTGTTTGTTTTGTGTGTCCTTTTTTCCCTATTACAATACTGACGCTAAACATATGCTTTAATGTGGCCGTTGCGTACACTACACTCAGCTTTAAAAGGATATGAAAATCGAAAAAACAAAACCATCAACACGACCTTCTGACTTAAGCAACAAATCACATATCGCAAATCTGTTAAGCTGCACGATGCAGACACTGAGTAGTGCGCCCAGATGAGGAATGTGTGTGGTGTATGGAATCTTCTTTTCCGGGAAAACAAAATTAGGCAAACAAAAAGGTTTTCGGGTGCGAACGCATAATGCCAAGAAAAAATGTGTGCACGCATTGTAATTGATTTCAATTAATTGATTTGTATATATTTCGAATTTTCTAACGTCCTTCAACTTTTTTCATATATCCTCGAACTTTCACAAATTTTCAGCCCATTCAATGTTTTCCAATAATTCTGGAAAATTTAACCCGTGACCTTTTTAAAACATTTCACTAGATTTCTACAGTTTTTGTCCATCTGTTTAACCCATTTATGAACTTTCCAAAAATTAAATTTTCATCCATCAACCCGTTTTCGACCTTTTCAAAATTGTTCACTTATTTAAATATTGACTAACTTTTTAACCCGTTTTCGAACTTTTTAAAATTTATCAGAAAATTTTAAAAATTCAATTTTTATTTAATTTTTCAATGAATTTTAAAAATTTTTATTTTTATTAAATTTTTTAACCCGTTTTCGACCTTATCAAAATTTTCCACTTACTATAAACAATTGAAGCTTTATTAACTTTTTCAACGCGTTGTCGGCTGTTTTAAGATATGTAACTAAATGTCATTTTTTTAAACAACTTAATTTTGTATGCTCCTCATTAATCCGTTTGTGACCTTTTTTTCATTTTAGTATCTCTTTTAACCCGTTTTCGAGTATTTCAAAATTTTCACAAAATTTCGAAAATTCTATTTATATCCACCTTTTTATCGATCTCTTACAAATTTAAACTGAGTTTCAAAAACCAGATTTTAACCCACCCGTTTTCCACCTTTTCAATATTTTCCACTAAATTTCGTCAATTTTCAACCGGCTTTTCAGCCCATTCTTGACATTTTCAACGTTTTTGAATTTTAAAATTTTTATTTGTATCTAACTTCTTAACTTGTTTTCGAATATTTGAAAATTTTTCAATAAATTAAGTCAATTGAATTTTATCCAAATTTTTAACCCTTTTTCCACCATTTCAAAATTTTTCATTAAATTTTGACAACTTTTGTCCTTCTTTTTAATCCTTTTTTGACCTTTTCAACATTTTCCACAATTTCAGAAAATTTAGTTACACTTTTAACCCGTTTTCGACAGTTCAAAAAATTTTATTAAATTTCGAAAATTTTATTACTATCCACTTTTTAATCCGTTTTTGACCTTTACAAATTTTTTTGAGATTTTCAAAATACAAATATTTATTCACCCTTTTTCCACCTTTTCAACATTCTCCACTAAATTTCGTCATTATAATTGGTATCCACTTTTTAACCTGTTGCTGACCTTTTGAAAGTCTTTTACTAAATTTCAAAATTTTTCGTTTGTAACCATCTTCTTAATCTGTTTTAGATCTTTTTAAATATTTTCACTAAGTTTCAACTAAATTTATATCCACCTTTTTAACCCATTTTCGACCTTTTAACATTTTCCACTAATTTCAGACAATCTAATTTCTCTTTTAACCCGTTTTCAACTATTTAAAAATTTTCGCTATATATCCAAAAATTTTGTTTTTATCCAACTTTTTCAAATTTTCAAAAACCAAATTTTTATCCACCCGTTTTCCTCCTTTTTAACATTCTCCCCTAAATTTCGTCCATTTAGTTTTGAAAGTCTTTTATGAAATTCCGAAATTTTAATTTTTATCAACCTGTTTTCGACCTTTTCAAAATTTTACACTGAGTTTCAACTTAATCTGTATCCACCTTGTTAACCCGTTTTCGACCTTCTCAACATTTTCTATTTGATTTCGCCAATTTAATTTTTATCCAGCTTTTTAGCCCATTGTTGACCTTTTGAATGTCTTTTAATAAATTTCGAAATTTTAATTTTTATCCATCTTTTTAACTCGTTCTCGACCATTTCAAAATTTTTCACTAAATTTCGACAGTTTAAGTTTTACCCTCCTTTTAAAGCCGTTGTCGACTTTTTAAAAGTTTTTCACTAAATTCAAAAACCAAATTTTTATCCACCTTTTTTAACCTATTGACACCATTTTCAAAAATTTTAATTAAATTTGAAAAATTAAATTTTTTCTACCTTCTAACGACCTCATCAAACTTTTTCACAGAATTTCAAAAACTTCCTTTTATAATCACCCTTTTAATCCATTTTTGACGATTTAAACATTTTTCACTAAATTGCGTTAGTATAATATTTATCCAGCTTTTTAACCCATTGTTGACCTTTTCAAGGTTTCAAATTTTTTTTTTAAATTTTTTTTAAGATTTCAACTCGTTTTCGACCTATATAAAATTTTTCACAAAATTTCGACAGTTTGAGACTTATCCGCCTTCTTAAACCATTGGCCACATTTTGAAAGTATTTTACGTTATTCAAGGATTACATTTTTATCTATATTTAAACTTGTTTTCGACCCTATTTAACCCGTATTTGGCTGTTTCAAAATTTTTCACTGAATTTCAAAAATTTATATACACCCGTCAACCCGTTTTCGACCTCTTCAAAAAGTTTTACTGAATTTCGAAAGTTTAATTACAATCCACCATTTAAACCCGTTTTCAACCTTTTCAATATTTTTCACTGAATTTTGTTTTACATTGTTAGAAGTAAAAATCGGTGATTTCACGACCGCACAAGAATATGTTGTAAAAAACAGTAATAGGTTAATAGGTGTGTGAACAATTTCTACTAAGGTTGATGTCAAAGCTAAGCTGCTTCATGCCAACTTTACATTTTCAAGGTTGTTGTGAATGTAAATTAAAAAAAAAAAAAATCTTGTGAAAATCAACAGCATTTTTATCGAACAAAAATTCCTTTGACATGCCACCTCCTCATATTCTCAAAAACTTTAAGTCACAGACAATTAATTCGCAAAAAAAGCACCCAAGGAAAAAAAAACACAAATAAATTACCCCCAACAATTATCGTTTATTGTCGTTTATATTTTCTTTTTCTATACTTAGTTCACGTTGTTTTTTCCACACCATATCCTTGCACTCAAACTTATGCTAATGATAAGAGCAAACGAGCCCGCAAGGATGTGTAATAATTTTGTCTCGTGCTTAATATGCCAAAGCACGCAAAATTGATTTTTTTCTTTACGTTACTGACAAATTTTTTTCCAAGTTAAGTTGAGGACAACAAGCACAACAACACTTACAACATATTTATAAATATAACAATGTACAAAAAAGGACGCTCTCATCTATATGCCTGCATATATGTATGTGCTTAATATGCCAAAGCAATAACAACAAAATTTGCGTTGTCCTTGCGCTCATAAGCTGACAAACTTAAGCCTAAAAATATGCAATCAATTGACTGTGAAATGAAAATTTATTTAATACACGCACACATACCAGCACATGTGTGTGTATAGCAAAAAGGAGACAAAGAAAAAGAAAACGAAATTGGTATGTCCAAAAAGTAGAAATTTGTAAAAGAAAAAAAAAAGTGTGGTAGCGAAATGAAGACACATAGAAAATAATATTATTACGATTGAGGCAACAAAAAGGCAGAACATACACATACAGACACACACATACATCTATTGAAAGTGAAAGTAAAACGACAAAATGACGCTACAATGAACTCTTACCCAGCAAACATTTTCAATCGCGGACAATCTTCCATATTTTTGGCGATGCATTTAAAGCTCTTCTACGCGAGCTTTCCGCGATAAAAATTTTCCGCGAGTAAAAGAAGATTCCTCCTTACACTCTTCTGGAAGATTATTGCGAATCAAACATCTTCGCGATGAATATACAACTCTTCCGGGAGAGTTTTGCACGACAAAACTTCAGCGCGAGTAACAGAAGATTCTTCCTTACACTCTTATGGAAGATCATTGCGAATCAAACATCTTTGCGATGAATATACAACTCTTCCAGGCGAGTTTTACGCGACAAAACTTCAGCGCGAGTAACAGAAGATTCCTCCTTACACTCTTCTAGAAGATCATTGCGAATCAAACATCTTCGCAATGAATATACAACTCTTCCAGGCGAGTTTTGCGCAATAATTTTATTTTCAAAAATGGGTCCAAAATGGTCACTTAGAGTGGTCGAAGACATCTCTGATCATATCCGAAATCTGTTTTCGACCTTTCCCTATCGATTGGTGCAATAAAAATTTTTCACCGAAATGGGCCCAAATCGGTCACTTAGAGGGGTCGGAGACACCCCTGGACATGTTCAGAATGTATTTTCGACCTTTCCCTATCGATTGGTGCAATAAAAGTTTTTCACCAAAATGGGCCCAAATCGGTCACTTAGAGGGGTCGGAGACACCCCTGGACATGTCCAAAATCTATTTTCGACCTTTCCCCATCGATTGGTGCAGTAAAATTTTTTTACAAAAATTGGCCCAAATCGGTCACTTAGAGGGCCCGGAACCAAATCTGGTTATGACCAAAATATATTTTCGACCTTTCCCCATCGATTGGTGCAAAAAAAAAAAAATTCATAAAAAAAGCCCAAAACGAATAAAAAAAGATTCGACTAAGTCTCTTCTGGATGATGGTTTGAAATCGAACTTCTTTACGAATAACCAACAACTCCTTCAGACGAGTTTTACACGATACAAGATGGCCGACTACGACATGACGTCATCTACTGAGAAATTTCGAAAAAATTAATAATTTTTTTTTCTAAAAGGCAATATTTCTGAGGCCCGGTATTTTTCACGAAGCAAAATGTCAAACTACACGGTATATTTTTAACGGCACATAAATTTTGACAGTTTATTGTACAAAAATTAGCAATTTCTTATGAAATTATTTTTATGTCGCCATTTCATATTTTATTTTTTTTATTTTTTTTTTCAAGTTTTTTTTCGCTTTGAAAAACATGTTGCGGAGTCGTCTGTTGACCCTTCCTGGGGATCATTTGCAGATTCATCTTGGGGAGTCCCCAGATGACTCTTCCTGGGGATCGTTTGCGGATTCATTTCGGGGAGTTGTTAGAGGATTCTTCTAAAACAATCGTATTCGGCCGGACAATTTCTCACGCCTGAACATTCGCGGAAGAGCAGAATGCGACTGTCGCGGACGATTGATTTAATCGTCTAGGCGAATCGAATACGATTCTTCCGCCATTGAAAATGTTTGCTGGGTATGTTAGTTTTAGTGTAAGACGACGAATACAATGACAACAACAGTATACACATTGTTTTTTGATGCGTATGTAAATATTTTGTACAACAACAACAACAAATAATTTTCATTCATTGGCTTTGTAATAGTACACTCTTACACACATACATTTATCTGTATATATTTAACATAAATATGCGGTTATATTTGCGTTTGTTTACGTAATAAAGTCATCATGTTTAAGGATAATTTTGCCACAAGGATATTTATATTTTTCTTGTGTTTCTTGTTTTTTTCTTTCTTCTTCTTTGTTTTTGTTGTATTTCTTTTGTGAAAAATATGTCCACAGGCATAGCGTTACAAAATACATGACAATAACAAATGATTGACAATAAATAACATGAAAAGCCTAAAAGTTGGCAACGAATGTTTTCACTTAATAGCTTGATCCCAGCAAACATTTTCAATCAAGGAAGAATCGTATTCGATTCGCCTAGACGATTAAATCAATCGTCCGCGACAGTCGTATTCTGCTCTTCCGCGAATGTTCAGGCGTGAGAAATTGTCCGGCCGAATACGATTGTTTTAGAAGAATCCTCTAACAACTCCCCGAAATGAATCCGCAAACGATCCCCAGGAAGAGTCATCTGGCGACTCCCCAAGATGAATCTGCAAATGATCCCCAGGATGGGTCAACAGACGACTCCGCAAAATGTTTTTCAAAGCGAAAAAAAACTTGAAAAAACTTGAAAAAAAAAATAAAAAAAATAAAATATGAAATGGCGACATAAAAATAATTTCATAACAAATTGCTAATTTTTGTACAATAAACTGTCAAAATTTATGTGCCGTTAAAAATATACCGTGTAGTTTGACATTTTGCTTCGTGAAAAATACCGGGCCTCAGAAATATTGCCTTTTAGAAAAAAAAATTATTAATTTTTTCGAAATTTCTCAGTAGATGACGTCATGTCGTAGTCGGCCATCTTGTATCGTGTAAAACTCGTCTGAAGGAGTTGTTGGTTATTCGTAAAGAAGTTCGATTTCAAACCATCATCCAGAAGAGACTTAGTCGAATCTTTTTTTATTCGTTTTGGGCTTTTTTTATGAATTTTTTTTTTTGCACCAATCGATGGGGAAAGGTCGAAAATATATTTTGGTCATAACCAGATTTGGTGCCGGGCCCTCTAAGTGACCGATTTGGACCCATTTTTGTAAAAAAATTTTATTGCACCAATCGATGGGGAAAGGTCGAAAATAGATTTTGCACATGTCCAGGGGTGTCTCCGACCCCTCTAAGTGACCGATTTGGGCCCATTTTGGTGACAAAATTTTATTGCACCAATCGATAGGGAAAGGTCGAAAATACATTCTGGACATGTCCAGGGGTGTCTCCGACCCCTCTAAGTGACCGATTTGGGCCCATTTCGGTGAAAAATTTTTATTGCACCAATCGATAGGGAAAGGTCGAAAACAGATTTCGGATATGATCAGAGATGTCTCCGACCCCTCTAAGTGACCGATTTGGGCCCATTTCGGTGAAAAATTTTTATTGCACCAATCGATAGGGAAAGGTCGAAAACAGATTTCGGATATGATCAGAGATGTCTTCGACCACTCTAAGTGACCATTTTGGACCCATTTTTGAAAATAAAATTATTGCGCAAAACTCGCCTGGAAGAGTTGTATATTCATTGCGAAGATGTTTGATTCGCAATGATCTTCTAGAGGAGTGTAAAGAGGAATCTTCTGTTACTCGCGCTGAAGTTTTGTCGCGTAAAACTCGCCTGGAAGAGTTGTATATTCATCGCAAAGATGTTTGATTCGCAATGATCTTCCATAAGAGTGTAAGGAAGAATCTTCTGTTACTCGCGCTGAAGTTTTGTCGCGCAAAACTCGCCTGGAAGAGTTGTATATTCATCGCGAAGATGTTTGATTCGCAATAATCTTCCAGAAGAGTGTAAGGAGGAATCTTCTTTTACTCGCGGAAAATTTTTATCGCGGAAAGCTCGCGTAGAAGAGCTTTAAATGCATCGCCAAAAATATGGAAGATTGTCCGCGATTGAAAATGTTTGCTGGGATTCTTGGCAGAAATGCAGACAATTTCAAGATTTTAACAAACAGAAATCTATATATAAATAGGCAAACGTATTCGGTTCAGTCCCTGTTTCTATACCTAAATCTCAACCGATTTGCTTGATTTTTTTTTTTGTTGGAAAGGTTTTGAGAAGGAGCAGTGCATAGGACTATATTTTTTTTAAAGTAGGCGGTGCCACGCCTCTAAATAGAAAAAACGCTCTCACAGCTAAACCGCTTCATCGATTTTAACGAAATTTGGTATAGAGATAGGGTTAGCACTAAGGAACGATAATATGACCATTATGTTTTTCAGTGGGCGGTGCCACGCCCCTAAATAGAAAAAACGCTCTCACAGCTAAACCGTTGCATCGATTTTAACGAAATTTAGTGTGGAGATAGGATTAGCACTAAGGAACGATAATATGACCATAATATTTTTCAGTGGGCGGTGCCACGCCCCTAAATAGAAAAAACGCTCTCACAGCTAAACCGTTGCATCGATTTTATCGAAATTTGGTATAGAGATAGGGTTAGCACTAAGGAACGATAATATGACCATTATGTTTTTCAGTGGGTGGTGCCACGCCCCTAAATAGAAAAAACGCTCTCACAGCTAAACCGTTGCATCGATTTTAACGAAATTTAGTGTGGAGATAGGATTAGCACTGAGGAACGATAATATGACCATTATATTTTTCAGTGGGCGGTGCCACGCCCCTAAATGAAAAAAGCGCTCTCACGGCTAAACCGCAGCATCGGTTTCAACGAAATTTGGTATGGAGATAGGATTGGCACTAAGGAACGATAACATGACCATTATGTTTCAGTGGGCAGTGCCACGCCCCTTAATTGAAAAAACGCTCTCACGGCGAAAATACTGCAAACGATTTCTATGAAATTTGGTGTAGATATAAAGTTAGCACTATATAGCATGATAGCATGATTGATTTTTATGAATTTTGGAATAGAAAGATATCAAAAACTATTTGCTCTTTAGTAGGAGTTACACGCCTCTAAATGGAAAGTATAATATTGCAACTTAGCTGCTGCACCGATGCAGATAACCCGAACCCTAAGGAAGAATATTAAAAGCTTTTTATATTTTATCGACCAAGGAAGGGTATAAAAACTTTTTGCTTTATTTTATGGTCAAATCGAAATGGTCGAATTTCGGCCACAAGGCGAACTCTAGTGTATTGAAAAGCGCAAAAAATGATTAAGTTTTAGCTAAAATTTAGCAAAATTTTACAAGATATTTTAAGAAATCAACATTGTTATTTGGAAAATTTAGTAGATTTCTAGAATGTTTAAGCAATTTGAGCATAAGTTAATTTTACTTTACCTTAACTTAATTTCTTATTAACCCTACTTTTACTAGATGTTTGACAAAATCAGTATAGTTAACATGAAATAACGCGCGATTTTAGGAGAGCAAGAGAATATGTGGTTAATACCACTGCCTAAAAATAGGCAACGAATTTTTTGCATTTAAAGAGCTTGAATGTTGGCACAAGGAGTATTGAATATAAGAGAGAAAAAATCATTAAATTTTAGCTTTAATTTAACCAAAACTTTATAGGACTAGGATAAGGAACGTGCCATTATATATGAGTACATTTTAAACACCTTATAAAGCAGGCGCTGATTGTGCAATGTCTTAGCAACTTTTGTCAATAAAATATGACATTTATGTTGTTTCGAAAAATTAATTTAGTTCGGAAAATTTTTCAAAGGCGTTAGCAATGAAGGGACTTAATCCAAAACAACGCGAGGCAATTCTTTGCAAATTGTGTAACAAAATAATGTCTTACAGAAAAATTGCCAAAGAAGAAGGCGTTAGCGTATGGGCGGTTCAGAAAACTATAAAGTGGTTTACAGAGCATTATACTCTTGATGATTTACCTGGAAGAGGCCGAAAAAAAGCTAAAATATTATCAAAAATTGACCAAAGAATAATAAGTGTTTTTACAAAAGAGAAAGAAATATCTGTTCGTGATTGCGCTAAAAAATGTGGTACCTCGTCTTCAACTGTCCAACGTGTTAAGGTGAGGAACGACTTGAGATCCTATAAATGCAGAAATGTCCAAAAAGAAGCAAAGTTCAAAGTGCAAGAGCAAAATAACGAGCCCGCAAGTTGTATCGCCATATTTTAAATAAAAAATTTGAATGCATTGTAATGGATGATGAAACTTACGTCAAATTGGACTACAAAACCCTACCAGGCCCCAATTTTTACAGTTAATTAAGAAGAGAAGGTAACTACATCCGATAAGTCAATTCAATGCGAAAAATTTGGAAAAAAACTCGTGGTTTGGCAAGCAATTTGTCAGTGCGGTAAGGTTTCTTCTTCTTTCGTCACAAAGAAAACAATGAACCAAGAAATATACCTCAAGGATTGTCTTAAGAAGAGACTTCTTCCGCTTATTAAAGAACACTCTACTAAGCCACTTTTTTGGCTTGACCTTGCTTCCTGTCACTATGCATCTTCCGTGGTAAATTGGTACGATAGTGAAAATCTTGATTATGTAAAGAAAGAGCTTAACCCACCAAACTGCCCAAAACTTCGTCCAATAGAAAGATTTTGGGCAATTATAAAAAGAGATTTAAAGCAAACATGTAAGCCCGCAGATTCAGTAAAAAAGTTCAAATACAACTGGAACCGTGTGGTCAAGAAGCGTGGTGAAAGTTGGCAAAAAAGTTAATGAAGGACGTAAAGAAAAAGGTTAGAAAAATGGGTTCAGGGGAGCAAATTTAATTAAATATCTTAATGAAAGTTGACATAAGAATCTGATGTATCAGAGCATTCGTGTAAATAAAAATTATAATTTATTACTATTAAAATATAATGCATTTTTACTGTACTCATAAATAATGGCACGGTCCTTACCAAATTGCACTCGACTTAGTAGCCGGATGGTGCAATTACTCAGGTTTCAATGGAATAGCTTTGTTATTTTCTAGTCTGATCAAAAATTTTGCTACAATTCAGAGAAAAACTCACCTGAAACCCTCATCAGAAAACACAATCCGGAGAGCAAGAGCAGAGATATGGACCAGTAGGAGCCTTCTACGCAAAAACTGGGGTTTTAGCCAAGAAATTAGCTTCTATATGTACAGTGTACATTGTACTCATCAATTTTTAGACCCATTGTAGGGCTGAAAATATCAAACATTCCGCTCTAGGGAAGGCGCTGAACACCAACAAGAATCTTACTGTCACTGTCAGTGATTCCTGCATACCCAAATGCAACTTTCTGCATAACTTTCAAGCCAAATTCCCCAGAAGAATTTCCTGGGAGATGGAACAAACCCAATTCGTTGGTGATTATTGATTTTAGTACACAGATGGCTTCAAAAAAATGAGGGAGTTGGTGCTGGTCCATACGGCGAGAGACCGCACTACATAACAATTTATTTGCATGCATGAGCCAAAAAACTCAGTGTTTCAGGTAGAAGTACATGCAATCAAGTTTTACCTGAGAGAAGAAGCCTTCCCTTTGAAATAAACATTATGTTTAGCACGCAACAAAGCGGCCCTTCAAGCCTTAAATTCCTTCGAAACTACTAATCAGACTCGCCTCCCGAAACAAGGTTCACCTCAATTTGGGTGCCTGAATATAGTGGAATTGAAGATAATGAAGCTGCAAATGAGCTCCTTAGGAAAGGAAATAAGTTAAAACAAAACAGTATTTGCGGGAAAGTAAGGGTGTAACCTTTGGCTTGGCCGAACATTAAATACCCTACACTGCAGTATTTTGAAAATATTGCTTATATGGAAGGTGCCACGCTCAAAGTTTGCATTTATAGTTCTGAGTAAAATTTAGTTTTAAAATCTCCAAAAACCCTTTCAGTATAGAGTTTTGAAGCTTCTGCTTTTATGGGAGGTGCCACGCCCTCCAAGTTTGTCCAGTTTTTGCTCAAAGCTTGCGCTTACAATTTCTGGTATTTGCGCGTAATTTGGTTGCATTGTCGTGAAAAATACTCCTAAAGTTGCATTTTGAATATTTTTTTTGAATGGGCAGTAGGCGTGTCCGTTGACCGATTTCGCTCATTTTCAATCCCTCGAGCTAGCTTTATTTTGGTTCGGTTTCCCGTAAAAAATATTTCTACAGACAGACACCCAGACAGCCAGCCGGACAGACAGATGGACATGGCTAAATCTACTCAGGAGGTGACGCTGATCAAGAATATAAAGGGTTTTTCAATAGGGACTCTACAAAAGTAGACCGATAGGGAGAGCAAACGACGCCATATTTTTTCCCGCTCTCTTGACATTTCTCTTCAGTAAGGTTTGCCATTTCATCATGGAAAGATATACGAGCCAACAACGAGTAGAAATTATTACACGTCCAATTTATGGTCGTCATAATCGTCCTACTAGATCAACAATTGAGCGTCTAGTGGAAAAATTTGAATCCACAGGCACAGTACAAAATTTTCCCGTGCCAGTGAGACAAAGAAGTGCCCGTAGTGACGAGAATATTGCTGCCGCTGAGACTTCAGTTCAAGAAATCCCAAATGTGTCTCTCACACGTCGTTCTCAAGCGTTGGGCATCTCTGTGACGTCGTTGTGGTGAATTTTGCGAAAAAATCTTGGCCTACATTCCTACAAGATCAAATTGACGCAAGAACTGAAGCCGCTTGACCACCAGAAGTGTCGTATGTTCATGAATTGGGATGAGCAACAACTTGAAAATGATTTGGATTTTCATCGAAAAATCATCTTCAGCGATGAGGTTAATTTCTGGCTGAATGGCTTCGTCAATAAGCAAAATATGCGTTATTGGTCAGGCAGCAATCAGCACGTACTCCATGAGTCATCATTGCATCCCGAAAAAATTACGGTTTGGTGCGGTTTATGGGCCGGCGGCGTCATTGGGCCGTACTTCTTCCGTGATGATCAAGACCAGCACGTTACTGTGAATGGGAATTGCTACCGTTCAATGATAACCGAATATTTTTGGCCTGAATTGGATGATATGAACTTGGACAATATGTGGTTTCAACAGGACGGCGCCACAAGCCACACAGCGAATATCACAATCAATTTATTGAAAACCAAGTTTGGTGAAAGTGCTATCTCACGAAGTGGCCCAGTTGATTGGCCGCCTTGGTCGTGCGATTTGACTTCGTTAGACTATTTCCTGTGGGGCTACGTCAAGTCTATGGTCTATGCCAACAAGCCAGCGACGATTGATGAACTTCGTACGAATATCGATCGTGAAATTGCAGCAGTATCGGCCGATTTGTACTTGAAAACTGTCGAAAATTGGGTTCAGCGTCAAGACTTCTGCAAGCGTGCCCGTGGTAGCCATGCAAAAGAAATCGAGTTCCATACTTTCACTGGAATAAAGAATTTCATTGATATCCGAAACCGTTTTGTTTTATTTAAAAAAACATTTATATGCCGTAATGATCGGTTTTTTGCCCGATACTATTTTTTAAACATAACGACATTAATTTCACACAATGTGGTAAACTTTCTGTAAAGACGGAATTCAATTTTATTCGTTCTGAGCAAAATGCCAGCTAATTCATAATATGACATTATTTTTGCTCCGAAATGGACTTAGGCCACTTTCAAAATAAGCGGCTCATATATTTTTCTATATCTTCCACGCCTCCTTCTCTGCGTTGAAAACGGAAGGACAAAGTGAATATACTCTGGGTGTAGGGTATAGAAAGGCAACAGAAGCTCATCAGTTGTTCACGGAAGCTTATACTGAATATGGCCCAGAGGTTGCAGTATGTCAAAAGTGTCAAAGACTAAGAATTGGAAACATTAATCGAACTTCCGATGGACAATGCTTTGAATAATGTATTTCAGCAAAAAAAAACAAACTTTTTAAGTTGTAGACCCAATATATGTGTGCCGAGATTTTTTTGAACTCCAAGTTACCTATTCTGCCGTTTATGTACGCAACCAAGAAACTTTTCATGTCGTGATGTAGAGTCGAGGTCCGGATATCAGACAGCAGTCTCGGAATGTTGACAGTATGAAATGTTTTCGTCAATTGTGTATTGGTGCCTACCATATATTTATCAAAAAGTGGGTGAAATACAAGTGCCACGCCCAGTTTTGAAAATTTTAACACTTTATAACTTTCAAGCTGTAATAGCTATTTTGATGAAATTTGGTACCTAAGTAGGTGTCGAGTATAAATACCAAACACTGGTCGAAAACCGAGCGCCATCAGATAAGTGCCACGCCCACTTCGTAAGGCTTAAAGACTTTAACATGTTAAATCTCGCAAGCTGTGCAAGCTATCTTGACACATATAAATAAATGGGTGCCAAGCATGAGTATCATGCATTGGTCAAAAAAATATGAGCACTAAATTTTACACGCGTACAAAGTTGCATGTGTATTTTTATTTTGCTCTAGTTTGTTCCGAAACTAAGTTCCTCGAATCATTAAAATCATGTGTAGTTTTCAGGCTTCTTAATGGATTTTGACCATTTTAAGCATTTTTTGGAAATTTAAGAAATTTTGCAGCATTGTTTTGAGATATTCCAATATGACCGTAAATTTTCTGCCATTGATGGGTAACAAAGCTAATCTCACTGTTTGTCAATGAAATGTCTATTTCAGTTTCAAAATGCAAAGTCTTAATGAATTCTAACGTTTTTGCCATTGGCCATTTAAATTTCCGCATCTAAATTAACTGTCAAAGTTTGCGCTTTGTACCCGCACCCCAGCACTAGGACCCATATCTAATCAAAACAAACATCCAGAACAGCAACAGCAACAAATCACATTTACATGTTAACCTACCCATTTATCAGTGTTGTCCGCATAACTCGCTCGCTCGCTCTCTCTGAATGGCTGACATTGACAATCGGACGAACATGACAAGCCAATTGATGTGAATTTTAGCCACAAATAGCAATCATGGAAAGAACAATGCGCACAAAAATCAACAACAGCAAGTTGACTAGAAAAAAAAAAATTGCGAAGTCCTTGGTAAAGCATTAATTTGAGCATTTAAATGAAAACCAGGCCGCAGTTGCTGTTTTGTGCCACGAAATTTGTACATTTTTCGACTGTTATTCAGCGTTTTTTGATTTTAATTTCAATCACAGAAGAAATACACGCTTTTGCCAAAGTGTGTGTAAATTGCATTTCTGTTAGTGTACGTGTGCATGCGAGAGTGCATAAATCAAAGCATAGTTTTGTGCGCTTTTTTACCGCTGAACACACTGAAATACGTCAGTTTTGCATTCAACGCATGTTGCAAGTGTGTGGCATTATTATGCATTTCAATATTTTTTTCCTCAACTCCTGCACTGCAACAACTTCGACAGGATCAAAAGTTGATTTTTCGATTTGCATGCATAAACCATGAGGATATTACAAAGAGCGTAGAATGAAACGTCGAAAACCAAAAAAATAAAAATGCTGAAGGTCATGACACAGACGCCTCATTGCGCACTTTGTGTTGGCATATGAAAAATTGCTATTTTGTTGCACCATAAGGATCAAAGTCAAAAACTGCAAAAAGAATTGTACTGAAACGGCTGTCAGTGGAGTAGCGCATCGCAAAAACAATGCAGGATATGGATGTGGAGAATGCATTGAAAAAATGATAACGAAAAGACAAAATTAACTTCCTGCAGCGACAGCTGTTTGAAAGAAGGACCAAATTGAACGCGCAGTTGCATTGTTGAGTGGAAAAAAAGCGATATTTTATGAATTTCATTTTTGATTGGAAAATAAATGGTCTTTTATTTTTTGCTATCATTTTCGAATTAATTTTGTAGTTAATTCTGCTGAAAATAGATGGGCTTGTAATAATGAATTAGTCTTGAAAAATTCTTCTTCTGTGATCAACCTGATTTCATTTACAAACGTAAAAATTTGTCAGTAATGTGGTGTAAAAATTTATTTTCAGTTCGATGACTCTGAGCAAAATTCCCCATATATCCTTTTTTCTGAAGCAAACGTACTTTTTGAATTCAACAGCATTTTTTGCATGAAATTTACAATGTGTCATTGAAAACAGTAAAATTTCGTTTTAATTGAAAAATTTTATGCTAAATACCTGATATATCCTTTTACTTTAACCAAATGTGTTGTACCTATATTTTCTCCAAAAATTTTAAACAGAATATAAATGAATTATCTTTAGCAATATTGTGAAAAGTTTACAATGAAAAAATTCATAAATTTCGTCTTAATTTCTCTCTCGGAATGTTCCATATAACCTTTTTTTTTAAAAAAAAAAAGTTGTTTGTTTTCCAAATGTAATAGGAGGTCTGACTTGAGTAAATGCGTTAATTTTAATAACTTGACAAAAAATCGCCCCTTTAATACTAATCTCTTACTTACAAAAAAAAATTACGAACTTATTAGCACGAACTTCTACATAGTCTAGCAATATAATGTATAAATTTCCTTTCTATTCGATGAGTTTGTGAAATATGCGCCATATATCCATTTTTTTTTTCAAACCAAATTTATTATATGAATTCAATAGAAATCTTTTCTACATAAAAATACAACTAAAAGACTTATGTTCAATTAAATCACAAATCAAGACGACATATCTGACATATCCTTTTAATAATCCATATACTTATATTGATACATCCAGCGGAAGTTTGCATACGAAAGTCTTCTTGTCTCCTGTCCATACATCCTTTTAATAACTCAATTAAGGTATTGAATTATTTAGCAATTCAAATATGAATGACAATCAAATATGCATATATTGATATTTTTATTTATTTTTTCTCTTTTCTGGTTTTCATTGTCCACATGGACAAATGTACAGAAATACAGAAATAAGAGGTGGACGAACTTGGACACAGACAATCGATTGCAGCACAGTTTTTTTAGTTTTTTTTCCACTTCTTGGCGCCAATTTGACGTTTCCAGTTGGTTTACAAAATATCTCTTCAACTAAGGATGTGGACAAGCAAAAATAAATATTGGACAAGCGTGTGCTGGACAATAACCAATTTTTGGCATAAGAAATTTGATTATAGTTTTATGTTTCACATTTTTATGAGCATCGAATTCACATCCCAAAAAATTGGTTCTTCATTGATCAGATGGACAAACATATGGAAATCAAGGTTGAACAAACGAACCATTGACAACATATATTAGTTTTCATTGTCCACATGAACAAATGTACAGAAATACAGAAATAAGAGATGGACAAACTTTGACACAGACAATCGAATGCAGCACCGTTTCTTTTCCACTTCTTGGGGCCAATTAGACGTTTTTAGGTCGTTTATAAAATATATCTTCAAGTAAAGATGTGGACAAGCAGGAGTAAACATTGGACAAACGTGTGCTTTCGATGAACGATCAAAAATTTTTGACATAACAAAATTTATAATTTTTTTTTTTTATTTCTCATTTTTATACCGCATTCACATTCCAGAAAATTGTTTGTTCATTTACCAGATGGACAAACATATATGTATAGAAATCAAGGGTGGACAAACGTACCATTGACAAGGTGGACAAGCATATAGAAATAAGGGTGGATAATCGTACCATTCTGTTTTCCACTCATTTAGGCCAAGTTCACAAATCTAAGTAGTAAATTTATTTTCGCGATATCTTTTTGTTTAAAGATGAGGACAACCAAAAATAAATTTTTGGCCGACATGTGCTTTCGAGAGGCAACTAAAAATTTTTGAAATGACAAAATTTTTTTGTTTTAATTTTTTTTTTGTGCATGAGAACCGAAGAAATTTATTGCTGTTTTTAATTTTTTCTCAATTTTCAAGTGAAATTCATGTTTTTACAAAAACTTTTTTTTCTTACTCTATTAACAAGTAGCTGGACGAACATGTGCTATCGATATTTCATCGAATTCCATATATTCCTTAATTTTCTCACATTGTTTAAGGCCTCACTCAAGTTTCTCCTAAAATTTTTGTTTTCGTTCAATGGTGGACAAACGAAATTAAAAGCTGGACAAACACGGACATTCAATGATATAAGAAAACTCAAGGGTGGACAAATCAAGTTTAAGTTGAACAAACATGGGCATCCAATAAAATAAGAACATTTTTTTGGCAAGAGATGAATTGGACAAATATAAAAGGAGGTTGGACAAACATAGGCTATTGAATCCCATATTATAACTGATAATTTTCCACTTTGGCCATCTACTAAAAACGTTGCTTTCCTTTTTTGAACAAACATGAGTATTCGAAGAATTTTTAGTTTTCAGCATTTTTTTAAACAAAACTAAATTGCTTTTGAGACGTCACCGGCACCAAATAAAAAATTTGGACAAACAGAGATCAGATTGGACAAACATAATGTACAATCAATGATTGTAGGACTATGTATACAGTTTTACACACTTTCGAAAGACAAATTTTCAATTTATCAGTTATTTTTTAGCATATTTTTGCAGTTTAAATTGAAGAAAAAGAAAGTATGGACAAATTTGGACAATTAATAGAAACAAAAACGCAAATGAATTTTGCTTTGTAGGATCAAGTTTGAGTATTCTCAAAATATACTTAAAAGTAGGACAAAGCACAAAGTATTTGGACAAAGCAAAAATTAGTTGGACGAACATGCATCGATTGGACAAACATCTGCAAAGTCCCGCCATGAATATGTTTTTTTTTTTTTTTTCTTTAATCATCAAACAATATTAAGCAAATAATGTAATGCCTATACTAAATGCATTTGAATTTTAATTTGCCGCTATTTACAATTCAAACCTTTTTAACCTTAAAACAAAACTCGTAATTAAGCATAAAGCCAAAATTAAATTTTCTGTTAAATCCTTATTACATTTCCTCAGGATACTCAACACTCAACAGCATCATTCACAATGCAATTAAAAGAAAATTTCCACAGAATAATCACTGCTAACATCACTTTCAAATTATCAGCTAAATTGCAGCACTTCATTGAAATATAAACGCCAGATTTGAAATCCTTTTTGGTCCTTTTTTTGCTTTTTTATTTTATTTTTTTAACCAAAGAAAAAATTAAATGTGAAAACTTTTTCTTTTTCATTACGCAGAATTCTATAAAGTAATTTTTATTACATAGATAATTAGTGAAAGCAAGGATTTTGATGTTCCTTTTCGCAGGACTTTGCATTATTAACATGATTATGATGCAAGTTGGCTAAAGAAGAGAAAACTTGAAAAAACCAAAAAAAAAAATTTCCCAATGACTCGCCGCACTTACTTTTCTATCTCTTTAAGCAGCCTCTATGTTGCGTAAAGGGGTTGATTTGGTTATGGGTTTTTTTTTTTTTTTGGGTATTACGCTTGCTAACCGAGCAGCATGTTAAAAACCATGACTCTCTACTATTAGATTATCAGTTGCAGGAAAAGCAAATATTCTAAGCATCATAGCAGTGCGCCTTCCAAAAAAATAAAATTTCAAGCATGCAGACAGCGTACTGGCAACAAAAAAATTTGTTGACTTGGCACAAAAAAAAAAATTCACTGACTGAATATTTTTATACGCTTTCGTCTTTTTAAGCCACATGAGCAACGACATTATCATCACCATCATTTGGTTTGGTTGCATATTTTCTTGAAGAGTCGTCTTTGCAAAAAAACCACCCGCTCAAAGGGTAACTTGTGCTGCTACTGCCACTGCCAAGCAAAGGCTAATAAATGCTAAGTGCATTTCACATTCGAAGCACAGAATTTGCTGATAATCTTATTAAAATAAACGCAAAAGTCAGTAGTTTTTCTCACAAGTAAGTAGCAAATGATTGCACACACTGCATTGAGTCAAAATATGCAGTAGTTTATGGGTTTAGGAGCTAAGGGCACGCTTGAAAACTACCGAAAACTTCCACACTACGCAGCACAGTGGTATGGCTTCATACATGTTTTGAAAAAAAAAAATTAGGGGAAAGCTCGTATAGGTAGTTAAAAAATATTCCAAAAATGGGCGCGATACGCCAACGGACACGGCTACCACCAATAGAAAATGAACTTATGCCCCAGAGAGACGGCAGCTCTAATGCACATTACAGACGCAATAATGTGAAACTTTTTGTTGCATGATTTTAGGCATTTTTTAAATATATATTTCATAGACATTGACTACAAGAAAATTTCCCAATTCAGGGTCCAAAAAATTCTAAAACATCAAAAACAAGATTAATAGTGAATTAAGCATCAGAAAAGCTAATTAGAATTTTTTGGACCCTGAATTGGAAAATTTTCTTTTAGTCAATGTCTATGACACATATATTTAAAAAATGCCTAAAGTTATGCAATAAAAAGTTTCACGTTATTGCGTCTTTAATGTGCATTAGAGCTGTCTGGGGCATTAAATTCTTTAAGCCACACATTATTTCCATTTATTTCCATATTTTTCAGAAAATTTTTCAATTGATTTAAATATGTTGATTACTTTTTGACTTAAGTTGAAAAAGTAGATTGTCACATTTAAGGGTAAATCTTCGAAAAATGTACCAAAACATGCCTTTTTTTGTCCCCATCTATTTTTTTTTTTTTTTATTTGTTTATTACTTGAAGGTACAGAATATGTTGGCCCTAACTTTTGGAACATTTTCTAAAAATGAATATAAGCTTTGAGAGCTGCCATACAATATATTTAAAAAAATTTAAAATAAAATTTTATCTCAAAACGCTTTAATAAACTTTAGAAAAATCCGACATAAATTCTTAGAGTTGCCAAATGATTGCTTTCGAAAATTTATTTAAAATCTTCCTTTTTTAAGTTCGGCATTATAATTACACACAAAAAAATAATGGCTTAAATCGTTTAAAACACATCGAACCAAAATTTGGTTAAGACAAAACTAACAAAAAGAAAAAAACATGGTTGGCAACCCTGAAAATTTTTGTACAATTTCAGAAAAGTTTGTATGAGTGATTCTCAAACCAAAAATTTCAATGTAGTCAAAAAAACAAAAAAATTAAATAAGATTTTTGAAAATAACCAGGTGGCAACCCTAAAAATTTTTGTTAGTTTTTTGAAAAGTTTATTTTAATGTTTTATAACTTAATTTTAATTTTTTTTTTCTTTAATAAATAATTTAAGCAAAACTAAAAAAAAAACAGGTTACTCAACGGAGAATGATGCAAAAAACGACGGAGAATTACTAAACGGAGAATGACAAAATATTGCCAGTACAGTAATATCACAAAGAAAATAGCAATTGTTTTAAAAAAAGTTGAAGCTGGTGGATATCCCCCCAATTATTAATTGATTATAAAGATAAAAGAATATGTTCAGTAATATAAAAAAAACTTACGCGGAGAATGACACACACTTGCGTTATTTTCTAAATTTTTAAATTAAACAAAACAAAAAAACACGAACACTCACTATCGAAAAACCAAAACTGATTGAGCTGAAAATACACTGAATCTACTCTTTCTCTTCACTTTCTGTTTACTTAACATTTGAAAAATTTTGCGGAGATAGTCTCAAATGAGAAACCAATTTCTATGCATGTCAATTCTGTATAAAAGTGTTTTTTCGAAGAGTTAACACAGAAAAACAGTAGCTGAATATATATACAAGCAATATCGTTAAATTTTTTTCACAAAATAACGTAATATACAAAACGATCAAATTAAGAAGACGCGGTTAGAGACCGAACGGAGGATGACTACTTTATACTTTGTTATAATTTCATAGTTAAATATTAAAATTTTTTTTTTTTTCCAAGCAATTCGTATAGAAGCTCTGGTTGAGTATCTTTATTAAAAAGCTAAAATATCAAATTTAAACATTTGACCCCCGGGACATTGAATGGTACATTTATCGAAGAATCACCCATATAAGTTTTTTTGACAAAAAAACAACAAAACTTTTCTTTTAAACGATTTTAATTGTTAATTGAACTTTTAGTCATATATTTACACACTTCGATTTTCATAAAAATTTTATCTTTGCGTTATCTGACACATAGTCAATAATGACAAATGAAGGAATGGATTAAAAACACTTTTTCTTAAAATGTATCTTGTTGAAGCTTTTAGAATTTTGACCGTATTTGCCCGTGTTTAAATTATCAGCATCGTATAGAGTAAAGAATTTTGAGTTCATTCCAACAATTTCGTGTTGCAATTTAATGCAATTTTGGGAGAATATCACAAACCATTGGTGCCCAAGTTTCCAAACCCGCCATAAGTAGCGTATCGTATAAGTCAAATTGTTGATGAAGCAACAAACAATTTGCAAATACGATTTTAAAGGACTTTTGCTTTACCTTTACTTGCATCGAAGTCTAGAAAACTTAAAATTATTTCTTCTCCTTTTCAACGCTTCCTTAGAAAGCAATAAATTTTGCTTTTTGTAAAGAAAAAAAAAATTTGGTACTACGCTCAGCGCCTGATTATAATGCAACATCTACGTTAAGCATCGTTTCGTTTATCCCACATACATACTCGTATATGTCCATCAGTTTGTCCTTGCTGATACTCCTGAGTTGGCTGTCTCTCTTTCATGCTATCTCTACATTATATTTGTCTGCAGTATCTGTCTGTCTGTCGGTCTGTCCGTTAGTCTGCAGTTCCCTTAGGATATACCTTTGTTGAATGCATGAAAATTTGTGAAAGAAAAAATGAAAAATTTTACCAGAAAAGCAGCACAGATTAAAGTGTTGATTTTCAATTTTGTCTGCATCAAATAGGGGGTAACAAAATTCTAAAGGATATATGGGTGATTCTTAGATAACTGTGCTTTTTCGAGTTGTAAAATTGGCAGATAATTTTTTTGGATTTTTGCAAGTTTCTTCATGGTATCTTATGTAAACACACTCTTAAAACTCACCTTTTAAGTAGATCAACAACAAGTGTGAATTTACGGCTTTGAGGTCGAAATTAAGAAATTTTGCTGCCACGTTTGTGACATTTTAGCCACATTATGGAAAAATTATGGTTTTGAAGCGTTTTTATGAGAGATATATTGCATATAATGACAAATTTACACTTCAAGACTAATTTTGCAACAGTGTCATGTCTCCAGTGGTCCATTTTTTTTAAACCCTATCGCCCTAAATATCAACACGGGTTTCCTGTTCTCTGTTTTTATAGCCGTTTATGGTGGATTAGGATCTCCTAATTACGAATCTGATTTTGATTTTTTTCTATTACATCAGTATCCTTAGTTATCCTTGCTCAAAAGTGAAAAAATCACAGTTTTGACATCTTCTTAATAAAAACAGCAACAAGTAAAATTAATTTTTGTCAATGGCTTCAGACAGCCGAATTTATTATCAACAAGAGATAATTTACCGTTTTTCAATTGGATCCCTAGTTTCCGAGTTATAAGCCTTTAAAAAAAGGATACCTCTCAATAACACACACAAAGGATTTTCTGGACCGAAAAATTAACAAAAATGGTAAGTTTTATTATTTTTATCCAAAATATAATTTATCACAAAAATTTTAAGCCCTTGCAGACTAAAATCGGATGAAAAATAAGGCTGTATTGTAGGTTTAGTGAATGAACAGATGAAATTTTGATACTGTTAATTTGCAAAGCAATAGTTTAGTAGGGTCATTCACTAAATCTAGCATTGAACTGTCATTTTTAATGCGATTATAGTCTGCAAGGTCACGAAATTTTTGTAATTAAATATGATATTGATAAAAATAATAAAACTTGATTTTTTGTAACTTTTGGGTCTCGAAAAATCTTTTGTGTGTTATCGAAAGATGTCCTTATTTTAAACGCTTATAACTCGAAAGCTGGGAATGCAATTGAAAAACGGTAAATTATGTCTTGTTGACAATAAATTTGGCTGTCTGAATCCATTGACAAAAATTAATTTTACTTGTTGTTGTTTTTGTTCTATAGCTTTAAGTAGAAGTCAAAACTGTGATTTTTTCACTTTTGAGCAAGGATAACTCAGGATTCTGATGGTGTAGAAAAATTTTTGTATTAAAAACATAATTAATAGCCTTCAACTTAACTCAAACTTTATATCGAAATGTGTTTTTTGCAGACTGATAAAAAGTGCCACGTTTGTGACATTTTTGATGCGCCACGTTTGTGACATTTTTGTAGTTTATCGCTCATTGTAAAGCACGCTTTTGAGTTCAAAATTTTTCCGAAAGAATTTGGGGTCATGTATGAAAATCCTACAAAAAAATTGTTTCATGCATAAAATAAAATGTACTACCTGGGAGTGCCGAGTGCCACGTTTGTGAACATAATTTTTTAAAAACACTGCTTTTGTTTATAAACTGCCCTATAAAACGCAAACAGATTTCTTTTTGGACTCGTCTTGACATGATGACCTTTGGGTGATGGATAGTGATCAGAACTAATGCATATAAATTGCAATCTATTGACTGAAACAGTAGTACTATGCAGTAGAAGCATAATGCTTTCAAGAAATTTTTTTTTTCCAAAACTAGGGGACAGTTTTCAATTCGAAATTGTGCCCCCTAAAAATTATTTAAAACTGCAGATGAGCTCAGAATATTGTAGCCTTAAGTACTTACTTAATATGTGTAGTAACTTGTTTTCTGTTCTATTTCCGTTTTTGGGTCGTTTTTCATCGTTTTGTTTATAAAAAGTAGGGGTAGGACATGCCACGTTTGTGACATTTGGGGTATATTTGCAAGCTTTCAAAGTAGACCAATAAATATTTGGTGGTAAAATTGATACGCTCTATTAGAAAAACATAGTTTCTAACTTATAGCGTAATTTTTTGTGAAAAAAAAGCCTACTGTATAGGTGAAATCGCCAGAGGACACAAAAAGTACAGTTATCTGAGAATCACCCATATGTACATGGTATATATGAAAAGGATATGCTTTATATTTGGCAGCAGCATACAAGGTAACAAAAGAAACGCTGCAAAAATAAGCAATAAATCAAATAAATATTGGAGAGCTTTAAGTTTTTGATTAAATAAAATGAAAATTTGAAATTTTGCATTAAGATGTGCCAATTATATTTCTCCTCTCATATGTGTTATTTAAAAATTTAATTAAACTGCAGCGCCCTAAAGTATGCAATGCGATTGAATGTTATTTTTACTCTTGAACTCAAAAAAGTTTAGTAGTGAATATACAAAATTTCAGTTGCATATTTTTAGGCACTGCGAATTTAATCTATGTAACAAAAATGCTATGTACGCTATCAACATATCGGGGGACTTGATAAAGAATGAAAAAAATTCCGCAGCGATTTGACTACAGGACAAAAATGCGAACTTACTGTGCATAATCCAATTAAGCGTTAACTAAGCCATTTCCTGCTTTGCGGAATTCGCCAATTAATACATTCAACATACGCAATTTACCACCAACGCCGCTAAGAAAAAAATCCGCTTAAAAACTTTGACAGTCATCCGTTCAAAGATACTGTGCTATGTAGAAAATCCGCACGTATTAGGTTAGTTATTGTCAGGGTAACATACGACATGTTGCGTTGCGTTGTTTGTACGATGTTGCTGCTGCTGCTGCACACTGCTGTCAGCAGACAAATTGCAAACGAACAAATGTCAACGACATTTAATGATGTGCACACAATTCTATTGAACTCTCTACAGGGAGTGAAGTTGAAAAAATTTGCACAGTTTACGCTTTGCCATGTTAAATTGAATTCAATACCTTGCGATGTGATGTGTGCTGCAGGTGAATGCATTTTATTGCAAGCGATAAAAAAAAATTCGATTAAAAAAAATATCACACAACATGATTACTAAAGATGGTATATCTATGCATGGTGATCTATCGATCTATCGATCACCATGCATTTATCAAATTATTCAAAAAGTCTGGCGTAATGTACTGGAATGTATCACTTTAGCTAGCAGGAAATTATGCTATTCGAAGACACACTAACGGAACAAGAAATATACATTTGAGGCGGATATATCATGGAAAAAAAATACTTTATTTTGTAAGAAATTATTCAGGGATTATCGATACTTAGTTACAAGGTGATATCATGAGTTTTAGCATCTCAAATTTTATGGTTCCAATCACACATATAAAAAACAAACCAACAACATTTGTGATAACACAAATTTTTTCCCTCACGTGTATTTTTTAATCCTGTGTCCTTAGTTCAGATGCGCATGCAATAATTTTTTTATATTTTTATACACTGAGGGATACCGATTTTAATTCCCCTTTCCTGTCAGCTTCGTTTTTTTAATCCTTTCTGAAAAGTTCAAATTTCAACTGAGACGTATATAATAAATTAATACTCTGACAAATTGGGAAAAATAAAAAAAGAGAATTTGTTACCACATGAATTTAAAATGCTTCAAATTTTGTAGTGATATTTGGGTAATGTGACCCCTTATCTGAAATCTGAAGCGTTCTTTTTTACTCGCTAATCGTTAATCGCTAAGCATTTTTCACTTAACATTAATAATTTTTTTTAAGCTTTTATTTATTACTCGTTAATCATTTATCACTTAGCATTAATCGTTACTTTTTATTTACTAACCACTTGTCATTAATCGTTTATTATTAATCATTTAACATCAATTATTAATCATTACTTATTATTTATTTATCATTAAACATTGATCACTATTTTTCAGTCATCAATTATCAATCGTTAGTAATCGTTAAGCATCAATCATTCATCATTATTCAGTAATCGTTAATCATTTATCATTAATCGTTGATCATTAATCGTTAATCATTTATCGTTAATCACGGATTGTTAGTCATTAATCATTGTTCGTTAATCATTAATTCTTTGATTGTTAAATATTCATCATTAATCATTTATCGTTAATCATTTATCTTTAATTATTCATCGTTAATCATTTATCGTTAATCATTGTCAGTCAGTAATAATTGTTCGTTAATCATTAATCGTTTACCATTAATCGTTAATCATTAATATTTAGAAAGCGTACTTAGCTTAAAAAAAGTGGCCTTGATGCTTTTCAAGTTACTGGAAATCGAAAAATGGAACTAGTAAGGGTGGTACCTTTGGCCTGGCTAAAAACTAAATACCCTACACTGCATTTCAAGTATATTATTAGAAGTGTATAAGAACAAATTGCTTATATGGGAAGTGCCACGCCCTCTAATCCTACTTCGCCTACTTTAAGCTCAGAGTTTACAATTAATGTTCTTCGTGTTTGAGTGAAATTTGGTTGGATTATCTCAAAAAACACTTTCATTATATAATTTGGAAACATTTGCTTATATGGGAGGTACCACGCCCTCTTGTCCGGGCTTACCTAGATCTTGCGCATAGCATGCATTTAAAGATCCGAGTGTTTGAGTGTAATTTAATTGGGTTATCTCAAAAAACGCTTTCCGTATAACATTTTGAAACTTTTGTTTATATGGGAGGTGCCACGCCCTCTATTCCGAATTCGCCTAGTTTTTGCTCAGAGCTCATATTTACTTTCCCTAGTATTGACGTGTATTTGGCTTCTGTTATTGCGAATAATGCTGTTATTATTGCATTTCGAATATATTTTTTGTATGGACGGTAGGCGTGTCCGTCGACCGATTTCACTCATTTTCAATCCCCCGAGCTAACTTTTACGACGGAGGCTGTGCATCAAATTTCATTGAATTATGTTGCTCAGTTTTCCCAAAAAATGTATTTCCAGACACACCCAGCCAGCCAGCCAGCCAGCCAGACAGACAGACAGACGGACATGGCTTTATCGACTCAGGAGGTGACGCTGATCAAGAATATATATACTTTTCTATATCTGTCACGCCTCCTTCTCTGCGTTACAAACGGAAGGGCAAAGTGAATATACCCTGAGTGTAGGGTATAAAAATGCTATCCCTGATCGTCTTCCTGCTTAGCTTCTGACACACTCTGTTTCTTTTTTGGCAATCGTTAAGGGACACAAGGCCTTGTTTGCTTTGGCTGAGACCAATGGGATTCCAATAGAAGACAATGGCAATGGCTACTAAAGCACTACTACCCCCTTTTCTTACTAGAACAAATATAGCGGAGCCCAAAGTACGTTAATGAAGGGATGGTATTGAATGAATGTCTCAGTAATGGGAACCCCTCTGATGCTATGGCAAAATAAGACTTTTTGGGGGGAGGTGTTCTCGATGAAGAGAAGGTGTTTTAGTCGGTATGAGGTTTAGGAAAGTCCGGCACTATAGAGACTGGTGACAATCAAGCTTACGAGCGTAAATATGTTTTACATCTCATATGCAAAAAAAAGCATTAATCAATCATCATAATCATTAATCATAAACCATTAGTCGTTAATCACTAATTGCTGTTCAATAATCATTTATAATAAGTTACACTGATCTGCATGGTTCTGTTATTGGGCTGCTGAGGATCGATATAATTTTCTGCGTGAAATCCGAGCTCAAAATGGGGTCAGAGTTTGAGATATTTAATGAGAATTATCTATTTTCGTTGTTTATTTTAAGTATGGCGGATGAGCAATCTTTTCAAAGGCAACATTGAAATCAAGTAAAAAATATCGAACCACAACTTTATATCAATCAAAAATCAAAAAAAGTACTGAAACTAATTTCTACATCATAAAACAAATAGGCAAATGAAAACACTAAATATTTTTTCAACGGCCATTTGAAACTAAATATCCAAAATGAAACCTCACAAAGTTTAATTAATGAATATTGGCAATTATGCCACAAACGGATGTGGCCACAATATCCGCACATGCAGCATCCGTTTCAAAATCGCAAATCTATTTACTTCAATTTAGCCCAGGAAAATAAGACGAAAAAAGAGCTTCTATGCGAAAAAATTTCCAGTGAAAATTTTTCACCGGAATTGTCTTTATTTATGCATGGTACACAAACTGTGAAAAGTCCATTGCAAAGTCGTGTGCGCATTAAAAGTTATTCGGGCTCAAAGGTCGCTAAAATCAGTTTTTTGCAAATATCTCGCTAATGCTAACTTGTACAGAAAAATGTTGGTCTCCAATTTTGTAGCACAGGAAATTTCCTACAAAAGTATGTTAAAAGTATTTGCGTACGATTTCTAGTTTAGAAGATCACCCAATTTGAAAAGTTGTTAAAAGTTATGATATGAAATACTACCTATGAGTTTATATTAAAATATCTTACTTTTTAAACTGCAATAACTCTTTAATGAGAAGTCGTACAAACAAAATTAAAACGCTGTTTGAAAGATAATTTAATTTTCTATATACCGTATAAATTTTTTTTTTCGTTCGGCTCTTGACCTTAAAAATATTCTTGAATAACCGTTAAGGCTTCGAAATTACTGGTTTTTTAAGGATATCTGCGAATTGGTAAGTTCTACGATGAAAAGTAATGGGACCAAATTTGTAGAGAATTACATGGTCTACAAAAGTAAGTGATATGTGTACACATAGAAGTAACCGTTTAGAAGATATTCAATAGAAACTGGTTTTTTGGCATTTTAGGGGTTTTTTTGGAATATCTTCTAAACGGTTACTTCTATGTGTACACATATCGCTTATTTTTTGTAGATCTTGTAATTCTCTACAAATTTGGTCCCGTTACTTTTTATCGTAGAACTTACCAATTCGCAGATATCCTTAAAAAACCAGTAATTTCGAAGCCTTAACGGTTATTCAAGAATATTTTTAAGGTCATGAGCCGTTCGAAAAAAAATTTTGTACGGTATATAGAAACTTGAATTATCTTTCAAACGGCATTTTAATAATTTGTACAACTTCTCATTGAAGAGTTATTGCAATTTAAAAAGTAAGATATTTTAATATGAACTCATAGGTAGTATTTCATATCATAACTGTTAACAACTTTTTAAATTGGGTGATCTCCTAAACTAGAAGTTGTACGCAAATACTTTTAACGTACTTTTGTAGGAAATTTCCTGTGCTACAAAATTGGAGACCAACATTTTTCTGTAAAAGTTAGCATTAGCGAGATATTTGCAAAAAACTGATTTTAGCGACCTTTGAGTCCGAATAACTTTTTATGCGCACACGACTTTGCAATGGACTTTTCACAGTTTGTGTATCATGCATAAATAAAGACAATTCCGGTGAAAAATTTTCACTGGGAATTTTTTCGCATAGAAGCTCTTTTTTCGTCTTATTTTCCTGGGCTAAATTGAAGTAAATAGATTCCGGTGAAAAATTTCCACTGGGAATTTTTTCGCAGAAAATGTCTTATTTTCCTGGGCTAAATTGGTTGGTTAGTTTGGACAATTCGTGGCAATGGTTTAGTTGGCTGGTTTGTTAGTTCAAATTTTCATTGACAAAACAAGTGACCAAATAAATGACGCCAACGGCTAAGCGCTGCTGCAAGTAAATGCTAAATTAGAGAGACGACAAAATATCACACACTTGCATGTAGCAGCAGACACAGGCAAAGAAAAAATACACTTATACGAACACAATTTTTTTAGAACGCGAAAAGAAAAACAAATGCACAAAAAATAAACAATCCGATGTGGTTGGACAAATAAATAGCACAAAAAAAATGCAAAAGAAATTCATGAGTTCACTTTAAGCGGAAGTGACTGTGACACAAATGTAAACAACGCTTAGCATACAGTCGCGTATTAACACTTCAACACGCGCACTCACACAATCGTTACAAATAAACACAACAAATGCACAAATATGTACGCGCCATTTATTTTCATTTATTGTGAGCAGTAGCGCATTCGCCGCAGGACAAGTGGCGGAGTTCTTTTTTGGTATCACAATACTCAGAAGTTTGGTTAGAATTTAACTCCTTCATGGATTATATGCCTTGTGAGGGTTATTGAAGTGCTAGTACGTTAGTGTGCTCTAAGCGTTATTGACATTTGCTTCAGAGACACAGGTTAAAGTACACTCAAGATTTTACTTTTGTAGTTTCACATCATTAGACTTTGGCAAGCTATTTATTTGTCCAAGTGCTATTATTTGTCCAAGTGCTATTTACTTGTCCAACGTTATTAAATTGTTCTATATCTGCTCAGTTACAAATCCCGTCTCGTACACATACAGAAAAAATTTAAATTATGGACAAACAAATAGCACGATCGCAAAAAGCATATTGTTATAGTGGATGAACTGAAAGCGATCCAAAGTTAACCAAAAAATGAAGAGGAGCTGGTATAACTTAACCGGCGAAATAAATGAAATTAAGAGATTAAAGTTAAAATTCACAACAATTTGGCAAACCAAATTTGCGAATCAAAAGTTCGTTTTTCAATATTTATTTTTGCTTAGCGGCTAGAACTAAAAATTCAAGACTGCGTACAGACGGCCAGTCTAAGGTTTAAGATGCTTTGAATTAGCATTACATTACATTTGTAGAGTAAAAACGTAAGGAATCTGTAATGTTAAGATAAATTGTCCTGGGAGAATATAATACCAAATAAAGAGTTCAAGTCCTCTGGCAATACAACAATACTACAGTTCCATTCTGATTTGGACTGGTTTATGTAAAATTATGTTATAAGTCCGTGATGGGGTATAAGCAATTTTAACCACCACAGTGAATTAAAGTTCTTCCTCCCCGCAAAATATTAGAGCGATTATAGTGGTTAAAGTCTCACATCATTTTGTATCAAAATGGGTTAAATTTGTATTCCAACATTTTTTTTCTTTAATTCGTTTAAAGCCACAAATGTGAGTGAAAAAATTGCAAAATAACTGCGCCATCTGTGTATTTGGAAAAAATAGAAAAATAGAAATTTGTTTGTATTCGTTGCACAAATAATTTTTATTCTTTCTCGTTATTTGCGCGTTGGTGTGTATGCATGCATACATACATATATTTTTGTGTGTGTGTGAGTGAATGCGTGCATCTAAGCTTGAGCAAAATCACTTGAGCTCACTTAACTTGGTCAACAAGTATGTGCGCAGTGCAAATAGAAAATAATAGTCGAATGGAATGGAATGGCCAACACAGTAAAAATGTGTCTAAGCGTATTACAAGTGTTTTGTTAGCCATTTTTTGTTGTTACGAGTATTTGTGTTTACCATACCAAACCAACTGTTTGGAACTGACATAAAGGCAAATGACAAAGTTGATATTGAATGAACTGAATGTGTGCGCTATGTAAATAAAATGTCCTTTAAACGACTTTATATTTGAAATGTTTGAATTCTTTTCTCAACAATCAATAGTAAATTTATATTTGTTGTGAAGAAAAATGGCTCAAACACTTAAATGGAAAACTCACTTGAAAATATTTTCAGCATAAAGAAATTTTGGGTTATTAAAAAGTCTGTTAACACCTCCAAATTAAAAGTTAAATGGGAAATCCTTTACTATTCGCTAAAGAATGACTAAAGCAATGGAAATGGCATCTTTGTGGAATCCTGATTCTCACATCTTTTTAGCTAGAATCATCATCTACTTCCTTAACTCCCCAGAGTTTATAAGGAAGACCGATGGCCATTAGTGTCGCTAAACAGTATGCCAAAGCAGAGTGATCTTAATGACGGCCGAAACTATTTATGAAGGCATCATATTGATCCCTGTTAAATCATATGTACGGACATCATAAATATGAGCAAAAACCAACTAGTTTTGGTTATGGATTACGGAAAAGACTATCCCTAGGGAGCGACTGGATGTAGAGGTTTAGCTTAAGAAATATTTATGTATAGTATGGAGTTCAAAGCTCTGTTGCTGGAGTGTGTAACATTTCAGTTCCTCATTGAGTCCATGAATGGGACTTTGAGGTAGTTTGCGAGAACTCATCCGCAACAGCGAGGCCATGAGATTTGCTAGAAGGGAGTCTATTCATGATAGTAACTGTACTTGTAATGAGTCAACTCAGTAAACCGATCTCGAAAACTGTAAAACAGGAAGTTGAAGAACCAACATGTCAAGCTATTAAATTAACAACTTATTGGGTATACAACTAAAAAACCGGAATTTTTTAGCGAAATTTGATGCTTTATTGTGGAAAAATGTTACAATATATTTTATTCAAAGTATTGTTCATTGGAAGCTACAACATTTCCCCATCTTTCAGGCAATTTATGAATTCCATCCCAAAAAAATTGCGCCGGCTTGGCGGCCAAAAATGAATCTATCCAATTTCGGATGCCTTGCTCTGATGTGAAGCGTATTCCGGTGAGGGCGTTTTGCATCGAGCGAAATAAATGAAAGTCAGACGGAGCAAGGTCCGGACTATAAGGCGGGTGAGCCAAAACTTCCCATCCACTATTTTCCAAATAGTTTTTCACGGGTCTTGCAACATGCGGCCGAGCGTTGTCATGATGAAAAATTATTGCTTCGTGTCTGGTCGCATTTTCCGGGCGTTTTTCGATGATGGCACGCTTCAAACGTATTAATTGTGTTCGGTACAGGTCACCTGTGATTGTCTGGCCCGATTTCAACAACTCATAATATAACGGCCCCTTCTGATCCCACCAAATACACAGCATAACTTTGGCGCCATGGATATTTGGCTTCGAGGTTGATTTGGCTGGTTGGCCGGGTTTCACGTATGACTTTTTGCGCTCCAATTTTCGAAGTTTTTCATCGTGAAAAATAATAATGATGCACACAAGATAAAATTGTTTTGTTGACTGATTTTGACAGCTGTCAAATGTACCTTCAAAATGACATATATATAAAGTTCGAGCTTTCACGATATTTGTTAGTACGGACATCCACCGTCAAATTCCGGTTTATAACAAAAAAATTTTCTTTTCAGAATGGGGAAGTGATGTTTTAGAGCAAACGAAATGAACCTTGACATATTGCTTGTTCTTCTTCTCGCCAAATTAGTTAAGTCACAACATCCCTCCCTCTTGGGTAAAGAAAAAGTTATCATTAAGATTTGACAACCACACAAAAGACTGTATTTGGTTGAATAGGCCTTGTAACATATTGCTTTTCTTATGAGATATACAGCATTTGGTGGTAATCAGGCCAAGCTATGTAGAGAAGAGCTTGTAGCAGCCTTGGCTATGAAAACTGATTTGCGAGTCTTCGGTACAACAGGAGTCAGTAACCCGCTGGATTGAGCCAGTCTGATTTTTGAGCTCGGCCCAGCATTTTTGTATTTTCCAGTAGTTTTTAGAGGAAACATTGACATTTAACTCTCTCCACGACTTTTCGAAATCTTGGATTTCCTTCTTCGGCCCGTTCGTCTGTTGTTAACACCAAAATCGCGGATTGAGTAAAAGAAATTTGATGGAAAATTTCCATTGCAATCGGGTGTCCTGACTTAAAGGATTTGCATAGGTTCTAGTTAGTGCTCACCTTCGACCAGTAGTTAAGCTCATGTTCATTCGGATGACTGTAAAAAATGGTTTCTTCCGAAGCTTTTTGCAATTTCAAAACGTAATTGTGTGATCTGCTCACTAAAGCCGCTTTTCTGTTTGCGCAGTGATCCATGAAGCTGGTCTTGGTTGAGGTTGGCGAGCTCGCAGTGGACAATACACTTCCATAACATACAGATACCTTCAATCGAGAGATTTATTCACTGGAAGCAATTCCCAAGGCTTCCACTATATAAAAATGAGCTACAAAAAAAGTGGGCAGTGGCACGCCCCCCCAAAAATATTAACCCCACATATCATTTAAACTACTTGATGTAGATAAATGAGTATGGTACATATGTAAAAAACAGTGAGGCAACTATTATTTTCTGGGAAAATGGGCGTTACCACACCCCTCAAAAACGAAATACCTCATATTTCTGAAACCATTTGACGCAGTTTGATGAAATTTGGTGTGCATGCAAAAGACATCGCAACAAATATTATCCAATCAAAAAATATTCGACATATCTCTGTAACTATGCTACGCATTCAGATGAGATTTAGTATAAATGTATATGGCATCGGGAGAATTAATATAAAATTTCAAAAAATGGTGATCCCAAACTCTCCATAATTTAACGTTAATTTTAAAAGACTGTGAGGTTCCTTTTTATGGAATTTTTATGCTGTAAGCCCTCAAGTGATACACCAAAGAGACGCACTTCTTTCGAAATGGCTTCGGAAAGCGTGCATAAGTAGCAAGGGCATCTATATGGGATGAACTATTAATACTTTGTTGTTATTTTCATCTCAGTAAACTGTACCAACTCTAATTATCATAGATATAAAGATAGCCTTACATAGTCCAAGCACTCACACTGATGCAAATATACAAATACATGGCCATGTATGTTATATACACCTAAGTGCGCGTGAATACATCCCAGCTGTATTATATTTTAAAGCTTTTGCTTGTTTTTAATTTGCAACTTGTGTTTCCAATGTGTATTTTTACGCTAGACCGACTGGAGCCCTTTTAACGACCATATCGTTGTTTGTTCTGTTGTGTGCTCTTTATTTTTTATTTTTTCCTTTTATTTATTTTTATTTTAATTCAAATTTTTTTTTTTTTTTCTTTTTTTCTATTTTGCAAATGCAGTAGCTGTAAATATATATGAGGTATATTGACCACAGCGACAACAACCAAGCAGTAAAGCAAATACAGCGTTTTTTCTGTTATTTTTTGCATTGAACCTCATTGGGGAATTGCGCGCTCCCTTAGCGGAAAATGGGGGTTTTATTTGTATTTTTATGTTTAATAGCCTTGAGTTTTTATTTGTATTGTGTTGTGTTGATTTTTTCACTTTTTTGCATATTCCCAAGGATATTGATTGGACAAAAAACAGTTAAAGTGCATGAGTATGCAAACAACAAAGTCTGCAATACCAATCGCGCAAATATACGATATTTTACCAATATGACTATAACATCATCATCATGTTCATCATTATTGGTGCATATATCATTTGTTTTTCAATTTTTGTGTAATGCACTTTTCGAGTTCAGTTGTTTTTAAGAACTTTCGATTAAAGTGCAGCTACATACATATGTATATCAATTTTATAAAAATATTGGTAAAACAGATTTCAATTGCTGCGAAGATACAAGACCTTCATATGAAATGAAATGTGTATGTGCTATGAGCACTAAATTAATTAAAAATGAAAAAATATTTCGAGAACTTTGCGATGTAAATAAATATTATTTAATTTTTCAACTTTATAAACATTTATCGAATTTGTCAACATTTTTTGACTTCAACAACAATTTGCGACCAAATCAACATTTTTCGACTGCATCAAAATTTTTCCACTGCAGCATTTATCAACATTTTTCGAATTCGTCAACATTTTCCGACTTCGGCAACAATTTGTCAACATTTTTCGATTTCAGCAACAATTTTCGTCCTTATCAACATTTTTCAAATTTGTCAATATTTTTTGACTTTAGCAACATTTTCGACTATATCAACATTTTTCGAATTTGTCGACATTTATCGACTTCAGCCACAATTTTCGACTTTGGAAACAATTTTCGACCTTATCAACATTTTTCGAATTTGTCAACACTTTCTGACTTTAGCAACATTTTCGACTATACAAACATTTTTCGAATTTGTCGAAATTTTTCGACTTCACACACAATTTTCGACTTCGGAAACAATTTTTGACCTTATCAACATTTTTCAAATTTGTCAACATTTTTCGATTTCAGCAACAATTTTCGACTATATCAACATTTTTCGAATTTGTGGACATTTTCCGACTTCAGAAACATTTTTGACTATATCAACATTTTTCGAATTTGTCAACATTTTTCGATTTCAGCAACATTTTTCGAATTTATCAACATTTTCCGACTTCAGCAACAAATATCGACTATATTAACATTTTTCGAATATGTTAGCATTTTCGATTTTAGCACCAATTTTCGACCGTATCAACATTTTTTGAATTTTTCAACATTTTCCGACCTCAGCAACATTTTCGACTATATCAACATTTCTCAAATTTGTCAATTTTTTCGACTTCAGCAACATTTTCGACTATAACAACATATTTGGAACATTTTTCAATTTCAGCAACAATTTTCGACCTTGTCAACATTTTTCGAATTTTTCAACATTTTCCAACTTCAGCAACATTTTTCGAATTTGTCAACATTTTCCGATTTCAGCAACAATTTTCGACTTCAGGAACAATTTTTAACCTTATCAACATTTTTCGAATTTGTCAAAATTTTTCAGCAACAATTTTTGACTGTCAACATTTTTCAAATTTGTCAAAATTTTTCGACTGCTGCTACAATTTTTGACTATATCAACATTTTTCGAATTTATCAAAATTTTTCAGCAACAATTTTTGACTGTCAACATTTTTCAAATTTGTCAAAATTTTTCGACTGCTGCTACAATTTTTGACTATATCAACATTTTTCGAATTTATCAAAATTTTTCGACTTCAGTAACAAATTTAATTTATTTTTCGAATCTGTCAAAATTTTTGGAATGTGTAAACATTTGGCGACCGCATCAAACTTTTCCATTTCATCAATATTTTGTGATTTCATCAACATGTTTCGACTACAGCAACAATTTTTGACCTTACCTACAATTTTTGAATTTGTCAAAATTTTTCTTTTTCAGCAACAATATTCAATTTTATCAACATTTTTCGAATTTTTCAAAATTTTTCGAATGTAGGTATCAACATTTTGCGACTGCATTAAATTATTATATATCATTTTTTTTGGGATTTCATCAACATTTTGCGACTTTATCAACATTTTTATCAACATTTCTTGGAACCCTTAACATTTGCTGCTTCTTTCGACATTTTTCCACTACATCGACTTATTATCATAATTTTTCAAGATCTTAAACATTATTTTCGCCTTTAGTGAATTTTTTCCTTTTTGTCAACAATTTCCGACCTTATCAATATTTTGCGACTTTATCAGAATTTTTCGATTTCATCAACATTTCCCGCTTTTTTCGACATTTTTTGACTACATCGACATTTCATCAACATTTTTCGAGATCTTCAAGATTTCATCAACATTCTTCGACCTAATCAATATTTTTCGACTTTATCAACATTTTTAAACTTTTGGACTTTTACTTACTTTATCAAAAGTGTTCGCCATTTTTGACAATTTTAAAACTTTTCTCGACTCTATCGACATGATCTCAATAGCAACAAGAACAAAAGCCCGCAACATTTTTTATTGAATTCATTGTCTGCAATTGTGGCAGTCAATAAAATATGTCCGATGTTCCTTTTTTCTTGTTTATCTGACATTTATGACTACTTTGGCAATTTGTTGCACACATAAAAATGGTGGTTGATTAAAAATGTTTTTTTCTCTTTCAACATTATGGTTTTACATATTTGGATGTGGAGCAAACAAAAAAAAAAAAAAAAACATTCAAATTTATGGTGTGAATTATGAGTACTTTTAGCACTATACATGTTATAGAAAAACTTGTAACTCTTCTGCACCTAACTCCTAAATTCAAGCGCTCTTTAGTACCTATTGTTACTAAAATTAATTGCAAATTGTATCAACCTTTCGATTTTTCCACATTTGGTCATAAATCACCAGTATCGCGTGACAAGACATCACGTAAGAGCAATTGATCACTGGCTACTGGCCATGTGTAGGACATAATACTTAAGCCAAGTCGTCTTAGTGCATGTTGTCTTCATGCCGCAACAGCACAATATCCTTGTTGAAATTGTTGTTAATGCTTCCTTAAGTTTTACAAGTTTTAAAATTGAATTTTCGACACAAAATGTTTTGCTGCACAATAAATGGAGTGTAGTTTTCGTTTTTCCTATTTTTTTTTTTTTGTCTCCTTAAATGACAACTTGAAGAAATGCTGTCATTTGTTGGCAACACAAGTGTTAACATTGAATACTTGTTGGTTTTGTTGTTGCTAGTTTTGTTCGTCTCATGTGTATGTGTGTTTATATGTTGTCCATAAAAACTATTGTTGTTGCTATTGCATTTTGTGTCATTGCAATTGAGCTGCAAGCAATGACGGAAGTAATGAATACTTGCTGCAACATTGTTGTTATTATCAAAGATGTTGTTATGTACTGGCAGCATCTTGTTGATATAAAATTGTTGCTACATTTTAAAGTATGTACATAATAAGGTTTTATTATCAAAATTTATACTTGGACAATGGACAGTTTTTTCCTATATTGGAAAACTAAATAAAAAACACTCAGACTGGTTCTGTATGATACAGTCTCGTTTGTTGTCTCGCAAACAGATAAAGTTGTTCCACTTACCTCTCATTAAAGATTCCACACATTTACCTAGCACTCCTTAAGCCTTCTAAGGCACGGCTAAACTTGTAAAACTTTCTCAATAATTTTGGACTTAATCAATATTTTGCGACATTTTAAATTTCAGCAACTTTATCAACATTTGTCGATTTTTGCAACATTTTCCGACTTCAGTAACACTTTTTGATTTATTTGACGTTCTTCGACATCCATTCTGTTTCTCGACTTTTCCCGAATTTTTCGTTTTGTTTATCATTTCTCGAATCAGTAAACATATTCGATTCTATAAAGACTTTTCGTCTTTATCAACATTGTTCGAACTTAGCAAGGTTTTTCGACTGTATCGTAATTTTTCGTCTTAATGAAAAGTTTTCCACCTTAGCATCATTTTTCGAATTTATCAATTTATTGGGTTTTGTCAATATTCTTCTACCTTATCAGCATTTTTAAAGCTTAGCAAAATTTTTTGACTTTATCGTAATTTTTCGACTTAATCAAAATATTTTGCCTTCGTTAAAATTTTTCGATCTTTGCCTGTATATTTGGACTTTGTCAACGTTTTCACCCCATTAATATCATTTTTGGGGCTAAGCTAAATTTTTTGACTTTATTAACATATTTGCATCTTGTCAACATTTTCCTACTTTATTAAAATGTTTCCACCTTAGCAACATTTTTCGATTTTATCGTCGTTTTTCGACTTTATCAACATTTTTGGACTTTGGCAATATTTTTCTACTATATCAACATTTTTCCGACTTGGCAACATTTTTCGCCTTCAACATAATTAAATACTAGCAACATTTTTCGAAGTTATCATTTACCAACAATTTTGCACTTCACATTTGCACAACATTTTTCAACTTCATCAAAATTTTTCGACTTATCAACATTTATCGGCATAAGCAATATTTTTTGTCTGTATCAATATTGTGCGTCTCTATCAACATTTTACGACCTCTGCAAAATTTTTCGACCTTATCGTCATATTTCGACTTTATCAACATATTCAAACTTTATAAACATTTTTGGACTTTGTCTTAATTTTTATCTCTATCTGCATTTTTCGACCTTAGCAACATTTTTCAACTTTATCTCTATTTTTCGATTGTATCATAATTTTTCAAGTGAATTGAAATTGAAATTGAATTTGAATTTTAATTTTAAATTTTTAAATTTTTGATTAAATACTGAAAGTATGCAATGTTTTTTTTTTTTGAGTACCGACATATTTCTAAATTTTCTGTGGCAACTTTACGCATTCGTAGCAATTATAAAAGTATATGATCTTAATTTATTAATTTTATCATAAAAGTATGCAACATTTTCATCTAATTTAAATTTCGACTTTTTTTCGTCCTTGGAATTTCACTTTCTGATTTACTGCTGTCATTTAGCAAACTTTTATTCGATTTTTTTATGAAAAATATTTGATTCAAAGCATACAAATTGGCGCACAAAACCATAACTAACAAGGCTGTTAAGCTGTAATCATAAAATATCAAGGACATGTCAACATTTTAAGCATCGGTAGCAATGACAACAACACCGTTGGCAACATTAACGTCATCATTATGCTCATTTGCAGCAGCAGCTGCAGCCATAACTAAGGCAAGTGATGGCTTGACAGCCAACAGCAACAAATGGCGTAAAATGCTGCATTCAATGTTGCAGCAATTCCGGCTGCATGTCATGGCTGTTGGCATTACCGCAAGTAAAAAATGAGCAAAGCAAATAGCGATGTAAAGTTCAAAGTTTGTAAGCATGAAAATTAATAAATAAAATAAGAGATTTATGAAAACATGGACTTTGACAAGTAAAAGAAATTATAATTAGAATAAGAGAAAAAAATATCAAAAATAAAAAAAAAAACAAACATTATGGCAAAAAAAAGTGTCAGTGGCAATATTTTTAAAAGGACAGATTGAAAGCAAAACTTTTTGAAATTGTGCATTGCAAGAAATTACCGATTTATTTTCTTAAAACTCTACGGGGAAATACACGGCGATCAACATCGTCTTTTTCATCTCTTATTGTATATTTCCACAATCTTTAGAGTTCTTGAATTTCCTAGGTCAATCTAGTTGATTCTGATCAGCAACTTCATGTACTGCCTTGTCGATTGGTTGCCCAGAGCAAAGAGCTATCGCTCTTAATACACCTGTTATGTTCTTGTACATTTTTCGAAATAAGCAATATTTTTCCACTTGATCGTAATTTTGATACATCCTTAATGTCTTTTGACTTTCTTAACATTTTTCGATTTTGTTATCAATCCTCAAATCAATAAATATTTTGATTATTTTAGCTTTCTTCGACTTTCTCGGCAACTATAGATTTTATAAACATTTTCAAACTAAGCAACATTTTTCGACTTTATTAACATTAATATTTTATTAATATTAATATTTTTATATTATTATTATTTTTTTTTGCTTTCTCAATAGTTTTCAACTTAATCAACATTTTTTAACTTTTCCTACAATTTTCTATTTGATCAACATTCAAACTTAGCAATATTTGAACATTTTTCGACGCAGTCAATACTTTTCGATTATATCAAGATTTTTCGATTTCATCAAAATTTTTCGAACTTCGACTCAATCAATATTTCTCCAAAAGTTTTTCCGACTCTCTCAACATTTTCTGTTTTATCCAAAATTTTTATATACTTAGTAATATATGGGTAAATCTCCGAAAAATAAACCAAAACATACCTTTTTTAAAAAATGAACATAAACTTTCAGGGTTGCCGTATTTTTTCTTTTTTTTTAAGTTTTGCTTAAACAATATATTTAAATAATTAAAATAAAATTTTGGTCTGAAAGCGCTTAAATAAAGTTATGAAAATTCCAACACAAATTTTCAGGGCTGTCAGGTGGTTATTCTTGAAAATTTTGTTTAAATCTTTTTTTTTTGCGTTCCGCATTACAATCACACACTTAAAAATAATCGTTAAAGTCGTTAGAAATTGATTGACGCTTAAATCGTTAAAAATTTATCAAACCGAAATTCGCTTTAACAAAACTAACAAAAAAAACCAAGTGGCAGCCCTGAAAATTTTTGTACAGTTTAAAAAAAGTTTATCTGAAAAGCATTACTGAAACCAAAAATTTCAATTTAAACAAAAAGTAAGAAAACAGAGGTGGAGAATTACTATGCGGAGAATGACTAAACGAAGAATGACAAAATGTTGCAAAAACAGTAATATCACAATGAAAATAGCAATTATTTTATAAAAGTTGAACCTAGTGGATAAAACATGTATTTGATTTCACTGTATAAATGAAAAGGAATATGTTAAGTAATATAAAAAAAAAATATTGCGGAGAATGACAAACACTTCTTTACAAAATTCTGAAACCTTTTTTAAAAAAAAAAACGTGCGACTCACTATCGAAAAACCAAAAATTACTGAGCTGAGAATGCACAGAAACTCCTCCTTCTCTTCACTTTCAGTTCTCTTTTTGCTCAATATTTAAAAAACTTACAGTTAGATTAAGAAAAACTGAGTGAAGTTAGTCTAAAATGCGGGACCAATTCCGACGTATGTTAATTCTATATAAAAAAATTTATATAGAACATAGAAAAACAGTAACTGATATATATGTACATACAAACAATGTCGTTTAAGTTTTTTTTTATAAAATAGCTTTAACCCTTTCATGCCCATTGTTGCCCATAGGCAACATTGTATATTTGCGCTAAAAACTCCGTTATTTTATAATTTTTTCGCCAATTACGAATTTTGTTCAATAGTTTGATATAGATTTGCCTTAATAAGCATTAATACTTAGTTATCATTTGAATTATGTTCTTTGCTATGTCCATACGTGCGAAAAAAATTATGCAAAAAGTGGATGTATTATATATATAATTTAAAGTCCATATAAAAATAAATTTGGATCACAAAGGACATAAAATAATTCAAAACATGTACGAAAATCAGAAAAATAAAATAATTGCACAAAAAAGGTTTTAGTTTTTCCTCAGTAATTTTCTAAAGTCAATGTTGCCTATGGGCAACATTGGGCACTTATCGATATATTTCGAATAATTTTATCTTTTGAATTAGGGATGTTTTCCACGGCTAAAAACACTGGTCTACACTATTTTCGACTGGAGCAACCAAATAGTGTTCCTAAATTTGTGTTCTCTATGAAAATCGAAATGGTCTTATTTCACTAAAACCTTAATAACTTTTTAAAAAATTATCAGATTTTACTGAAATTGAACTTCAAATATTTGCAATTAAATACGCTATTGAATTAAAATATAAAAAATATATATTTGTATAAGCTACTTGCCAAAAAACCGTGTTTAATTTGGCTTAAACACGAAAAGGTTTAAAAAACTACTATACAAATGAACTTTTTGTTGCTATAACTCAGTCAATTTGAATTGGATCTTAGATATTGGTACACTTGTTGAAAGTTTAGGAATTTTTCTCTATAATAATATAAAAACATATTCGATCAAAATTGGGCTTCTCAAAATATGTTCGAAAAATGGAGCTATAACATCAAAAATCGAAAAGGTCGATTATCTCCAAAACCTGACCTGATAGAGAAAAACCGATTACAGCGCACCCAAATTACTTAAGAAACATCATCGTGTTCTCCAGTCGAAATTTTTTTCGAAATTTTTCGACCAGTGAAATCATAAAAATATGCGAGTTTGATTAGGAAAACTCCTCTGATGGGGAGTGGACCAGAAAAAAAAGCGAAACATACTTAATAAATTTTCAGAATAATATTGAAAAAACCCCACAACAACCCAATAACAGAGGTGAAAATATTGAAGTGAATTTTCTAGAAAGGATATTCACGAAGACATGGAAAATCACATTGAACAAAAACAGAAAGCGAGTTTTTTGTTAAAATCAACTTTGGAAATTTTAAAATTAGTTGGTGGTTCTGGAATTTTATATGACTTCTGTTCGTAAATTGGAGAGGAACCATATGAATAATTTTAATTAGGAATATATTCAGGCATTGTCCTATATTCGATTTCCAACATTTCCAAAAATTATAATTTTAAAGTGATTTTAGTGCTGGAACCATGCGCGATTAACTATCGTTCCAAGAAATGATATCTGCGCATAGTATCCTGGTGCACAAATGTATTGCATGTAATTTATCTCTAACTCATACTTGAGTATAAGGCCACTATGCAATGACTTTTATCTTTTTCCAAGACACTTTCGTTGGAGGCCCTTCTCCAAAAATCTTTTCTACGTGACTTTTGATTAACCTATCTAAGCTGCCTTTAGGATGTCACGTAAGTGCTGTAAATTTCGCTGTTTGGTCTTCGGATCTCTGTCAGAGTTTGAGATGTTGCGTAAAAGAGGCAAAAGTACTTAAATAGCTTTTCTACCACAGAGATATAAAATATAATAAAACAGGAACTTTCAGTTAGATATAGCTGATGAAACTATTGCAACACTGCAAATAGAACATCACCTACACGCAATAGAGCAAATTTGTCACCTGCTCCAGCTAAAACCCCTCCAAACTTCTATTATATTTTACAATATGGACCCTGAAAACCCTTTGAGACTTCAACAGACTATATATTGGAGAAAATGGGTATCAAATTGTAAAAAAATTTCTATTCAAATTCAATACAAAAACTGCATTGTTCATTAATTTTATTTGATAAAATTTACCAGCAATGCCCAATGTTGCCTGTAGGCAACACCTTCCAGAGAACAAACTAGGATATGCAGGACCTTGAAATTAATACTATTTGTTCTTTAGGCCTATATTTGCTACTGTATGGCCTCAAAAAAAATTTTAAGTCCCCCCAAATTAATTCGGGCATGAAAGGGTTAATATGCGAAACAGGCAAATAAACTGCACTAAGAAAACTGCACGGAGAATGACTTTTGTAACCCTTTATGTTATAACTTCATAGCAAAATATTAAGAATTATTTCTTTTACGCTATTCGTATAGAAGCTCTTGTTAAGTATCTGTACTAAATAGTAATAATATCAAATTTTAAATTTAAACATGGTTTTGAGCCCCGGGACATTGAATGGTAAATTTTGTAGAGTATCACCGATACACATTGTCATTAAGGTTGTCTTTTACCCTTTTTTTTAAGTAAATATATTGTCATAATAGTCCCCCCTTACCATAAGATCCCCTATGAGTTATATTTTCTTAAATAAATATATTACCATAATGGCCTCTCCTTGCTATTTACATCCCTAACCATTTATAGCGAATTAGGCACGTGGTCGAAAGCAACTAATGACCAGGCAGACGGCACCTCTTATGCACATTGCATACGCAATAATGCAAAACTTTTTATTGCATGGTTTTAGGCTTTTTTAAATATATATTCCATAGACATTGACCAAAGAAAATTTCCCAATTCAAAAAAAAAACAAGATTAATAGCGAGTTAAGCATCAGAAAAGCTAATTAGAATTTTTTGGACTCTGAATTGGGAAATTTTCTTTTACTCGATGTCTATGAAATATATACCTATGTAAAAAATGCCTAAAATCATGCAATAAAAAGTTTCGCATTATTGCGTATGCAATGTGCATTAGAGCTGCCGCCTGTCTGGGGAATTAAAATCGTACAAGATTTACATCAGTTTCGAGATTTTACTGAACATGGTTAAAAAGTTCGGTTTCAGTTTGACTACAGTTTTTTGAAAATGAAGTGTTGCCAGCTAAGAAAAACGTATATACCCAGTAAAAGCTATTGCTATTAAGACTAGATATTAAATTTATATTAAATTCATTTCAAACACTATTGATTTTACAGCCTATAAATATACTTCGTACTTGTACTTGTGTAAATGCAAAAAAAAATGTAGCCTATTTTTAGGCAGTAAATTTATTCATAGATATTTCCTTATAACTGCCAGCATGAAAGATTATTTTTAGTTTACATATTTAAAACTCACAAAAATCAATTTAAACTTTCTTGCATAAATTGCAAGTTTATTCAGTAGTACGAGTATATCCCCCGACAATTTACTACAAAATGAAAAGCATACTGTTTCTCTGCCTTGCAAATGATATACAATATGCTTCCTTGCCTCTTGCCCCATTAAATGGCATTTTGATAATTCTTCTTTTTTTTTCATAAATTTCTTTTCCTTTTTTATTTGCAGTACTCGACTGTCAGGTCAGCGACTGGGGTCAATGGAGTGAATGTGACAAAAGCTGCGGCACCGGCATGATGTCGCGTACACGCAAAGTGCTGCAGGCTGCACAAAACGGTGGCAAGCATTGCCCGTCGCTAGTGCAAAAACGTGGCTGTCAAGGTTTTCGTTGTCATGGACATCGAGATAAGAAAATTTTGCGTGGTAAGTAAAAAAACCATTTATAGAACGAGTGCAGAGAACATTAGGTATACCGTTTCTTCTTAAAATAAAAGCGAAAATTAAAAAAATTAAAAATCCAACAAAATAATGGAAAGTGAAAGTGCATGGGGGTATAATGCAGAAAAGTTTGAAAACGTATTTTATAGTAAAATAGAAAAAATTTAAAAAAATGTTTAAGAAATTTCAAAAACACTAAGCAAATGACAAATCTGAGAGTTGTGCTTTATCCTTTACTAAATAGAAGCAATTTCAGTCAACAGTCTTCCTCAGTCTGTCCTTTCAACAATAAGCGACGAACTCCTTTCGATGCTACTTTCCCCTATTCGCATTTCTTTCGTCTTCGCTGCGTGTCATAGACTGCACGTCTGCGTGACTGTTAAATTGTTGAAATGTTAAAACGAATGCGTTTTTAATTAAACTCAATGCTTTTTGCTTTTATTGCTTACATACACGTGTGTGTGTATGTATTTTTTGTAAATGTCCTTGTGTACATGTGCGTGTGGAATTTTATGTATTTTTTTTTTTTTTTTTTTTTTGTTTTTATAGCTGTTAGTTTACTTAATGTTTTACAATAAAATTTTATGTTTTTGTTTTGAATAAAGTGCATGTGCATTTAACTTTTATGCACAACATATCGTATGATTGATAAAAGGTGTCCCATAATACACGCAAGATTTTAACTAAACAGAAAATGTTTTTTGTCCAATTGTATTTTTTTTATTGAAGCATAAAGTTAAGAGAATAAGGTTAAAACCGAAAATTAATTATGTTTTTGCAAAATATGGCTTAAGCAGAATTTACAAAACAAAAGCAGGCGGCAACCCTGAAAGTTTGTGTACAATTGTCATTAAGTTTATCCCTGCGTTTGTGAAACCAAAAAATTTCACTTTATTGAAAAAAATAAAATAAATAGCATTTTGGAAAATAACCAGGTGGCAACCCTGAAAATGTACATACATTGTTTTTTTAAAAAGTTTATGCTAGCGTCTTAGAACTAAAATTTAATTATTTTTTTAAAAAATATGGCTTAAGCAGAATTTACAACAAAAAAACAGGTGGCAACTCTGAGAGTTTGAGTACAATTTTGAAAAAGTTATTGCCAGCGTTTGTGGATCCAAAAATTTCAATTTATTGAAAAAAAAAAAGATTTAAATAACATTTTGAAACATTACCAGGTGGCAACCCTGAAAATGTACATACATTGTTTTTTTAAAAAGTTTATGCTAGCGCCTTAGAACTAAAATTTAATTACGTTTTTAAAAAATATGGCTTAAGCAGAATTTATAACAAAAAAACAGGTGGCAACCCTGAACGTTTGTGCGTGTATAATCTGCAAAAAATCCATCTTAGCTTTTGTGAAACCAAACATTTCAATCTATGGTTTGAAAAACATTTTCAAAAATTACTGGGTGGCAACCCTAAAAATGTTTATTAGTTTTTTAAAAAATTTATGCAAGTGTTTTAAAAGGTGAACTTAAATTTGTTTTAATTAAAAAGTTCGATTTAAGCAAAATAAAAGAAACAGGTGGCAACCCTGAAAGATTATGTTCAATTTTCGAAAAGATTATTTTCCTTTTAATACCTTATTTGTTTTGCAAGCTTCAGTTTGCACTATTCATGGGTACATTCGTTGAGACTACTGAACTTACTTCAGTGCGCAAGTATTCATGGTACTCAGCTCACTTCGAGAATACACATGGTAAATTCGTTGATACTACTGCACTCACTTCAGTCCTCAAGTATTTCTTGTGCTCATATCAGATCGAAAATACTCATGCGTTCTTTTGTTGACACAACTGCACTCAAATCAGTCCGCAAGTATTCAATATACTCATTGTATTCACTTCAGTTCAAAAGTACTCATGGGTGAATTCGATGGCACTACTGCACTCACTTCAGTGCGCAAGTATTCATGGTACTCAGCTCACTTCGAGAATACACATGGTAAATTCGTTGATACTACTGCACTCACTTCAGTCCTCAAGTATTTCTTGTGCTCATATCAGATCGAAAATACTCATGCGTTCTTTTGTTGACACAACTGCACTCAAATCATTCCTCAAGTATTCATTGTATTCACTTCAGTTCGAAAGTACTCATAGGTAAGTTCGATGGCACAACTGCACTCAATTCAGTCTTCAAGTATTTATTGTATTCACTTTGTTTCAAAAATAATAATAAGTATGTTCGTTGACACTACTGCACTCACTTCAGTGCGCAAGTATTCATAGCACTCAGCTTACTTCGACAAAACTCTTGATAAATTCGTTGATACTACTGCACTCACTTCAGTCCTCAAGTATTCTTTGTACTCATATCAGTTCGAAAATACTCATGGGCAAATTCGTTGACACTGCTGCACTCACTTCAGTCCGCAAATATTCATTGTTTTCATTGTATTCACTTTGTTTCAAAAATAATAATGGGTATGTTTGTTGACACTACTGCGCTGACTTCAGTGTGCAAGTATTCATGGTACTCAGCTTACTTCGACAATACTCATGAAAAATTCGTTGAAACTACTGCACTCACTTCAGTCCTCAAGTATTCTCTGCACTCATATCAGTTCGAAAGTACTCATAGGCACATTCGTTGGCACTACTGCACTCACTTTAGTCCACAAATGTTCATTGTATTCACTTCAGTCCGAAAATATTCATGGGTACATTCGATGACACTAATGCACTCACTTCAAAGCACACATGTTCATTCATACTTTATATTAAGTGTACAATTATTATTAGGTGCGGTAATCATTCATATCTGTTACGTAGTGTGAATTATTTCACTTGAGTGCGATTGTCTCAAAGTAGTGAGTACAGGGTAGCTGATTCGAAGTGTTGCCAATTCAAAAGACTATATTTTTAGTTTCCATGCACAGATTTTATTGATCAAACGCTATAATTGTTGGGAAATGTTCAAATTTTAAGAATCTACTTGAGATTTTCGATATGGAAACCTTTGGCCTTAACTATGGCCCGTAGACTGTCGAAGAACGAGTCGCATGCTGCACGAATTTGATTTTGTGGAAGTTTGCGCCATTCTCGTTGAAGGGCCACTTTTAGCGCATCAACGCTCTGGTATTTTTTAGTCAAGACCTTCTTGTCCAACATACCCCAGATTGAGAAAGCCAGCGGATTCGCATCAGGCGAATTTGAGAGCCATTGTTGAGCAGAAATGAAGCTAGGAACGTTTTTTTCTAACCATTCTTGATTCACACGAGCTTTGTGTGACGGTGCCGAGTCTTGTTGGAATGTCCATGGCTTGCGACCGAAATGTTTGCGTGCCCACGGTAGTAAAGCACCCTCCAACACTGATTCACGATACACCTGGGCGTTTACTTTGACGCCAGCGGCCAAAAAAACGAGTGGTGAGCGCCCATCAGCAGTCACTGCAGCCCAAAACATCACATGCGGTGGTGCCTGCGTCCTGGTGGCCAAACGAACATTCAAATTTTCGTAGGACCTCTCTGTCAAGTAAACCCGATCATTTTGTTTGTTTACATATTGCTGGATACAGTAATTTATCTCATCAGAGAAGACATTTTGTGACAGATTTCCGGCAAGCGCAACAACTACTTGGCTCAATCGAGCCTAACTTTTTTTTGAGCAGGAGTGAGATCATTTGCCTTTTGGAACTTTAGGGCCTTTAGTCCGAGCTTGTTTGACAATATGTGTTGCATTCGTTCACGCAATATTTTCAGCTCGGCAGCCATTTGTCTGCCACTGCGTCTCGGATTTCGCTCAATTCTGGCCTTCACTTTTCGAACCATTTCTGGTGATGTTGCAGTTATTTTCCGACCACCACCATGTCGTTTGGCAACGCTGCCGGTACCATTGTAACGTGTTATGGTCCGATACACAAACATTTTATTCACTTTTAAATGTTTCAGCTCACGAACAATTGCTGGTTGCGATTTTCCAGCCAAATAAAGAGCAAACACACTATTACGTTTGAATTCCATTTCGAAAATTTTTTATTTTCAATAAATTGACGCGCAAATGCTTTTGGTTACTTGTTGACAATAGAATGAACTACCATCATGCCAATTTTTAGACAGCTGTCATGTTCCATCTGTCAGATAAGTCTATCTGAAGATGCATTCATGCAGATATTTAATATCAATCAATTTTAAGGTAAATCTCTTAAAATTTTGTTGCCCATTTAAAAATACTAAGAACATTTTGATTCATAAACTCGTAAATGTTTGCTGCTCGACATCCTTAACAGATTCGCTTGGGAAGCGAAATGCTGAGTAAAATTCATTTGATGGCTTCAATTATCTTAAGATGGTATAATGAAAATTATATTTTACCAAAAAAGCGCAACTAAATAATTTTAATTTAAACTCACGCATACGCCCCGTAGCGCCAGCTTTTTTGACATTTATGAAGTATTTAAACTTAATTAAATGAAGCATCCTCATCCACTATGCCACCACAACTGTAAATGTTGAAAGTGCTGCAGCAAGAAAAGCAACTGCAATATTATCCTTAAATCATCCTTTCATTATCTTTGTCTTTATGGTCTCTGGCATGGTTTTAAGTCTTTTAGTCTCTTGGTCTTAGCGTAAACACTTGAAAAAGCGAGAAAATCACTGAAAATGACACATTAATGATATTTAATGTGACTATTTATTTTATAAAAAATAACTCAAAGCTCTCTATCTGCTGTAATGCAAACACTACGCACTAGATGGTGCCAACCTACGATGTACAGCATGCACTTTGCTCTTAAAGTAAGCAAAGAAAGCAAAAACAAAAAAAAAGGACTATAAAGATTCGCATCGAGGGAGCGTATAAAAATAATAGACTCTCCAATAACACCAAAGACTGGCGGGCAAAAATTTTATATAATTTAATATAAAGTAAGAAAAGGAAAAACTTCTTAACATAAAGCGTAGTAAAGCATTAAACTTAAGTTTCACAAAAATGAAATATAAAGCAGCTGGATGGAGCAACAGCGGCAGAAGCAGCTCTTTATAATACACGTAGCAACTCATAACCGTAGGGGCCAAAGAGTTTTTAGTACAGAGACCCAAGCCAGCAAAAGAGATTATTTTCAAAAGTGCAATTGTGTCATAGTGGTGTCTTGCCTTTATACAAAAAAGTACTCATTGTGTATCTGTGTCTGTGTGGGTACATTTGTTGCTTGCAACAAAGTGTTTTGTGCGCAATGCAATTTTCCTTAATGGTCATCTGAGCCCAACAAACAAACCAACCAACAGCAGGCAGGCAACCTTAAGTCCTTGCCAAAGGTTGGCAGTTATTTCTTTTATTTTTGTTGTTGTTTCTCTCTGTGTAATATGAGAAATGTTGCGTTTAAATTTTTTGTCAAATTATAATCTAAAAGCTTTTGCAATTTAGTAAATTCCAAGCAGCAGCAATGGAAGTTAAATTGTACTTAAAAATTTATATAAAATTTATGTTTATTTGCAATGGCATTTAAGTGGGGGATTTTAAGAGAAATAAAATTTCTGAGTTTAAGGATATTTAGTTTTATTTTTTATTTTACTGCAACGCACAGTGCGAAATTTGGGAGGTTTAGCGGAACTTTATTCAATTTTTGAAATACATAAAACGCATAGAATTATTCTTTATTTCGGTAGTTTAATATCCCACCTCAAAAACCTCATACTCAGTTTGGTGAATAGCCCTGCGAAACAACTGCAAAATGCTCCTGAAACTTGCATTACTTATTCATTCATACTTTTTGACTAAAGAAAGCTTTTCGATTTGTTTTAGTTTATAGATTGGTACATAAAAACGGTAAGTTGGTAGGACGCGAAAATTTTTTCATTTATTTTTTAATAAAATTGTCACTTATTGGCATTCTAATAATCGCAGAATCTTTTCTTACTCGTGTGTGATTTGTTTGTGAAAATTGTGCTTTTTAAAAAGTTCATAAGATTTACATTTTCAACTTCGTTGAATACTTTAAAAGGTATTACCACAAATTGCCATTTTGAAACGTACAAAATTTGAAAGGTAGGTTTGTCTTGTACTGGAAACACAAAACATCTTCTGCGATATTTTGCGATCCTCTTTTAAACTAAACTTTTTCCAGAATGTCCTTGGAAATATAACATCGAAATTTCATGAAAAACCGACATCGAACGCCATTGTTGGTTTTGTTTTGGAAAACATAGGCTCACCAACACTAACATCTGACACTCTCCATAGTTTATAATATACAAAAAAGGTAGGGGGAATCCTATCGAAATTTAGAAGCATTTCTGAATAAAAATGCAAGAAACAGCAAATACCCCTTGTCTCACCCCCTTAATTTTTTATGGTGTTTTGATAAGAAAATGGTTATATCTATCAAGTTTCATAGCGATATCTGGTATGGGAGCAAAAATACAACGTTTTAAGCATTCCCATATATGGGGGGTATAATAACCCCTTGTCTGACCCCCCTTAACTTTTGCATAGTGTTTTGCCAATTATATCTAAATATTAAGTTTCATAACTATAACTGCTATTTTTGCTGAGATATGAATTAAATTCCGCTAGACTCTGAAAATTTCGCACTGTGCAACGTTGCAATTTTGTATAGTAACAATTCATAAAACTATGCTAAATATGTTACTTTATATATAATGATCATCATACGCCCTGTTGAATATTTAGGAAATCTAAGCTTTTTATAGTTTCCACACGGCAAAATGATTAAATTTTATCAGACGTATCATTCTGTAGTATAATCTATGCATGTACACAATTTTATTCAAATCGCTTCAGTCATTTAAGCGCAATTTAGTTTTAGGAATTTGAATTTTTTAATTTCAAATATTTTGCATGTCTACTTAAACTAAATTATATTTTTGTTTATTTGCAATCGCAAAATAAAACAAGACCAGGTTATATTACCAAATTAAGTTTGATTCGCTCGAAAATATTTTATTTAAATTTTGAATTTCCATATTTCCGTATATAAACGTATGATTCTCCAAAAAATATACCATTCAATGTCTTAGGAGACAAAACCATGCCTAAATTTAAAATATGATATTTAAACTATTTAATACAGATACTTAACCAGAGCTTCTATATGAATGGCTAGAAAAAAAAAATATTTTTAATATTTGACTATGAAATTGAAATATAAAGTGTTAAAAAGTCATTCTCCGTTCTGTGCCTAACCGCTTCTTAGTGCACTTAATTTGCCCGTTTTGCATATTACATTATTTTCTAAAAAAACCTTATATGACATTGTTTGGATATATATTTCAGCTACTGTTTTTCTGCGTTTACTATTCGAAAAATTTTTTTTATTTATATTAGAATTGACATACATAGAAGTTGGTCCCTCATTTAAGACTATCTGCGCTCAGTTTTCTTATTCTAACTGTAAGTTTTTTAAATATTGTGTAAATAGAGAACTGAAAGGGAAGAGAAAGAGGAGATTAAGTGCATTTTCAGCTCAGTAAGTTTTAGTTTTTCGATAGTGAGTGCTCGTGAGTTTTTTTTTTTTTTAAATTCAAATATCAAAAATTTTGGATAGAACTTAAGTGTGTGTCATTCTCCGCGTATGTTTTTTTTATATTGCTAAGCATATTCTTTTATCTTTATATATGTAATTAAATCAATAAACAATAAGAGGGGCTATGCCTGATTTTTTTAAAAAATAGTTGCTATTTTCATTGTGATATTACTGTTTTTGCAACATTTTGTCATTCTCCGTTTAGTAACCTTCCACTAGGTTTTTTTATTTTTTTAGTTTTGCTAAGACTATTTGCTTAAAAAAAAATCTTTAATTTTTACTTGAAACGCTTCAATAAACTTTTCAAAAATCCAACATAAGTTTTTAGGGTTGCCAACGAAAAGGTTACTTTCGAAAATCTTATATAATTCTTACTGTTTATGCCTAAATTGAAATTTTTGGGCTTAGAACCGCTCAGATAAACTTTACTAAAATTGCATGAAAAATTCAGTGTTGCCACCCGGTTTACTTTTGTTAGATTTATTTAAACCAAATTTTGCTTCGATGAGTTTTTAATGATTTAAACGCCGATCAATTTTTAACGATTTAAACCGTTTTTTTATTGTGTTATTATAATGGCGAACGTAAAAAAAAAAAGAAGATTTAAAGTAAATTTTCTAAAGCAACCATCTGGCAACTCTAAAAATTTATGTTGAATTTTTCTACTTAAGCGTTTTGAGACTTAAATTTTATTTAAATTTTTGAACTACGTAGGGCCTAACAAAAGTTCGCTTAGTTGGTGTCATGTTATAAATTTTTCCTAAATCAAAAAATTGCGTGTTATTTGTTATAGTCTTACGATATATCATTTTAATTTTCAGAAAGATCGGTCAAAATGAAGAGAAGAAAACGTAAAATTCGTGAAACAATGTCAGCAGATATTTCAATGCCAACGCAGCAAGAGATTTGGTTTGATTTCTTTTTGGAACGTAAGCTCAAGCCAATGGAAATATTTAATGAATGCCAAATAGCATTTGAAGTTAATGCGCCATCCCTCATGACTATTTCAAAGTGGTTCCGAAGATTCCAGACAGGTCATTTTTCTGTGGAGGACGAACCTCGAGAAGGCCGGCCGAAATCTTTGACTGATTATGAATGTGTAGCGCTGGTTAAGTCTAAAATTGACGAAGATCCAAGATTGATCCAGGAAATCATTGCTGAGAATCTGGGCTTGAATGCCATGGCTGTACCGCGAATATTAAAAAATAATCTTGGATACACGAAGAAATCTGCGTGATGGGTTCCTAAAATTTTAAGTGATGCTCAAAAAGAGTCACGTGTGCGTTTTGCTAAGTATTTTCTTGAAAAACTCAAAAACGGAGAATCTATAACTTTCAAGAAAATAGTAACAAGTGATGACGTATGGTTTTAGATGTACGACCCTGAAACCAAACAACAATCCATGGTATGGAGCCCAGAAAGTGCAAGTTCACCTGTTAAAGTAAAGCAAAAAAAAGTCAGCAACAAAAGTAATGATGCCGGTTTACTTCACCAGAGAGAAAGCTGTAGCTGCTATTCCTTTGGAAAAAGGTCAGACAGTTACTGCTCAATGGTATAATGAAACCTGTTTATCAGAAGTTTTCCAAAATTTGTTGGGAGAACGACAAAAAAAGGAGCTACGCCACTACTTTCTACAGCACGATAATGCACCAGTGCGCATTGCTGAAAAAACGACCGACTTTTTTGCGCTTTCAGGCATCGAAGAAATTCGTCCAGCACCTTATTCCCCAGGTCTAGCGCCTTGTGACTTCTGGTTGTTTCCAAAAATAAAAACAAATTTGAGAGGAAGAGTCTTCAACAGCAATGAGGAGATAATAAATGCGGTTAATGATGAAATTGCAAAACTACAAAAAGCCGATTTTAAAGACTGTTTTTCAAGATGGATTAATCGACTTCAAAAATGTATAAAAATAAATGGCGATTACGTTGAAAAAATGCAAATAGATGAAGAATAAAGTTATAAATTTAAAAAATTAAATTTAAAAGTTTTATCAATTCAACTAAGCGAACTTTTGTTAGACCCCTCGTATATTGCTAAAGTTAAGCTTTCAAAAAAAAAAAAAATATGGCAACCCCTGAAAGTTTATGTTAATTTTTTACAAATATTCCAGTATTTGAGGTCACATTCTATACCTTGAAGTAATAAGAAAATAAAAAGAAATAGATGTGGACAAAAAACTCATATTTTGGTATATTTTTCGGAGATTTACTCATACGTATTCTGAATACTTCATAATTAAATGTTCATCATACGCCCTGTTGAATTATTTACAAATCTGTGTACTTTTGACAAAACAAACTAAGTTGAGATAAGACAATTCACCAGGATTTAAGTCTTAAATATAAAACTTAAAAACGCTTCTATTGGTATAATCGCCATGTCTCCATGATTTCTTGTTCCAGAGATATAAAGGTGTCCCATAGTTCGCCCAGGATTTGAACTTAGCGCCATTCGTGCGGTGAAGTGTTTTGACCCAAAAGAAAAAAAATAATTTGACAGTATGAAAAGAGGAGATTCAACGCTGCATCAACGAAATTGAGCCAAATTATTGAAGAGTAGTTAATCAGTTTTTGGGCTCTCCTGAAAAATTGCCAATTTCGAGTTAGGTTGGTTTGTCAAAAGTCCACAGATATATAAGCTTTTTAATGTTATGCACTCTGCAATTTGTTTTCATTTTAGCACAAGATTCATTCAGGAATAGAAAAAAGTCATATGCAAAATTTAAGCCTAGTTTAGTTTTGTGCATTTAAATAATTTGTTTGACAATTTTTATAAATTTAATTCTATCCCATAATTAAATTTAAACTAAAGCAACTAAATGCTAATTCTGAATCAATGTTGCATGTTGAGTTCAATATTTTAGTTGGTTTTGGCTCCATAGGGTCAAGTTTGCTTGATATAAATTACAGAGCTTTTAATTTTGAAACATTATTGTTTTCAGTTCTGGAATCCAATAAATATACCTGCTTAACCGCCGAATCAGTTAGACCGTCTGCAGAAGGTCTTTGTTAAAAGCCAAATCAAATTCCAACCAATTCCATCTTTTTATCGTATTGCAAGTACGCATCAAACAGTCGCTCTTGAAATATTGTCACTTGAATAATTAGTCTACAGATAGCTTAACAAACAAAAATTTTTGTTTTTTGTACCAAAACTAACCTTCCTTTCGATCTTGCTGCTCAAAGGGTTGAATTTTCACACATAAAGCCTTAAGCATAACTCTTAACAATTAATGTTAGAAAACAGCGCCTTTTTTTCCTTAAATATTTATTCATCATACGTCCTGTTGACTTATCTATTTACTAGTACGCAAGACAACAAATTTGTCCTACATTTTTTACTATGTTAGAAATGAAGTAAGACTTTGAATTATACACCATTAAAAAAGTATTTATGTGAAGATGTGCACAAAGTTAGAACCATTTTAATATTTTGCCATTAAACCAGGTAAAATTATGTACAAATTTTTCAATATTAACACAGAGCTGAAAAGAGGATACAACACAAAGAGAAAGACAAAAAGCATAGCACTGACTTCAAGTTTTTTGTTTTGCTTATATTTCACACGAATTACACTAGAGATGATAAATCAGCTTTTTTATTTCGTACCAAATAGCTAAAAATAGTACCAAAAGTGTTCAAAAAGTACCAAAATTATTTAAATCCTTTGTGGTAGAATTTTCACCACTGGGCGATTCAAGTCTATTATTACAAGCTAATTGATGAAATTCCTTCAACAAATTGTGCTCAGCTTAGCACATGAGCTAACTCGTATTATAAACTACACACACGCAAAGTTTAAGCACAATCTGTTGAAACATTCTAGCCTTAATTAGGTTAGGTTAGGTTAGATCCGGGAGATGAACATGTTGTCATCATTAACTTAGGCATCGAGAAAGGGTCCATTGTATACCCGATGCTAAGAGCTTTAGCAAAAAAGGTCTAAGAGAACCACTTAGATGTACGTACATACTTATATACCATCATATGGATTTAAGAAACACTCCAGATAGTGAGTCAAGCGATTCCAAATCGAAATGACCAAAATTCCTTCTACGTCTAAGCGCAAGCGCTAGACATTCACAAAAGAAATGAAAGACTGTTTCTTCAATATCAGGGTCTTTACAACTTCTGCAAAGGTCGCCAATTTTTGAAAAAAGGTTAAATCACACAAGTAGTTTCAAAGACAACAATTTTTCTTCTAAACTACAATAATAGGTACTCAAATTTCAAATAATTTCAAAATATTAGTTATTCATACGCCCTGTAAACTAAAATAGCAATTCATGCTATTTAAAACAACTCCTTCTGTAAAATTATTTCAGTTTTGCATATGAAAAAAAGATCTACCAATTAACCTGCAACACCATAAAATAACTGCAATTAATTAAACGCAAAATTCCTTGCATACTTTGCAGCGCACAATGCATTAATTAAGAAAAAAATTCAAATCAAAGCCATTGTGTTGAGCTTTAAGCAAAAATTTTTATAATTTTTTCACAGTAATTAAAATAAATTTGTACACAGCACAAACAACCTTGAGCATATACATATATAATATGCAGCAACTAAATGCTTTGTTGCTCGTAAGCAAAGCCACATAGCAAAGCATTTTTGCGCTGCGGCAAGAGGCAACAGCGAGAAATTATGCATGAATTTTCATTAGTGTGCACACACACATAAAGAAATGCAGAAATTCTATATGCAAATTTAATGGCGTGAAAATGAAATTTTACCACGTTAAATTCAAAAATACAAGCCATACAACAAATAGGACGACATGCACATATTCACATAGCTAACTGACTTAATGTACATGCATAATAAAAAGCATATATGTATGAGCATTTCCTGCGTAACTGAGCCATTTGATACCATTGAATCAAGGAAACAAAATATTGTTAAATCCTTTAGTCAAACGTTATACTTATAAGGATTGTTGTTGATGTATTATGAAAGAAATTGGTAAGTAAAACGCTACAAGTATCTTTTATCAAAAGCTTTGTGCCTGTGATTTACTTTTCCAATGCTAAACAGTATCGAAATCAACACGGATACTGCTGTTATAAACCGAAAAATTTGATTCTGCAGACAGATCTTCATTGTGGGAAAAAATTGTCCAAAAGCTATTATGGAAAGAGGAATAGCCCAGTTATGTAAGAATTGCTCATATGTATGAGCATTTTTAGAAAGTATGCATTTTTTGTTTATGCCTACAATGTACAGTGGTATGCCATGGTTGCAAAGAAATTACACACAATGACAGATATTCATTAGACCTATCGCAAAAAATAAAAATGAGGAAGACCTTGCTCCCAGGAGCTAAAAAGTTTTCTATTGATGTAAGTATCAAGCATAAAAATGTTGGTCCCGATCGGAAAATATTTGATCGCGCCCCCAATTGAAGGTCGGAAAAACACTATTTATATGAAAAAGTAGGGCGTTTAATCGAAAGAATCAGTCCTATCTTTGAAACTATTTGACATAAGTGAATGACAATGGGTATGTATGTATATGAACAGTAGGCTGACCCAAAAAAACTAAAAGTGTTCCGATTTTAGGTGCTCAGCACTCAAAATGTTCGGTATGGTCTAGAAACTGCGTATGTAAATTTTGTTAAAAAAATATTGAGATTTAGCACTCGCGCAAGCTCGATAAGTAGCGCTGCCTTGATCGTACGAGAATGGGGTTCTTTCAGCCCGTGGAAATTGATAAAAAAGGATTGGAACAATTTTTTTTTCTATCCTACTTTATGTTTTCGAGGTCGCAGAAGACAATGGCATTGCCAGTTTTTGGAAAAGATTCCAAGATTTCAAGATATTTAAGATATCTCTCGAAAAAAATAAAAAATTTGAGATTTTTGTTAGATTAAATTGCCATTAATCGTAGGAACATTTTTTATTTTTGTTTCTCGGAATGTAGTCTTGTAGCCTAAATTGTGACGAACAAAATGAGTGGTCGCACAATATTTTTTGACAAAATCTTCTCGAGATATCGGCCACAGACTGAACCGCCGTCCTGCCGTATTGCCGGTCACTGGGGATATCTTCCGATTTTACGCTATTTTCATTGATTTTTGAGATCCTACCTTGTACTTTCGACATCGCTGGAGATGCGAAAACATTTATTTTCACGATAAAATGCAAGTGTTTCAAAACATTCATGATATTCCTATGATAAATTTCCCTAGTGGGATTTCCAATGAAAAGCAGAACTAGCTCTAAAACCTCGACATAATTTTTCCGCGCATGATTCATCTGGAGCTAGTGATTGATGTCCATCGCGGTTTTCTTCTGGAAAGGTGCCAATGTCTCCCAAATTTTTCTATCTTCCACTGAAGTAATTTTTCTATCTTCCACTGAAAAATTTGGGAGATATTGGCACCTTTCCAGAAGAAAACCGCGATGGACATCAATCACTAGCTCCAGATGAATCATGCGCGGAAAAATTATGTCGAGGTTTTAGAGCTAGTTCTGCTTTTCATTGGAAATCCCACTAGGGAAATTTATCATAGGAATATCATGAATGTTTTGAAACACTTGCATTTTATCGTGAAAATAAATGTTTTCGCATCTCCAGCGATGTCGAAAGTACAAGGTAGGATCTCAAAAATCAATGAAAATAGCGTAAAATCGGAAGATATCCCCAGTGACCGGCAATACGGCAGGACGGCGGTTCAGTCTGTGGCCGATATCTCGAGAAGATTTTGTCAAAAAATATTGTGCGACCACTCATTTTGTTCGTCACAATTTAGGCTACAAGACTACATTCCGAGAAACAAAAATAAAAAATGTTCCTACGATTAATGGCAATTTAATCTAACAAAAATCTCAAATTTTTTATTTTTTTCGAGAGATATCTTAAATATCTTGAAATCTTGGAATCTTTTCCAAAAACTGGCAATGCCATTGTCTTTTGCGACCTCGAAAACATAAAGTAGGATAGAAAAAAAAATTGTTCCAATCCTTTTTTATCAATTTCCACGGGCTGAAAGAACCCCATTCTCGTACGATCAAGGCAGCGCTACTTATCGAGCTTGCGCGAGTGCTAAATCTCAATATTTTTTTAACAAAATTTACATACGCAGTTTCTAGACCATACCGAACATTTTGAGTGCTGAGCACCTAAAATCGGAACACTTTCAGTTTTTTTGGGTCAGTCTAATGAACAGCCACCCAAAATTTGTCGTATCTCTGGAAATTTTGGACTCAGGGAAATGAGATTCGGTAAATATCTAATTGGCACTGGGAAGAAAAATTTTCAATAAAAATGGAATGTCACATCCTGGTTAAGAGTGAAATCAGCAATTTAAAATAACAAAAAAAAATTCTTCCAAAACTCGAAAAAAACTCATGGTGTTATGAGTGTTACGATATTTACAAAAAATCAAGACCACAGACAAAATGTCATGAGTGTCACGTATTAAAAAGAAAGCATAATGCTTAAATATCCGCTAAAAATTAAATTTTCATTTTTTTCAAATGTGATTATTAAAAATATGTGCAAGGAAAGCATTAAGTCATGAGTGTTACAGTCATAGGTGTCACATTATTTATAAAAATAATAATTTTATTAGCAAATTTTTTACAAAAAAAAAATCTTGCAGAATGTCCTGATTGTCTTTCAAATCAGCTATTTAATAAAAGTATAATATTTTCTTGCAGAAACAAAAGGCGTTAAAAATCTTATTGATATGAGCGTCACTGGGGTTGGAGTGACCCGGCAGAAGATAGTTTCAGTTAGCAGTCTCTCCTGTTTCGTAGTAGGTAAGATTGTCTCTTCTATTACTCAAAAGCGAGGCATTGGATTAGTCCGGTCAAGACTTTTTAACCTTGTGTTGTGCACGGCCGGTTATAAGGGGTGTCAAAATTGAGGAGAATGGTCGCAATTCAGGCGAAAGATGGTGACGCGTGGGGTAGTGGAGGGTCTAGGTCTTCCCCACCCAGGTTGTGGAAAGATGGTGAAACATGGGGTGATGATGGGCCGGCCCTAACCTACCATCACCCAGTTACTTGGAGGAAAGAGGGAGATCTGATCAGACAATTTGATCGATGGATTTGAAAGTGCAATCTTATCTGTATGGTATAGAAGATTTATTGGTAACTAAAAGTTGGTTAATTAGTCCCAGGCGGATCAGAGTCATACTAGCAGTAGCATATTGCTACGAAAACTGATCAGAGATTATTCTGGTACCACAGGAGTCAGTAGCCCTTTGGAGCATCCGATTCGCTGGATATTCCAACTGACCAACTGACGGCCCTTCGGGGAGTTTCGTGGTGGCTGTGGCTTGGACCTAAATCGCAGGAAGAGTTTGGAAGCTCGGTGTGGAGTTGCATTCTCAACTGGTTGCCATCACCCAAAGAATGGCAGAGGTTTAGACAGTCCTCATTTTCATACCGTTGGAAGGAATTGTGTCTGATCGCATGATTCTAAAAATGGAAAGCAACCATCGGCATTACGTTAATGGAAGGTTGCGGCGTTTGTCGTACACTGGACCGTGTGTGAAGAATACCGTGAACTTAAGCCATTATGGCAGATGCTCACGTAAAGCACAAGAGACTTCTGCCATGAGTGCCACGTAATTTATAAGAAAAATTGTTTTAATCAGCACATTTTATTAAAAAAAAAAAATTCCGACAGAATGTCGAAAGTGTCACGTATTAAAAAGTAGGAAATATGATTTAACTATCCAGTATATATGAAATTATTAATACTTTTAAATGTCATTATTATAAATATTAGGTTTTCTTGCAAAAATGGTGGAAGAACATAATGTCATGAGTGTCATGATATTCATAAAAAAATAAATTATGACAAAATTATCCTCAAGACATTCCTAGAAATTAGCTATTTAAAAAAAAAAATGTTTAATATAAGCATAATGTCATGAGTGTCACGTTGTTTATAAAAACGCAAAAAATTTTATTATTATAAATACAAATTTTTTTGTAAAATAACATAAACAAAGCAAAATGTCATAAGTGTCTCAGTCATAAATGCGACATTAGTTATAAGAACAAAAGTTTTTTCACAAGTTAACTTCCAAAAGTTCTGGAAAAAACGTCATAAGTGTCTTTTATATCAGCTACTTAATATAACTATAACATTTTCTTGCATAAATACGCGAAAAAAAAGCATTATGTCATGAGTGTCACGTTCAGTTAAAAAAAACTCTTCTGTATAAAACTCTCGATTCCTCGCATTAGTCATACGTATATATCCCACCTAATTTTTACCCAGGCTGAATATGTTTCTTGTTTTGGCCCACTGTATGTTTAAGAACTTGACACAAACTCCTAGTGTACTTTCATTTACAACAGCGCCGCGTTACAATGAATACCACGTGCTAGGACTGTTTTTTTTATGCAAGTACTTGTAAGTGCGTTTGTGCCTTTGCCTGAAACGCGGTCATAGCACACATACATACAAACAAACACACACACACATGTATAATGTAATTGAGACTCATTAACTGCAAGTTTGTTGCTGTTTGCTTATGATTTCGTTTTTTTTTTTTTCTTTTATGTTTTAATTTCGTATTTACTTTGGTTTATTTTACTTTCTAATTATTACCTGCTTGCACCTTTGTTTTAAGTGTGCCTGCGTGTATATGTGTATATGGTATTTATGTTAATATAAGTATGTGTGTGTATGTTTGATATGTGTATGTTTGAAGCGTTTACTCGCATTATTGCTGCTTCTCATTATAATTTGATATTTTTTTCTGTTTTGTTTTATTTCCTCTGCTATTACAAGCAGCTGCCTTTTATTTATTGTTGCCACAATTAATTTGTGGCAACAATTTTCAATTTCGTTGTTGTTGTTTTTTTCCTTCTTTTGTTTTATATTCATGTACACAAACATACATATTAAACAGCCATTTGTTATTAAACTAATTTAATGTTAATGTATTTTTTTACGTATGTATGTATTTGTTTTTTTGTTTTCATGTTCTGCCACACAATTTAATTTTGACAAGCTTTGAGGGCGCTTTTCTTTTTTTTTTTTCTTTAAGGAAACTTTGTTATTGTTATTTTTTGTTATTTCCGTTTTCCATTTAATTCCTAATTGCAAAATAAGTGCGCTCATTATGCTGCGGCAAAAAAAAAAAACTTGAAATTGAATAAGTTAATAATAAGCACAAAGGTTACGGAAGTCATTAAAAAAGTTTTAATTTCTTGAAAAAGTTTTATTTTTAGCCCAAAATTAGTTTTTTCCTTTGCATTAACGTTACAATATGGAGATTTTGCGATGCTAATACAAAATATTCACAGCCTAAAAGCATGCAAAACATTTTTACTGTACAAATATATTTAAGTGCACCCTGTGAATGTAGTGGAAAGTACCAACGAGAATTACTACTACAATAATTACAACGGAAAACAACGAAAAGTTCAAATAGTTCTAAAGATTCTATTTGTATATTTCAATATCGGAATTTCCAATTCGGAACCAGCCAACAGTTTGATAATGCTATGCATAGTAAAATAAATTTACGTTGGGCGCCAGTAGTGCTCGTTGTGAATCTCAGTTCAAAATTAAAATATTTATAGAAAATCAATGAAAATAAAATTATCATAAATTCAAAGTTAACACGATTCAAGAAAATTATTAATATCATAAATACAAAAGTACATAAATACAAAGTACTTCGCTATAGTCTTGATTTGATTGCAGTGCAAATAGGCTAGTTTTTCAAATATTGGGCGTTGGAATCAGTTTTAAAGGTTTTCTAAGGGATGGCGTAGCTATCAATAGATCGCATCGGGCACACCTGTGACTATATTCATTTCAAAGCACATTGTCTGTAAACAACATATATTTTTTTCTATGTGAACATGTCGACTTTCGTTCCAACAAAACTCAATTTGCGGGAAGGTTTACTTTTGTGCTTCCATTTGAAGAAAAAAGCGGTTGAAGCACAACGATGAAGCACTGGCGATGAAAAGTGGATCCATTACGATAATCCTAAGCGAAAAAAATCGTGGGGACCACCCGGCCATGCATCAACATCGACGGCCAAGCCGAATATTCATGGCGCCAAGCTTATGCTGTGTATTTGGTGGGATCAGAAGGGTGTCGTGTACTATGAGCTGCTAAAACCTAACAAAACCATCACTGGGGAACGCTACCAACAACAATTGATGCAATTGAGCCGAGCATTAAAGGTTAAACGGCCGGAATATGCCAAAAGACACGACAAAGTGGTTTTTCAACATGACAACGCACGGCCACATGTTGCAAGAATCGTCAAGGAAACGTTGGAGGCGCTGAATTGGGATATGCTACCCCACCCGCCTTATAGCCCAGACATAGCCCCTTCCGACTACCACCTATTCAGATCGATGACGCATGGCTTGGCTGAGCAGCGCTTCACTTCCTACGAGGATACCAAAAAATGGGTCGATTCGTGGATTGCCTCAAAAGACGAGTCGTTCTTCCGGCGCGGAATCCATATGCTGCCAGAAAGATGAAAAATGTTGTATAATATACATTGTACCGTTGTTTCTAAATAAATGCTCAAAAACCGAAAAAAAAAAAACCTTTAAAATTAATTCCAACACCCAATATAAGCTATGATTTAACTCGAATATTTCAATATCACAAACAGTCAATAGTGTAAAAACGATACGCATAGTAAATTAGCTCAGTCTTAGTTTGACTACAGTGTTATTAGGTTAATTTTTAAGATTAAAGCTAAGATCTTTCTCAAATACGTTAATATCACACCCAGTTAACAATATAAAAACGGTAAGCATAATAAAGCACTTCAGCCTTGTGTTGATTACAGTACAATAAGAATAATTTATAAGACTTTAGCTAATACTTTACTCGGATATTTCAACCAACCAATAATATAGAATTGCTACGCATAGAATATCAGCACAGTCTTGGTTTGATTACAGTGCTATTAGGTTAAATTTTAAGATAAGAGCTAAGTTTTTACTCAAGTATTTTACAATAGTACCCTGCTTAAAATATAAAACCGCTAAGCACGGTAAAAAAGTTGAGCCTCGGTTTGATTGCAGTGCACTTAGGCTAATTTTTATGATTTGAGCGAAGATTTTAGTCCAATATTTCAATATCGCAACCAGTCAACAGTACAAAAAATGCAACGCATAGTAAATCAGCTCAGTCTCGGTTTGATTACAGTGCTATTAGGTTAATTTTTTAAGCTAAAAGCTAAGGTCTTACTTGAGTGTCTTTATAATATTGAAACAGTTAACAATTTAAAAACACTTAGCGAGGTAAAGCAGTTCAGTCATGGTTTGTTTATAGTGCAGTTAGGGTAGTTTTTAAGATTTAAGCTAGGAATTTTTTTAAATATCACAGTCAATCAGCAGTTTGAAATCTGTACGCATGGTAAAGCCATTCAGTCTTAATTTGATTGCAGTGCAACTGGGTTAGTTTTTAAGATTAAAGTTAAAAAATTATTCGAATATTTTAATATCGCAACCAGTCAGCAGCATAAAAACGCTACGCATAGTAAATCAGCTCAGTCTTGGTTGGAATACAGTGCTATTATGTTAGATTTAAAGGTTTGTGTATTTCAATATCGCAGTTCAGTATTTGTTTGATTGCAGTGCAATTAGGTTAATTTTTAAGAGTTAAGCTAAGATTTTACCAATTTGATTGCAGTGCAATTAAGTTATTTGTTAAAACTTAAACTAAGATGTTGCCGCATGGATGCATAAAATTTTGTTTAGCAAATCTGTTGCGAAAAAAGGGCAAGTCTGAGAAATGGGGCATGGCACCTTCCATACAACAAAATCATTAAAAACTCTAATGAGCATTATTTTTTGTTCATAAAGCGATTTTCCTTTAATGAGAGTTGCCACATCCTGCTGTTTAAAGATGCGTAGCTATATTGGCATTTAGCTAACACAAAACTCAAATCTGTATTTATGACCGTCCATTAGAAAATGTATCTTATCTTCACTCACAAAATTTAGCAGTACAGCTTAAAATAAGAGATAGGGTCAATTTCACCGGTTTTCAGTTTAAGGTGGAATTCAGTGCTTAGGTATGTACTGAACATTTTACGACTGATTTGAGGTCGATAATCAAATTACAAATACCAATAAAAGCTGTCTCACCGAATCTCTACCCTGTAAAAATTGATAATTGGCAAACTTTGTACTTCGATATCTACAAACTTGATTTTTCATTTTACGGTTTCAAAATGCCAAAACTCCGTGATTTTTTGGAATTTTCCAGTGATCGAGGTGTCATTTTATTCAAAATTGTATGTATTTTTAGAAAATGCAAAAAAATGTTTTTTTTTTATTTTGTGAAGATAAGGTACCTTTTCTACTGGACGATCACATTTGTGTGGAATTTTGGTCAGATAGCTCAAATAAATGTTTCAATCCGGCAATTTTTAATTCATACTTATATGGGAAATATTACGCCTTGTTTTTGCAAGTCGCCCAATCTCCTGTTATATCAATACAGCAGGTTTTCAATATTTTGCTTATATGGGAGATGCCAAGCCCCTCTCTCTCAATAAGCTTGGTTATTGTTTGAAGTTTAAAAAGCCTACCATTTTGTTCAACGCTCCTAGTAAGCTTAAGTTAAAGTTTTTGATATGTAAGGTCATCGATACATATAAATTTTTATCACTAAAAGGGTGTCATTTAAAATGGATTAACACTTTTTAATAAGAAACTTTCTTTTTTTTAAATTCCATGTTACTCACACGCCATGTTGTGTTTTGTAAAATACGCACAAATTTTCAAACGACTATAACTTTTGACAATTTTTTCACCAATTTAAACATAAAAGCTTTTATATTTTTGTAAAATTGAAATGTTTAGCTCTTGTTTTAAAAAAACTAAAACTTCTTAATAATAGCCTTTGAATTATTCTAAGCAAAAAATTAGTAAGAATATACAAAACTGACAAAGGATTTTTCCTTTTTTTTCCACTTTCTTTGGCATTTACCGCTCGCAGCCATTTAACAAAATCTCCCTCTGCACACCTTCAACAAAATAAAGAAAAAAACTACATTTTTATGCAACCAAGCAAAAATATCAATGAACTCAGATAATAAAAAAATGTTACTAAAAAGGCAACACTCAAGTTTGCACCAAAAAGTCAACTGCTCATTAAAGTTACTGTCAATTTGGTAGCACAGTAGATATCAAGAAGTCAGTCAGCACAAAAAAAAACAATTTTGTCAAGATGTTGCAGCTTGCAACTTTTGAGTGCACAATTTTTGCAACAGCAACATTATAATTTTTTTTTTTTTTTTATTTTTTTTTTAACTTTTTTATAAGAAGCGCAAAAAAAATTGACTTTTCAGTTAAAACTTTTGCGTCGTCGCATACTCAAAGTCGTCTGCAATGCATTTGTAAAATTTGTTGCATTTATTGTTGTTGTTGCAAAGTTTTGTGTCATTTAAAAGTTAACTGCAACAAAGAAAAAAAAAAAATAGAAAAAAAAGTTTTACATTGTTGCTGTCGCTGATGTTGTCAGTAGTGGCTACATTTAAAGGTGCGGTAATGGTAATGGTGGAAAAAAGTCAAAAGATTCTTTTGAACTTGGAATTATTTGCAGTTGATAAAAGAGATACTGAGGGAATATAAAGTGAAATGCAGAAACAAAAAGGAAATTGATAAAAAAGAGTAAAAGACATAAAGCAACCAGCTTTGTCAAAAGTCAAATGCGGAAACATTAAAAAAATTGCGGTAAATGTGGCAAGTTGGCTTCAATTTGGTTAAATTGAAACACTAAATAACGCTAATGGTCAACATTTTGTTAGCAAATATTTGAAAAGATGATAAAGAATCGCATAAAAATTGACAAAGATTATGTAAACTAAATATCTGCAGTAAGTCTAAGCTAGAGCGAAAGGTTTCATGGTCAGCGCCTGTGCCAGAATGAGCAGCTGTAGAGTTAAAGTCACGACAACTCCAAACTTGCACTACTTAACTGCAGCGAATAACAAATTTCGATCAATCAAATTCGAAGATTGCAACCCTGCCAACAAACCAGGGATCTCACATTTATCTCGAAAAGAAAAAATTTACATATTAAAAAAGATAGCCCACATTGTCCAAAAACCTATTTCAAAGCATTGTCTATGTTTGTCCTCCCCTTATTTTGGTTTTCCATTCATGATACAAAAGACCCTCAAAGGGTATGTTTCAGAGTTACCATAAACTTGATGTGGAAAACTCAGAAAAATCTAAGGTCCTTATTGAATTTGATTGTCCATCTTTAGCACATGTTTGTCCACAATTTTATTTTTTTTTTTTATTCTTTTTAAAAAAAAATTTTGGCGCTAACTTCACGGTTGTGTCAAGTAATAGAGGAAACTTTGAAATTTTTTCCAATATATTGTCCATGGAATGAAAACGTTCGTCCATTCTGTTTTTACGTTTGTCCACCCTTTGTTTAAGAGATGTTCGAGGCAAAGTGTCGAGGTCACTTGAATTTGACGTTGAAAATTCTGGAAAGTTAGAAATATTTATTATATTTAATACGATTATTCATCTAGTTCTTACGTATGTCAACTTCTTTTTGTTTATCCACACACAATTGAAAAATTGTTAAAAAAAAAATGTTCACCTAACATTACGTTTAAACCAAGAAATAGCCTAAGCTTGTGTCAAAACATTGTCCAATGTATGTCCATGCTTGTCCATGTTTGTCCATCCTTTATTTTCGTTTGTCCACTAATGATACTAAAGATCTTCAAAGAATATGTTTCTGAGCGATCATAAACTTGATGCGAAAAATCTAAAATTTTTATTGTATTTGATTGTTTATCTTTAGCACATGTTTTTCCACATATTTTTGCTTTTTTGTTCACACTTATTTGAAAAATTTTGTTTAAAAAATAATTTTGCCAAGGACTAAGATAAACTTAAAAGTTTATTTGAAAAAATTTTTCGTAAAATGACAACGTTCGTCCAGCCTGTTTTTGTCCATCAAAGACAAAGTTTCTGAAGTACCATGAAATTGCCGTTGAAAATTCCGAAAAGTTGAAAATTTTTATTACTTACGATTGTTCATTTAGTGCCTATGTTTGTCCACTGCTTCTTATTTTTATCCACATTTAATTGAAAAATTATTAAAACACAAAATTTTGGTCTAGCATTACGCTTGTACCAAGAAATAGCAAAAAATTCAAAAACCTATTTCAAAGCATTGTCCAAGGTATGTCCATGTTTGTCCACCCTTTATTTTTATTTGTACATTCTTGATACAAAAGAGCTTCAAAGAGTATGATTCGGAGCGATCATTGACTTGATGTGAAAATTCCGAAAAATGTTAAGTTTTATTGAATTTGATTGTCCATCTACTAATAGCACATGTTTGTCCCCAGTGTATTATTACTATGCTCTTATTTGAAAAATTTTTTTAAAGAATAATTTTGGCGTTAACATCACGTTTGCGCCAAGAAATAAGAGAAACTAAAAAATGTATTCCAAAGGATTGGCCGTAGAATGTTTATGTTTCTCCAACCTGTATATCGACGGCTTATATTCAATACACTCTATCTACAAAAACACAATTTTTCAGGAGAGCAAAAAAACTGTTTTATTCGCTAGTTTTTATAGTGTTAATCAAACGAAGTACTACGATATTAATTAAAAAGAGCCACTAGGTCCTTCAAATAAAAAAATTTAAAAAAAACCTTAGTTATTCGCCTTATTATAGCAGATAGAGGATATTGCAATTCAAATATAATATAAAATGCGTGTTCAAACAAGCAGATAGAGCCTATTGCACAATAATAAAAACCAATTTTTATACCCTACACCCAGGGTATATTCACTTTGTCCTTCCGTTTGTAACGCAGAGAAGGAGGCGTGGCAGATATAGAAAAGTATATATATTCTTGATCAGCGTCACCTCCTGAGTCGATATAGCCATGTCCGTCTGTCTGGCTGGCTGGCTGGCTGGGTGGCTGGCTGGCTGGCTGGCTGGCTGGCTGTGTGTTGAAATACACTTTTTGGGAAAACTGAGCAAGATAATTCAATGAAATTTGGTACACTGCCTCCGTCGTCAAAGTTAGCTCGGGGGATTGAAAATGAGCAAAATCGGTCAACAGACACGCCTACCGCCCATACAAAAATTATATTCAAAATGCAATTTTAGGAGTATTTTTCACGACAATGCAACCACAAAACACATAAGTACTACAAATTGTAAGCGCAAGCTCTGATAAAAAACTGAGCGAATTCGGACAAGAGGGCGTGGCACCTCCCATACAAGCAAAAGCTTCAAAACGCTATACTGAAAGCGTTTTTTGAGATATTCGAGCCAACTTCGACACAGACACTAAAAATTATAAATTAAAGCTCTCAGCAAAAATTGGTTGAAATCGTACAAGGGGGCGTGGCACCTCCCATATAAGCAAAAGTTTCAAAATGCTATACTGAAAAAGTTTTTTGAGATAATCCAACTAAATTTCACTCTGACATTAAAAACTATAAATGCAAGCTCTGAACAAAAACTGGGTGTACTCGGACAAGAGGGCGTGGTACCTCTCATATAAGCAAAATTTTCAAAATACTGCAGTGTAGGGTATTTATTTTTTGGCCAGGCCAAAATTTACACCCTTACTAGTTTTATGAATTACTTATTAATAGATGGTTTTTTTAGCAAAAAAAACTCAAAATAGGTTAGGCGCCTGGTGGACTTGAGAATGCAAAATATGAGAACCGAAACCTGGGCTCAGATTATTATAGGTCCTTATTTTTTATAGCCGTTTATTTTGAACTTTGATCTGCTTATTATGAATCTTAACTTGGTTTTTTTTCTTTCATGTAAGGATCCTGAGTTATCCTCGCTTATAGCTTGCTATATAGCTCTAAGTAGGCCTCAAAACAGTGATTTTTGGACTTCTAAGAAAAGATAACTCAGAATTCTTACATGATTAAAAAAATTCTAGTTAAGATGCGTAATAAGGAAATCCCAGTTAGTGATGAGCAAAATTAGTCTTGGTCTTGATTCTTGGTCTTGGTCTCGGTATTAGACCAAGACGCTGATATCATTGCTAGACCAAGACTTCTGTGGTATTGGTCTTGCTCAGGATTATAATGAAGACCAAGGCTGCTTTTTAATCTTTCAAATTTATAGTTAATAGGCGTGTCACGCCCGTTTCAAGCATAAAATCATATCTCAATTCGAAATTTGGCATCTTCGAGACCAAGACTTAATGACCAAGATACAATAAGCAAGAACAAGACCAAGACCAAGACTGCTATGATCTTGGTCTTGGTTTGCTCACCACTAATCCCAGTCCACCATAAACTGCTATAAAAAACTAGGGCGCAAGACTTAATAGGCCTGGGCGGGGAGAAGGGAATAAAGACCCTTGCTCCTGGGTACATCTACTTTCTAGTAACTTGGGGTACTTTATATAAAAATCTGAGCTCAGATTTCAGTTCTCATGTTTTGCATTCACAATTCCGTCTAGATACCGCTCTAATACCCAGATTCTTTTGACTCGTATATACAATTGAGAAGTGGCCGTACCAAAGGGCCTAAGTACTTAGTGAAGTAATCTCATACATATTATGTGCTATAATAATCAGTTATTTGACCGGTATAATTTCTTTAACATAATGCCATCAATTCCACGCCATCGAGTCAATTTTTGTGAAAACAGAAAACAATTATTATCATTTCCAACAAAATGTCACCCGATTCATATTAGTATGACACAACTTTTGGCTCGAAATGGTACCTAGGCCCTTTAGTGCGGACACTCCTCAATTGTATTAATTTTCAAATCAAGTTTAACCGATCACGCCCATTTTTGATCCCAGATAGCCTAGTAATATTGTTTTCATCTGTACCAAATTTCATGCGTCTAGCCTTATTGTTCGTTTATAGAAGGGCCAATCACGACTCAGCAGGGCTATCAAGGTTCAACGAAAACTGAAAAAATCAAAAAAATATATTTTCGCCATTTGGAGCCGATTGACGACCGTTTGTCATGACCTTGTGTATAACGGCCACCCAATAAATATAATAAAATGAAAAATCTTTCATTTTTCATATGTAGATAGAGGATATTGCATTTCACAAAATCGATTGCTGTAGATAGTGAATTTCTTTAAATGGAAAAAAGTAGCTCTGGAAGCAAATTTTTCGTTTGGAATTAATATCATAGATGCCATTTGTCTCAATGAAGGTTTTACCATCAAAAACTAATTTTCGTGAAAATTGTAGATAGAGGGTATTGAATATAAGCCGTCGATATATATTTGCCTACCATTCGTTCAAGAGATATTTAAGAACCAAGTTTCTGAGAGAACGTGAGTAATTTTGATGCAAAAAATTCCGAAAAATTTAAAATTCTTCGATTGTCCATCTGGTGCCCATGTTTGTCCACAGTTTATTTTTTATGCATCCACTCTTAGTTGAAGAGTTATTTAAAAACTTTATTTTAACGTTAGCTTCATGCTGTGACAAGAAGTAGGAAAACTCTTGAAAACCTATATCCAATGGCTGTCCAAGCAATGGCAATGTTTGTCCAACCTATGTTTTGGTTTGTCCACACCTTTAGCTCCAAAAAACAAGTTCCTGAGGCTAGATAAATGAAGAAGAAAGTGCACAAACATGGACTTTTGTAGAAAAAACTTGTAAAATAGGGGTATTTTTCTTAAATAATTTTTTGATGGTCATAAATTTCGAAATGAGAGATGTTTTTTTTCTTCAAAAGGGCGTGACACACCTATTAACTATATATTACCAAAACTGATCAGCCGGGGGAGCTGGGCTCTTTCTTTTCTATATATATATATGTTTGTACATATGCGATATCAAATACCTGGCCGATGCTGCTGCTCTTTTCCTGACGAGGAACACGATGCAGATGAATCCCCTAATGGTTGGCTACGTTGAGTGTTGAGAATCTGCTGCCGCTGGGAACGGTGACCGCTGCCGTGTGATGAATCTGCTGCACTACAAATTTTAGTGAAACCTGTCCTGCCACTGGATTCACTTCACGTGAGAAAACCGTCGAATTTATATACTACCACTTAGCTCAATTTAAAAAGAAAAAAAAGACTTTGTCTTTGTGATTTTTTAGTAAATTTTATTTTTACGTTATAAACGTACACTTTGCCAAAAAAAAAAACAATAAAATATCAAGCACGAAACTTATGAGCATCTGTTTTCTATTGTGGTAGTTTAACGAGTGACCTATGCCAAAAACCTTGACATTGACATTGAATGTCATTCAGACCTGTCAGCTATTTATTGGACATAAGAGAAAGGGAGACGGCTATACTGAAGACGGGTAAATCAGCATATATAGGAAAATAGAACATCGCTAGATATGAGTAGCGAGCGATCATTCAGTTGAGCGAATGAGTAGGGTTGCCGCCTTTTGAGACTCGACTTTGTTAAGATTTCCTTTGATGTGCACACGGGCATGGCAATTTCTTAAAGTTTACGTTTGTGCGTAAACAAAAACTGAAAAGCAGTCTTGGTCTCGATGATCATGGTGTCCAAGACCAGAGAAGTCTTGATCTTGGTCTTAAAATTATGTCAGCGTTTTTTTCTTGGTCTCGAAAAATTACCAAGACTCAAGAACAAGACAAATTTTGCTCATCACTACTTAAACGGAATAAAAATTTTCCGGACTTTGGTGACAGGTTCACAACAGAAACTTTGAACTAACATGGATATCAAATGAACAATCTTTTGGAATTGGACTTTGACTTACGTTTTTTGGATAGTTTTTATGGGAGGACAAACATTACTTGGAATAAATTTTTTTTATTATCCGCAACCTTTTTCCATTAATTACCTTAATTGCTTACCTTTCACTTTTAGCACTGCAATCAAACCAATATTGAACTGCTTTATCACCTGCAGCACTTTTTGTATAAGCTGCTAGAGATAATTGGCAGCCTCTCGGAGGTTGTAGCAACAGCAAGATGGCAAATAATTTACTTTCAATTCATTCCAGCACATATAAGTGTGGTGAAAATTCATTGCATGCTTTTAGGCTTATTTCAATTTGCTTTTAGCACAAAAACTTGCCTAAATGTAGGCGTACTGTCTAGCAATTTCATTTAAAATAATTATGTACAATACATACAAAACTAGCTTAGGAAAACAAAATAAAGCTTGTTACCCATAAAACTATGTAGCACTTACATCATTATTACGTTAGCATGCCGTGACAGGTTCTTCAAACCTTAAGCTGCTTTGCAAATTAAATCAAAAAGTTCACGCAGTCTGCGCATGCATAACAATTTAATAATACAAATTAAATGTTTCAAAAAAAAAAAACCGTTGCATAATTTTTGGGTAACGACACCCGTATGAGTGCTAACACAACATAAATGCAAATATAACAAAGACAAACAAAAAACCAGCAGCACTACACTGGCACTGGCGGCGGCACAACTATAAAGCGTTAAAACTGTGATATGCAAATATTTATACACAAATACAAACATACAGTGGCATGAACATATAAATATGTATGCATATACGTATATGAAGAGCTAACACACATGCATGTAAAAAACATTTGGCAACACAAATAAACAAAACCACTAGAAAAAAAAAAAAGAAACACACATGCATATAAATATAAATAGTAAACCGCAATGCAAACCTGAAAGAAATAGCATAAGTATATTATACTTATAAGTATGTAAGTACGTACGTATATGTTTACAGTCACATGTGTGAGGAAGCTTAGCGTACGTGCGTTAATGTTTTGCGCTGTATTCATGTGTTTGTTTGCATACACTGGCATGCTGTGCCATGCAAACAACCCAAAAGCGTGCGAATAACTTCACAAAAATGTTTACATAATAATTTTATGACATTTCTAAACAAACACAAACGTACACTTTTGACGCACTCAAACATTGATAATAAAATATACATGAATGCATGTATAGGAAATAGTACCATACCATGCAACACATTTTTAAGTCGAGATTTACGTAGAAATTTCCTTAGCCTCTTAAAGGGAAGTGCACTCTATAGTACAGAAAATGCTACTACTGCTACTGCAACTGTTTAACGTATTACTACTACCACCGCCGGTATAGATCAAATAACAGCTGAACTGCTAAAGGCATGCCCCGTAACATCAGCTAAAATTCTCCATCCTCTGCTCAACAAAATCTGGAGTGAAGAGCGTTTGCCAGAAGATTGGCTACATGGCATGTTAGTCAAATTACCGAAAAAAGGTGACCTAAGCGAGTGCCGAAACTATAGAGGCATCACCTTGCTCTCAGTTCCATCAAAAGTACTGACGAAAGTGCTTCTGAGCAGGGTAAGCGAAAAACTTGATTCAGCCATTCGAAAGCAGCAAGCAGGATTCCGGCGAAACAGATCATGCGTGGATCAAATCAACACGCTCAGAATAATTGTCGAACAATCATGCGAGTGGCGTGCTGCACTTCAACTTGTCTTCGTTGACTATAGCACTGCCTTTGACAGTGTCTCCCGAGAAAACATCTGGGCGTCACTGCAACGAAGAGGTATTGCCGCAAAGGCCATAAACTTAGTACGTGCACAATATGAAGGCTTTAAATGCAGTGTGTTACACAACGGGTTGTTGTCACCGACATTCACCACTAATTCAGGCGTACGGCAGGGGTGTTTACTATCACCATCACTCTTCCTTATCGTTCTTGATGATATCCTAGATAAAGCTCTTAATAAGGCCAAAAGGGGTATTCAATGGAACTTTACCGAACATCTGGAAGATCTCGACTACGCTGACGACATCTGCCTCTTATCGTCCAAACATTCAGATATGCAAAGCAAAATTGAAGACCTTGTCTTGGAATCACAAAAGGCCGGCCTAAAAATCAACGTATCCAAGACTAAAAGCATGAAGCTAAACGCAAGCAATGACATGACGTTTAAAGCTGGCAGTGATGACATCGGAAACGTCGATAGCTTCACGTATCTAGGCAGCATTATCTCCATGGATGGTGGAGCAAAAGAGGATATCAACTCAAGAATAGCAAAAGCAAAAGGCGCGTTTGCTCAACTGAACAAAATATGGTCTTCATCCGTTATATCCACCAAAACGAGAGTGCGCATTTTTGATTCGAATGTGAAATCGGTTTTGTTATATGGGTGCGAAACATGGCTTGTTACTGAACAACTAACAAACAAGCTGCAAGTATTCGTCAACAAATGCTTAAGGCGTATATTAAAGGTTTGGTGGCCTCGCACTATATCAAATGCCGAGCTACATCAAAAATGCAAACAGAAGGCTATAGCAAACGAGATCAAGCTGCGCAAATGGGGATGGATTGGTCACACTCTCCGGAAACCACACAGCGAAGTTTGTCGCCAGGCCCTTGAGTGGAATCCACAAGGCAGTAGAGGACGTGGTAGACCCAAAACCAACTGGAAAAGGTCGTTGGAAAAGGAAATCCAAGAATCGGGAAAATCGTGGCAAGAGATCAAAGTCATCGCAAGGGATCGTGACAAATGGAGAGATTTCATATTGGCCCTATGCTCCTCCTAGGAGTTAAAGGAGAATACATACATACATACTACCAAAAACAGCAGCACTATGGGTAGCTACTTCATACTACACTGTTGTAAAGGCTGTGATGCTGTAAGCTAGTGGAATAATAGAAACGATCTTGCTGGTCTTGGATGACAAAGCTCATACTCTGCCAGTAAGACCATCGACAGAAGGTCTTCATTAAAACCCAATTATTTTGCTAATTCAAATTTTTATCCGTACAAATTGCCAAAGGTTTTTTTCGTAAATATTAAGAGTTTGAATCAAAAAGTTACATTTTGTGCGTTGTCACTTCATTTGTTTGATATTTGTGTGAAATATTTGCCTTATTTTTGCTAGACCAGCTACAGATGGTCGTGCATTGAACATTTGAATTGTATTTCAGATGACAATTTGAACAACAGCTGAACTACTATTACGCAAAGATGAATCCAAGATATTCAACCAAAATAGAAAATTTATGGTATTAAACCTTAAATCAGTAAGACCGTCTACTGAAGGTCTTCATTAAAACCAAATTATTGTGTAAATAAACAATTTGTCCTACTCAAACCAACAAATGTTTCTTTCGTATTGAAAATTCCTAGCAAACAGTTGCAATTTGCTAGTTGTCACTTAATTTGTTTGTCTTCCGCAAGACCATCTGCAGTTGGTCTTTTATCTTTGAACTTAACAATAGAAATATAAACGAATAAATTTCGGGGTCTTTCTTTCTTGTCCCAAAGTTGACCTGAAACTAGGCGTGTTATTTCTATCGCGCCTCTGAAAGGTAGTCACGATGAAGTGAGTAGGTGTAAAAACATTATATCGAAAAAACAAATTAACTAGTGAATAGGATTCCACTCAAAAATATCCAAAGAAAAACATCCAAAAAAAACCTCCAATGAAAAACATTCGACATACATTTTCCATCAAAATAATTTAACACAATTTAATAAAATCGTTGATTTTTGATTTGGATTATATTTTTGGACATTTTTTTATTGGACATATTTTTTATTGGATGTTTTTATTTTGGGATGTTTTTGTTTTGGATGTTTTTATTTTGGGATGTTTTTGTTTTGGATGTTTTTATTTTTTGGATATTTTGTGTAGGTTTTTTTTTGGGATATTTTTCATTTGATGTTTTTTTTTTTTTGGGATGTTTTTATTTTTGGATGTCTTTTTTCGGATGTTTTTATTTTTGGATGTTTTTTTGAATATATTTCATTGGATATTTTTTTTTTTTTTTTGGGAGGGTTTTATTTTTGGATGTCTTTTTTTTATGTTTTTATTTTTGGATGTCTTTTTTTTTGGATGTTTGCATTTTTGGATGGATGCCTTTTTTTGGATGTTTTTATTATTGGATATCCTTTTTTTTTTTGGATGTCTTTTTTTTGGATGTTTTTATTTTTGGATGTTTTTATTTTTGGATGTCTTTTTTCTTGGATGTTTTTATTTTTGGATGTTTTTATTTTTGGATGTCTTTTTGTTTGAATGTTTTTTTTTTTATTTGATGTCTTTTTTTCTGATGTTTTTATTTTTGGATGTCTTTTTTCGGATGTTTTTATTTTTGGATGTTTTTTTGAATATATTTCATTGGATATTTTTTTTTTTTTTTTTTGGGAGGGTTTTATTTTTGGATGTCTTTTTTTTATGTTTTTATTTTTGGATGTCTTTTTTTTTGGATGTTTGCATTTTTGGATGGATGCCTTTTTTGGATGTTTTTATTATTGGATATCCTTTTTTTTTTTGGATGTCTTTTTTTTGGATGTTTTTATTTTTGGATGTCTTTTTTCTTGGATGTTTTTATTTTTGGATGTTTTTATTTTTGGATGTCTTTTTGTTTGAATGTTTTTTTTTTTTATTTGATGTCTGTTTTTCTGATGTTTTTATTTTTGGATATCGTTTTTTGGATGTTTTTATTTTAAGATGTTTTTTTTTTTTTGATGTTCTTTTGGATATTTTTCAATGGATGTTTTTTTTGGGATGTTTTTATGTTTGGATGTCTTTTTTTTTTTTGAATATTTTTAGTTTTGAATGTTTTTATTTTTGGTTGTTGTTTTTTTTTTTTCGGGTGTTCTTATTTTTGGATGTTTTTGTTTGGGATGTTTGTATTTTTGGTTTTTTTTATGTTTTTTTTGGATATTTTTCATTGAATATTTTGTTTTTTGTGATGTTTTTATTTAATGTTTTTATTTTTGGATGTGTTTATTTTTGGTTGGTTTTTTTTGTATGTTTTTATTTTTGGATGTTTTTTTTTTTTTTGATGTCTTTTTTTGGATGTTTTTATTGTTAGATGTTTTTTTTTTGGATTTTTTTATTGTTGAATGTTTTTTTTAATGTTTTTGATAATCACCGGGAATAGGCAAGAAAATACAAATCATATTGAACGTTTGTAATCAAAATCATCTACATAATCGAATCTTACAAAAATGACTCTAACGCACAGATTCAGATATTGAAATTTTTAACTTATGTTATGACTATAAATGTCTTGCATAAGAGCCAACTAAGGCATGGTACAAAGTCTTAATTTTCTTCGACAAGCCAAGCGGCCATTAATGCTCTAGATTCTGTAGTTATTAAATTTATGCTGATTTTAGAGACCGTCATGCGCTTTTAAGACTATTCGGAAACAATTTGGATAATCCTCATTGGACGTTATAGTCCAATCGAATTTAATGTTGCTTTAATAAAGAAAGTCCTTCCAAAATATTTATTGGACTAGAACATAGCCGCCCACGCGTGCCATCGCAAAGTGCCATTATTTGAAAATCACTTGATCTCACGTGCCACAGCAAAATTTAATTTTTGAAAATGAAAATCGCACACGCAAGTAACGGTATATGCGAAATTTTGAAGAATTGCGATCGACCACCAGCAACAACATATGCGTAAATTTTGTTGTTGTTTTTTGCGACCGCACAAGACTGTGTTTTGTTGTTGTTTTTTCGTCCACACAGGACTGTATGTTTTGTTGTTGCAACAAAACGCAAGGGTTCCTATCGAAAAGAAAAAAAACAACAACACACAATGGCAACAACAAATTTGATCATTTTATGAACTTTCAGGATTTTTAGATTTGCGAAAAAAAAAACACTCGCACAAGTAACTGTTAATTTAAAAATCTTTGCTGGTTGTTGTTTTCAATAATTTTAAAAAATTTATGTTTTCTTTTTTATTAATTTTACATGGGGGCCACGACTTTTTATGCGAGTGCCAAATTTTTATAATTTTACTCTAGACGGGCAGCTATGGACTAGAAGCTGTCCACCAACTGTGTCGCCAATTGATTTATCAGGGTAGAAATGTATTCATCACTGAATATACCGGCATCGAACCTTTTTTTAAATTTAATAAAATATAATTTATACTAAATTTTAGAAAATAACCAGGGCTGCAACTGCCTAAAAATATATGTTTGACTTTTAAAAGTTTATTTAAGCCTTCTAAGAGTCAACATTTTTCACTTTTATTGAAGAAGAATAATTTAAGCTTAATTTTAAAGGAAAAGCAGTTCTGGCACTTCATAAAAATATATGCATGACTGATAAAAAGCTAAAATATATTTAGTTTTATTGGAAAAAATATGACTAAAGCTAATTGCTGAAAATTAAACAGTGTTTCCATTTCCTAAAAGTCTATGTTTGTCTTTTAAAGAGCTTTTTAAAGCAACTCAAAACAACAATTTTGTTGATCAGTGTTTTAATATTGTACATTTCTCCTACTCTCTAAGTATCCTGCTTCTAAACTACGAGTATAGAGCGCACGAAAAAAAAGTAACTGTCAAACAGGATTTTCCTTTTTGTTCTTTCATATTTTTTTTTAAATTTTTTTGTACTTTTCATTTATTTTTCCAGTTACAATGATGAGTTTTCCTTTTAGCCACAGCATTATGCATTTTTCTCACTTTCTGCTTTTATTATTATTACAGAGATGGCGCTTTTACTGCCTGCTGCATTGTCAAGGAATCGTCACGCAAACGACAGCAGCGACATACGTCGCAATCTGCGATTACGCTACCGGGACTCGTATAAACACAATCGCGAGCATGAGTGAGTAATAGAATATACGTAGCCTTAAACTATGCAACGGATTTTTTTTTCTGTTTTGTTTTTTGTAATACAGAGTCTGCAGTGTACACTATTACTGTAGTTGTAGTGTAAGTTCAATGTATGCGTGCATGTGTGTTGTTGAAACTTTTACTGCATAAACTCACATGGCGCAGTCTGTCATTTTTCTTTCGCACTCTATCTCTCTCTCGCTCTTTGGCGTATTGCAAAATATTAAAACATTTGAAAGTTGTATCCGAGTTTATGACTGATTGTGAAATTTTTCTCAACTGCTGCGCCATCTAGTGGTCGCATTCGCTGCATTTTAAAGTTGATAATTTTCTGTTTTTTTTTTTTTACTTTCTGGCGGAACTTTTAAGTGGTTTATTTTGTAACTTTTTACTTTAAATGCAAAACAAAAAATACTTTGAGTGTCATGTGGTGACTTTTGAGTCCGGGTTTTATTTATGCCAGAACTCGGGATAAAGTAAAAACTTTTGGAATTTCAATAAAGAAACATTTACCAAAGAGAGTTTCACATATGCAAAGTCTAAGTTATGTGCTGCTAACTTAGGTGATGCTCTTGTTTTGTTGCATAGTTTTCAAGTTACTTTTCTAAATTAAACGATATTCTTGAGCGATTACTTTTCGAAATTGTCTTCATATCAATTATTTAAATATTTTTGTTTTTTTTTATGGAAATTCATATATTTTATTATTTTCATACAGTAAAATTTCAGAATTTTATTTTGTTTTTTTTTTTCTTTCAATTTTCAATAATTTCCAATAAAACTCTTTAAAAATTTCTTCAAGCTCACAACTTAATTTAATGAGAACACAGTTTCTTTAAACTTTCTAACTTTCATTTTGTAACAATCAATAAATTCAAGGGCTTTCTTTGCAAGGTACTTGTTGAAATAAAAAAATTACTTTCGAGATAATTTTCTCCCTCAGTTTTCTTGCTCAAAGCTCAATTAAATTTTAAAACTGCAATCACAAGAAAAAAATGAGCAGAGATTTCCTAAGGCGACGTTGTCAGTCATTATTTTTTTCAATGCTGATGCTACGGATGTGCGTCTGCTTGAACTCTTCAATCTAACTCGTCGTATGTATGGATGTGTTTGTGTGTGTGTGTGTATATGTGTATTGCAACTTTTCTTAGTTGGAGTGTCATCGATACATTTCAAGTTTTTAAAATCAAACAATTGTGCTGTGCACAGGGCTGTCGAGAAAATGCAGAACGTATAGTTTTAGCTCGGGCAAAAAAATTTGAAGATATTTTATATAGAATGTTTGGATTTAAAAATAAATATATTTATACCTAGACATTGACCTAGATCTGCACTTAGACCCCAACCTATATTTAAAACTAGACATGAATATGTACGTAAAATTTATTTTCATGCATCTAAAGTTCAATGACCAGCCTCACGTTCTACACTTCGGCTTCATCTCCGTATATAATGTGGATTCCAACCTAAACATGTATATGACCACGAACATGAACATGAATATGAACATGAACATGAACATGAACATGAACATGAACATGAACATGAACATGAACATGAACATGAACATGAACATGAACATGAACATGAACATGAACATGAACATGAACATGAACATTAACATGAACATGAACATGAACATGAACATGAACATGAACATGAACATGAACATGAACATGAACATGAACATGAACATGAACATGAACATGAACATGAACATGAACATGAACATGAACATGAACATGAACATGAACATGAACATGAACATGAACATGAACATGAACATGAGAACTTGAACAATAGACTGACTCAATTGCATTTGATTACATTTTTAAGGATTATTCTTAAGTTTTGAGCATTTTTTGACTGTAGTTTTAGAAAAAAATAAAAATAAAAAAAAGACCAAGAAGCCCCATAAAAGCAGAATAAAATGGGTGAAGATCTTTTACTGCGTGATTTCATGGTGAACTTAGAGCAAGAGTTTTACAGGTGATATTTCGAAATCACTTTTTTGTGGGTATTTTAGCTAAAAAAATCATATTTCTATGTTTTCACGTTAAGATATTATTTTTTTATATACATAGTATATCTTGATTTAAGACGAAAAATTTTAAACATTACACATATATGAGGAAATCTCAGCAAATGTGACTTTCGATCTAAGCATGTCTCGGTTCGCCGAGTGAGCACCTGTTGCATTTCCCACCCGTTCTAACTACTTGGGACACTTAATGGTCGATGTTATCGCCTGCAAGCTTCATTATTTTAATTTTTTTGGTGAAATTTGAGCAATATCCACAAATTTTGAATGTGAATTGCAAAAACAGCTTTCGTTATTGAGCTATAACTTTTCAGGCAATTCAGCGGATTCTTTGGGGCTTTCAGGATCTTTAATAAGGGTGTTTAGACATAAGATAAACCGCATCCCGTTGATGTACCTCCGCTAAAACGCTAGATAATTAATTAATTAAGTAATTTTCGGTTTCAAACATGCTGCTCTGGAGGCGATTGTTTTTCCACAGTATTCCCCGTGAAATATTATTTCTTAATGTTATGACTAAAAGATCTTGCCAAGTAGAAAGGTGTGCCGCCTCTGGTTCGTTGGTAACATACGTGAGAAGATGCTCAAATGGCGATCTTTTATGCGTAATTTCTTCTAAAAAAATGGTATTTTGAACAACCCGGGAGCACAAAATTGTCTCAAACTTTGCGTGATCATTAGATCTAGGGCCAATTAATATGTAAAAAATCGCCCTCAAGTACAAATTAGAACAAAAGCTAACATGTGGGAAAATCTCAGCAAATGTGACTTCTTCGAAAAAAAAAAATTAAGTTATTTTTCAAACATGTTGTCTCCTATTTTGGACCTCGAATTATAAATTTTAGATATATTAGAAGTAATTTTTTACAAACAATTACTTTCTTTCGAGAAAGTCTGATACGCTAAATTCAGTGCATCACTCTCGAAAAATGATTTTTGAAGATATTGGTGAAGGCGATCGAAAAAAATCAGTAACGCAGGCTGAGAAATATCTAAAATTTATAATTCACTGTTCAAAATACTAAGGGTGCCACTTGTTTGAAAGATAATTAGTTTTTTTTTTTTTGAAAAAGTTACATTTGCTGAGATTTCCCCATATATCCGTATATTCGGGCATTTTTGAGACCGTAATAATTTTAAAAATCCCATCAAGCTGAAATTTTTCATAAATCGAACTCTAAGTAACCTTCGAAAAATTTAAAAAATCTCAGCTCATTTTTTCGGTTTTTTTGGGGAAATCGTGGAATTTTCGAAAATATAAATATTTGTTTTGTATCATTTTAATTATTTTAATCACCAATATTAACATTAAAATGAACATGAAGATAAACCTGATTTTTTAATATTTTGGTTTTTTCCTCCATTTACTTTCTTGACAATTTTGTCTACACTCACACAGTGCGTGAATTTTCTTATCCAGCCCTGACTTAACACATCCACGAAGGCAAGTGAATTTGTGCTGCACTGCGTTGTTAACTCGAAGATTTTTTCTTTAGAGCCCTTGTGGGGCATTTTCTGTGCAACTCGTTAGCTTTTTTTTTTTGTTTTTTTGTAATAATTTCATTTCATTTTTCATTAATTTTATTATGCGAAATCTTTTTGCAGTTTTTCTAAGCTTTTTTACAAACTTGCGCTGATTTTTGTATGAACGTTTTCATTTTCTTAGAGTTCTATTTTTTTTTTTTTTGATATGGGAACGGTATTTTATACTTATTGCCTTGCTGACAATCTAAATGGACACATTTTGATTTATGTTTTTCTTAAAAATCTTAAAAAAATATCTCAAATTTTAATGTGCTTTATCAGTCACATTAAAAACACTCCTTTTTTTTTTTTTTTTGTATACAACACATTAATAATGACAGCTGTGTGCGCATAAATAATGCTGCAAATGTATTGATAAGCAAATATTCATTTAAATCCCAAAACCACTTAGCCATTAAATTTGTCGAAAAAAAAAATCCGAAATTCCTTTTCTTTTCCTTGGCAATTTCAATTTTCCACAAATAACTTGGAAAAACCGCACAAAACAAATAACCACAAAACCAGAAACATAAACAAACGGAAGTGTTTTTGGGAAAGAAAGCAAGAAAAAAAGGCACCAGCGTAGCACATTTTTAAACGGAAGCGCATATTTCATTGCTAAAATGCTCATAAAAGAAGCTGTTAAGACAAACATACACTCACAATACATACACATCTGTATAGGTCCATAATAGCAATGCTATCAAGTAGCCCCAAAAACTTTCAGGGTCAAAAATAAAGAACCGAAAAAGAAAATTGCAGTGAGAAAGCCATAAAAAAGCAAAAATTCCTTAAATTCTGCACGATGTAGGCGGCAAGGATACAAAGAAACCTTCCAAGAGTTAAATAAATTTCTTAGTTGCCAATAAAACGTTTAGTTATTAAATAAGTCAGTATATATTGCTAACGTTTGCTGCTTTTATTGTATATATTGTTGTGCAATAATGCGCCTTTTATTGTGTTTTTGTTCGGTTTCTTATAAAATCCCACCTACAATCAATTGGAATTATCTTTTGCTAATATCACTAGTTTACAAATGATTAAAATTTTTTTTCCCAGCGAATGCCGTTACTCATTTTATATAGAAAATGGGCTGCTGATTCCGAAAATCGCATTTTTTTTTTTTATTTCGTGTCGTTTTCGAGATATCGGTCATTTTCGGTTTTTGGACCAAAAAAAAAAGATAGTTCCACTTAAATACAAATATCTCAAGAACCAATGTTTGTATTCAAACAAATAATATGTCATATTAAAGGTAATTAAATTAACTACAAATGATACTCACGTCACTTTTTGGCTGGTTTGTTAGTTTCGATGAAATAAATTGATTTCTGAAAAAAAAGAGTATATTTTTCCGAAAAAATTACAAAAATGTCTAAATCAACTGCAGATTTTTACAAGAAAAAAAAATTTTAAAAATCATTTTGTATTTTTATATCATAGTCTATAAATTTGTTAGGCAAATAAAATACTATTTAAGAAAATCGATGGAAAAATGCAAAAGTTGTATACAATTCATTGATAAGTTACCAAAATGCGTTTTTCCCTATTTTTCCGTTTTTTGTAATAAACTGTTCGAAAATTTGAAACTTTTTGTAAAAGAAATTAGAAAATCCAAAAAATTCTTAAAGAAGGCATTAAAAGGAAATACCCGTGCCTCGCCGTTTTTCTCTAGCACGTCAGATTTTTTTTTTATCGATTTTTGAAGTTTTTTAATCCACTGTACGTGAAAAAACAGAAATAACGCATTCTTGTGTTAAATCGATGAATTTAACTATATGATCCTTACATCTGATGTGTATTATGTGTTCAGTAAACTTATGCAGGATACTACGCGGAATATTTTTGTAGACAATTTTAACCCTCTCAAACCCCCACATGTAGGTCAAAATGACCTTCATGTGGGGGTCAAAATGACCCACATGTGAGGGTCTTAGAGGGTTAAAATTTTCTACAAAAATATTCCTCGCAGTATCTTGCATAAGTTTACTGAACACATAATACACATCAGATGTAAGGATCATATAGTTAAATTCATCGATTTAACACAAGAATGCGTTATTTCTGTTTTTTCATGTGCAGTGGATTAAAAAACTTCAAAAATCGATTAAAAAAAAATCTGACGCGCTAGAGAAAAACGGCGAGGCACGGATATTTCCTTTTAATGCCTTCTTTAAGAATTTTTTGGATTTTCTAATTTCTTTTACAAAAAGTTTCAAATTTTCGAACAGTTTATTACAAAAAAACGGAAAAATAGGGAAAAACGCATTTTGGTAACTTATCAATGAATTGTATACAACTTTTGCATTTTTCCATCGATTTTCTTAAATGATATCTTATTTTCTTCACAAATATATAGTCTATGATACAAAAAAAAAAAATATTATAAAAAAGTTATGTCTTCTTGTATAAATTTGAAGTTGAATTTGATTTTTTCTTAATTTTTTGGAAAAAAAAATTTTTTTTTTTTAGAAATCAATTTATTTTACCGAAAATAACGAACCAACCAAAAAGTAATGTACATATAATTTGTAGGTAATTTAATTACCTTTAATATGACATATTATTTGTTTAAATACAAACATTGGTTCTTGAGATATTTGTATTTTAATGGAACTATCTTTTTTTTTTGGCCCAAAAACCGAAAATGACCGATATCTCGAAAACGACACGAAATAAAAAAAAAAATGCGATTTTCGGAATCAGCAGCCTATTTTCCATATAAAATGAGTTACGGCATTCGCTGGGAATTTTGGCTGTAAACTAGTGTATTTAATTTGTCATTTGAACTGTTTTGTTGGGTTGGAGTTTGGTAACATTATTTTGTTAGGCCATTACTAGATAAAATTTTAAAATATTGAATTTCAAGCCAAAGCGCCCGCTTTTACTGATCATCTTTATAGGTTGGGTATGAGAATAATTTAAACTATAGAGTATTGTGCCTAAAACGCAGTGAAAAGCACTCATTTTGAACTTTAGTTTAGTTCTTTATTTGATTCTACAATAAGTTAATTTTAGTACTAGAAAAAGAACCCCAAAATCTGTTTGTTAATATTACTTTTTGCTAAGCACTTATGTTCAAAAAATAAAAGACCATCTGAAGACGGTCTTGCGGAAGACAAGCGAATTAAGTGATAACTGGCAAACTGAAACTGTTGTCTGCAAACTTTCACTATGAAAGAAACCTTTGCCGATTTGAGCAAGAAAATATTTAAATTATCGAAATAATTGGCTTTAAATGAAGACCTTCTGTTGACGGTATTACTAAGGCATGTATACGAAAAAAAGTAGTCGACAAAAAATGGGTATAAAAAGTTTATTTTTTGACCAAAAAAAAAAGAAGGAAAGTAACACATTTTTTGAAGCTCAAGGGAATTTCTTTACGAATATGAAAAGGTTTGCTCATTTGGTTGAGATACGAATTTATGGAAAATATTTGCTTTTACTGTGATATTTAGCACGATACTCTTTGTATACGGCGACTACTTTTTTTCGTGTACATGCCTTAATGTAAAGGTGAATAACCTGGATTTATTTTTTCGAAATAGTGCTTCTGACGCTGTTGAAAATGGCATCTGTAGACAGTCTAGGAAAAATAAGACAAATATATCACACAAATAGCTAAAAAATTTTATTTCACTTATTTAGCTAAATAATTACATTCTTCTGAAATACGAATCCGAAATCTATTTTCTGATATTTTTTTTGCCAATCCGCTAAATTCAAAAGATAAAAGGCCATCGACCATACAGACGGTTTTGCGGGAAACAAAAATATTAAGCGGCAACGCGCAAACTGCAACTGTTTGCTCCGAAATTTTAATATGAAAGAAACCTTTGCCAATTTGAGCGAGGAAAAAATTTAATTAACAAAATAATTAAGTTTTAATGAAGACCTTCTGTTGTCGGTCTTAGCGTAACATAGACAATTAAGCCAATTTGATCCCATTGGACTCTGTTTTCTCTCGCTTTGCAGCAATTTGGATTGCAAAACGGATCCACTTCAATTCGAACTCTTCTTGCTAACATTGATTTTGATTTTGTTTCGAATAAGTTTATAAAGTCCAGAATAATTGGTTACTTATTTGAAAGATTTTATTTTTTAAACTTAATACCATCAATTCTACAACGCCAAGTAAACTTTTCGTGAAAACAAAGCCCAATTCCACACATTTCTAACGAAATTCAAGCCAATTCATATTGTGACACTACTTTGACACCTTTAATGGACTTATTCCACTTAAAAAAAAAGAAAACGATTCAAATGTTGCTCATACGCACTGTTGAGCTTATTTTTTATACATGTTGCTATACAAGGTGTATCACATAAGGTTACGAAGCTCTTGGGAGGTGACAGAGGAGGCCTAGACTAACAAAAAGGAGCAACTGAGGAGGGTCTAAAGTGAACCCCTGAGGAGCTATAGGGTTAGAACTGTTTTTCTGACTTGTTTTAGAAAAAAAAAACTTTTCTGGGTCACCCAAGCGTTTTACGGAAAACTTTTTTATTGAGAACTTTTAGATAATTGTATGAGCTTTCTTAAAGAGTATTTTATTTAAAGAGTTTAAAAATAACTTAGCAAAGTTCTGAACCTTTAAGTTTGATATTAAAATTTTTTAAAATTCTTTTTTTTTACTTTGGCGGCCATTTTAGTATGAAAAAAGTCCAATTGACATATATTTTTATAATTTTTTTTAGAATTCTCATTAAGTTTTCTTAATTCTGCTGTAGATACGAAGGCTGCTATATATATTTCTGGCCTAGGCAACACTAATGTCAATAGCTAAAATCTGGCAACACCATAATAAAGTTTGACATTTTTTAGCATAAACGTACTCAGAACGTTTTGACTTAACACTATTTGTGTTGTTTACAGTGCGATAATTTTTCAGAACTTTCAACGTGGATTATCAAGACAAGAGTGCATCTATGAACTTATATCTTTGTATGGCTATGAAGCACCATCCTATAGCACTGTGGAGAACTGGTTTAATGAATTCAATCGTGGCCGACGCTCGCTCAAAGACGAATTCCGTGAAGGTCGTCCAAAAACGGACGTTTTGCCAGAGAACATTGATGCCGTGCGTGAACTGGTAATGCAAGTTCGATATGTGACATACCGTGAGATAGAGGCATTCTTGGGCATTAGTTCCACTTCAATACATTCGATTTTACATAAACACTTAGTTGTAAAAAACGTTTGTTCTCGTTAAAAAACCCCATAATTTATCAATCGCTTAAACTGTCAACGAAAAAGTTTATTTTCTTAACTCACTGTAAACAAAACAAATAGCACTTGCACATCAAAACGTTGTGACTACGTTTATGCTAAAAAATTTCAAATTTTATTATGGTGTTGCCAGATTTTAGCTATTAACATTAGTGTTGCCTAGGTCAGAAATATATATAGCAGCCCACGTATAGAGCAGCGCGTATAGCGCGCACATCATATGCAGCGCAACGCATGCAAGTAACCCGCGTGGTGCATAGAAAAATATTTCTTTCCGACCTCAAACTAAAAAGTTTGTATGACAAATGTACTACTGAATTTAAGGAAATTTAACGAGGACCAAAAAAAATAAGAAAAGAGCATCTCAATACGTCTTCTTTGTACTAAAATGGGTGCCAAAGTCAAAAAAAAAATTAAATATCAATTTTGAAAGCCCAGAACATTCCAAAATCTTTTAAACACATATAAACTAAATACATTTATTAAAAAGCTCATGTAATTAGCTAAAAGCTTTTTAAAAAAAGTTTTCTCTAAAATGCTGTGGTGACCCAGGAAAATTTGTTTCTAAAACAAGCCAGAAAATCAGTTTTAACACTATAACTCCTCAGGGATACATTTTAGATCCCCCTCAGGTGCAATTTTTTGTTGGTCTGGGTCTCCTCTACCTCCTCCTAGAAGTTTCGTAACTTTATGCAACACACCCTGTGTGAAAAGTTCTAACTACAGATTTTTTTCAATAACTTTGAGTAAATATAAAAAAATTGCCTTTTTTAATAAATCGTTGTATGTCCATTGAATTCGCAATCTTTAAATGTCATCAAATTTGTTATGTTTTTATGTACATTAAGTCCTACGTTGACAGTTGACAAATAAAATTGAACAAAAAATGCTCTAATTGAAATAAAAACGATAACAGCAATAAATTTTACGACCTAAGCAATTAAAGAGAGACAGAAAGGAAACAATATAAAATTTCCGAAACAAAGCGAATAAAATTCAATGCGTATTGAATGTAAATTGTGAATTGGGTTTTAAATTTTTATTAGGTGTTTTATTTCAAAGCATTAAATTGAGCTTTTCACGGTATTTTGTAGATTTATCTGTATTTAAATTGATTAAGGATTATAGCTATACAATACAAATGGCATTTGTAAGTAATTACAAAAAAAGAAATTTAGTTAAAAAAGATTTTTAATTTAAAAGCTTAAGCAAAAAAATTTAGCTCATAAAAAATTTCTTGGCTTATCAAAATAAAACTGTAGAAGCGATTTGCTTATGAACTCAAATTTCAAATTCAACAATATTTCAGAACAATGCTTCAAAATTTTAACAAAATCCAACGTAGCAAAGCAAATCTATGGCAATTTGAGTCTTTTAATAAATGTAATTAGTGACCACTCATACGCGCTGTTGAGCTTTTAACAATTAGTAACGCAAAAGCATTATTTCTAGCAATTCTATTGCCAATCTCTTTGGCAATAGTTAGCTTTGCTTCTTAAGCATAACTATTTTTATAAAACTTAACAAAATCTGTTTCAGAAATTTAAAGAAAACTAAAAATTTCTTAAAGTCAAACATTAAAATTTTAAGTTTTATTTTAATAAGCCATAAACCCGCAGTAATTTATGTAACTTACGTGACGAATTTAGCCGCCATGTTGCAAATCACACAAAATTTGTACGGAAATTTCATTTTGTATTCAATGCGCTGCCTTCTACAACACAAAGACAATCAACACAAAATTAATGTAAGTGCGTCATTTAATCACGTGATACCTTAGTCTTCCTTCTTGCAAAGCTGCCACCCTTCCTTTACAGCGCTTAGCCAAACAATGCATCATGCTTAGAAATTGAAACTCAAGGATATGCAAACGACTTTAAACACCTCAATTTAATTTGCATAGCGACGTAAGGCACAAGGAAGTAAACATAAACACATCACAACGCCTAAAAGTCTGCAAGCAAATGTGCGCATTCGTACATTGTCTCAATTCGGACGACGCCGCTCTTTAATGGGCAACAACAGTGCAAACAAATGCAAAAGGGAAAATGAAAGAAAAAGTGTTTTACAACACACTAAGGAGAAATTTGAATGAGAAAATGACGATAAAGGTAGAAAAAAGGGAGACAGAGACTTACAGTGCACGGTGTGCCTTAACCCGTTCTAAATCGGACGTCGTAGCACATCAAATTTTTTTCCAGATTCTGTTTACTTATCGTTCAAATGATGTATCAAAAAAATTTTCACTCGTGACTCCTCGACTAAATTTTGAGATAATCGCTTTTCCAATTGGGGCATTTTCCCATACAAAAAGAAAAAAAAATTTTTTTTAACTACATTAAACAAAAATTAAAATAATCACAATCGATGTGTTTTGCAATGCTAAACGCGAATCCAACCTCAGAATTGCTCTATCATGTATAGTTTATGAGATATTGTAACCTAAAGTCCAAAAAAAGTCGTTTTTTGCCATTTTTTGAAGCTATATAACTATGTAACATGTCATTTATTCGTCAAATATGGCATAAGTACTTAAAAGCCTCAATCTTTTCCTTTAAAACTTAATTTAAATTAAATTTATATCTTCATGCTTCTAAGAGATATTGTAGACCGAAATATTATCAAAACGGGTTTTTTGCACTTTTGTGTCTTTTTAGGTTAGGATATCTTTGAGGAAAAAAAAGATATCAACATAATTTAAATTAGGTTTTAAAGGCAAAGGTTAGGACTTTAAAGTTGTTTACCAGATTTAACGAAATTAAAATTTCTTTCACATTTTAAACATGTTCAACGAACCGACTACTTCTAAATTCAGCCGTATGCCATACTCGTAACAACAACACTCGGGTGTCAAACGGCTGAATTTAGAAGTAGTCGGTTCGTTGAACATGTTTAAAATGTGAAAGAAATTTTAATTTCGTTAAATCTGGTAAACAACTTTAAAGTCCTAACCTTTGCCTTTAAACCCTAATTTAAATTATGTTGATATCTTTTTTTTCCTCAAAGATATCCTAACCTAAAAAGACACAAAAGTGCAAAAAACCCGTTTTGACAATATTTCGGTCTACAATATCTCTTAGAAGCATGAAGATATAAATTTAATTTAAATTAAGTTGTAAAGGAAAAGATTGGAACTTTTAAGTACCTAAGCCATATTTGACGAATAAATGACATGTTACATAGTTATATAGCTTCAAAAAATGGCAAAAAACGACTTTTTTTGGACTTTAGGTTACAATATCTCATAAACTATACATGATAGAGCAATTCTGAGGTTGGATTCGCGTTTAGCATTGCAAAACACATCGATTGTGATTATTTTAATTTTTGTTTAATGTAGTTAAAAAAAATTTTTTTTTCTTTTTGTATGGGAAAATGCCCCAATTGGAAAAGCGATTATCTCAAAATTTAGTCGAGGAGTCACGAGTGAAAATTTTTTTGATACATCATTTGAACGATAAGTAAACAGAATCTGGAAAAAAATTTGATGTGCTACGACGTCCGATTTAGAACGGGTTAAGGCACACCGTGAGTGGCGTAACAGTGTTAATTTTAAATAATTTTACTTGAGGGAACTGAAACTTGTAATTGAGAAGTAGGCGTAGCACTTACATATTTATCTACACAAAGTAAAAAGTGTTGAAAAACGTGTCGCAAAAATGTGTTACTAAAAAATCTTGCAAAAAAGTGTTACTGAAAAGTGTCGAAAAACGTATCGCTAAAAATTCTTGCTAAAAGTGTCGATCAACATGTCGTTAAAAAGTCTTGCAAAAAAAGTATCACAAAAACGTGTCGCTAGAAAGTCTTGCAAAAACGTGTCGCTAAAGAGTCTTCCAAAAAAGTGTCGCTCAAAAGTGTCGCAAAAATGAATCGCAAGAAAATCTAGCAAAAAGTGTCAAAAAACGTGTCGTTAAAAAGTCTTGCAAAAAAAATATGACAAAAACGTGTCGAAAAAAGTCTTGCAAAAAAGTGTTGCCAAAAAGTGTCGCAAAAATATGTAGCTAGAAAGTCTTGCAAAAAGTGTCGAAAAACGTGTCGGTAAAAAGTCTTACAAAAAATGTGTCGCAAAAACGTGTCGAAAAAAGTATTGCAAAAATGTGTCGCCAAAAATTGTTGCAAAAAAGTGTCGAAAAATGTCGTAAAAAAGTGTTGCTAAAAAGTATCTCGAAATTGCCACAAAAAAGCCTCGACCTCGCAATGTTAGCCCTAGTTTGGGCTAAAATGCATAACTAAACCTAGGAATTAGGGTTTAGCTATCCAATCTGCGCCTCTGCTGAAAAAAAACTGACAGCAAGTTAGTTAATTGTCCTTTTTTGTTCATGAAGCAAGACAATGAATGGACTTTGGCATGAAATCCCTATCGAATAATCTGGAGAAAAACACATTTTAAGTATGGCAACTGTTACTGTTTGCGTAACGTAACGTTACATACTCCTTGTACGTTTACATAATACGTAGACTATGCGGTGACAATGTACAGACAAAACTTCAGACAGACAAATGAAAGAAAGAACAAAGGAATGGACTTCCGGCACATAAGCAAAAAAAAACGAAACGGACCTTAACAACAGTCATCAGGAAGTTATATTCAAAAAAACAGACAGGATAGCAAAAATATCCCAATAGAAAACGGCAATTCATAGAGTTTACCAATCTTTGAGTTTCCTTATTGTTTGTCAAATGCTCCATTCTTAATAACTCAAATAACTCTTTTATAACTCAAATGCTCCCTTCGTGCTCCATTAGTGGTTACTAAGTGCTCCTTTCCATACAGTCCGTTGACATTTCTACAATAGTTTTTTTTTTTGCTTTAAAACACAATTTCTCCTTAGCTCCCATTGTGCTTCTAAAATACACTTTGAATTGTATTTTATATATACATTTTTTGCAGATTTCTAACAAAAAATGCTCTTTTTTATCCGTCCAGAATTCAAAACGTTTGTACAGCACCACTTACAGCACTCAATATTGTCGCTGCGTATTATCCTCATAGTCAAGTGCTCCAAAAGTGCTCCCTTTTTAGTAAAATTTCTACTATTACTTTCGGTTCACTCTAAGTTCTACAATTTCGAGCTATTCTTGTGCTCTCATCCCCTTGTGATCCTCAAGAGCTCCTAAAGTGCTCTCTTTCTAGTAAAATTTCTACTATTACTTTCGGTTCACTCTAAGTTCTACAATTTCCAGTTCTTCTTGAACTTCTATAGTGCTCTTCAAGAGCTCCTTAATTGCTCCTTTTCCAGTAAAATTTCTATACTTTTGTTTCACTCTAAGTCCTACAATGTCTAGCTCTACTTGTGCTCCTCAATTGCTCTTAGTGTGTTTGTACAAATGTATTTTTGTAATGTTTTCTCTATGTGAGACTTTATTCGCGCCAGGAATTTCAGGTTTCCACACAATACAACTAACATCACTCGTTATTCTCATTGCGTATTGTCTTTATAACCAAAAGCAGCTTTGAGTGTCCACAACAACATGGACTCACACTTGTTGACAGGATACTTTCAAGGACTTTTTATTTGTTTTTTGTGGCATTTGTAGGTGTTTTTTTGTGTTTCCATTTTATTTTTAACTTGGTTCAGCTTTGCAGATTTTTTTAATTTAAAGTTTTTTCTCCATTTCTTTTTTGTATTTTTTCTTTTTTTGTTCCTTTTGCTCCCCCTTTTTTATGTATTTTTTCTTTTTTTTACTTTATTTCGTCGTCACTGTCAACTTCTTCCTTTTTTCCTACTTAACTATGTTAATTTTGTTTTCCACCCTACAGTGATTTGCATACGACAATGAAATTTAAATGTTTTGTTCTTCAACATAAAATTATATCGCCTGAAAATATGCTTTATTTCTTTTGATTTACATACTTTTGGTAGCAGCGGTGATGGTGGTGAAGTCGTATGCTGTAGCAGTCATATGCTACTTTGCATACTTTCAGGTGTCAAAGCATCGTAATGTGTGTGTCCACATGGCAGTTAAGTTGAGTTTAATTTTTCTTGTTTTTTTTTTAGCTTGTGCATTAAAAAGTTCATATATTTTTATTTACTTAATTTTCTTCGTTTTATTTTACATCTTTTAGTAATAAAACAGAAATAATCGTAAATCTTTTTATTAAAATGTTCATGCCGAAATTATGAACTTTTTTCAAGGAAATGGAAATTAAATGCCTTGTTGTTTTTTAAGCTAATAAAGGACCTTTTCAATGATTTGTCCAACATTTGTCCGAGATTTTTTCACGTTTTTAGGAATGACTTGAATTTTTCAAATTTTTTTTTTTTTTTTGACAGTTCATGAGAAGGTCATTCATGTGATAAGCCTGTGTTGGGCTACACTTGTCCATAACTTATTCACATTTGTCCATGATCTATTTATTTATCCAAAATTAATTCCCATTTGCTAATGATCTATTTGCTTCATTGTTGAACTATCTAATAATAGATTTTTCAAGGATTTAACCAACATTTGTCCAGAATCTTTCCACGTTTTATGAACTGCATGGTTTTTCCAACTGTTTTCCTAAATTTTCTCATTTGTCCACATTATCCCATGACGTTACCAAATACCCATGATCTATTTATTTGACTATGATTGATACACGTTTGATTAAAATATATTTTCGTTTTGTTATTGCTTAACGAACTGAAAAAGAACTTTTCAAGGATTTGTCCAATTTGTCCAAATTTGTATTAAGTTCGAATGAAATTTGTACAAGGTTTTACGACATTCTTATGAAGAGCTTTGTTTTTGCATATTTTTTTTGATTTCTTCACATTAATCCATTATAAGCCTATGTTTGTCAATGACTTTTTTTTTTTTTGTCATTGCTCAACGAACTAATAAAGTTTTGTCCGAAACTTTCCACTGCTGAATAAACTGTTAGATTTTCCCACATTTTTTCTTGATTTGCTAACATTTGTCTATGGACAAACCAATAGTACATTTGGACAAATTTTAAGAAACGCGGACAAATTAATAGCACTTTTAAACATATTTTGAATAAATGTAGAAAAATACAAATCAAACATGAAAAATAAAAATCAAACATGAAAAATATGTGAGAGTCTTTGAGAATTTTTGAATGTTGTCGCATGCAGTTCAGTTTTTTCCTCTTTCAATTAGAGCCTCCTCAAAATCTTCTATTGTGGTGATTATTTTACATACTTACAGAGAAAATTTTCAAACTACCACGCTAGTACGACTTAAGAAAAAATTCATTATTTTTCAACAAAAACTAAAAAAATTCAAAAAAAACTGTTTAAAATGCAATATGCCGTTAATTCGATCATGTAGAATCTTAAGAAATACCATTTTTGAATCTGCAAACAAACGGAAAAATAACTGCATACTCTGTTTGTCAGTTGATTTTTGGGAAACCTTTTTTTTTTTTGATACAGAAACAATTCGACCCTGAAAATCGATTAGCTCGATGAGCTATTTAAAAAAAATCTTTTCTGTATATCTAAACCCCAGTGAATAACTTTGCAACTAAAAATCTGGAGTCTGCCGACATCGAGGTAAAACAAGTTAAAACGACCCGTGTATGTTTTGAACTTCATTTTCTTAATCTTCCGCTTATATTTTAAGGTTTCCTCAAAAACGGCCCATGCGCGAACACTAAACTTAATTTTTTCTGTTTATTTATGGGTTGAACTATAAAAATCAATTGAGAAAACTCTTTTGTACGACCACGAATCTCAATTTTGATTTTGAGACACCGTGATGTGTGGACAGCGCTGCAAAACTAAATAGCACCATGGACAAGTGTACAGCACATGTAAAAAATCTTTAACAAACTATGGAAAGTCAATAGTACTTTTGAGTAAATTTTGGACAAACCAACAGCACTTGTGAGTTTGGACAGTTAAATAACACTTGTGGGCTTGGCCAAGTAAATAGCACATATAAAAATCTCTAACAAACTATGGAAACTCAGTTGTACTTGTGGGAAAGTTTTGAACAAATAACATCACTTGTAAGCTTGGACAGTTAAATAGCACTTGTAAGGAAACTTGGACAGATAAAATTAAAATAAAAATAAAACATTAAAAAATATGTCCATTTCAAAGAAAACTTCCGAAATGTTATACATAGCTTGTGAAGTCATGAATTTTATCCAACTCTTAATTTGTGATACCCCACAAATTTGGTATTTCTATGAAAAATTCAAATTTTCTGTGCCTACTTTTACAGAAATTTTGCAAATTATCACGTCACGTTAGTGCGCTTTAAACACACAAAAAAAACAATACAAAAAATAAACATGAAACTGGCGCATCATGTTGGACGCATATGTTCGTTATGGTTCACTATGGTTTGTTATGCTTAAAACCTGGATTTCATTTCAACATTATACAGCTGAATGGTTGCGCATTTTTCTGACGGGTTAAACCAAGTGTTAAAATTGAAATTTATTTTGATTTGCGCTGAAACACTCGTAGCGTTCCTTTACAAAGGATATGCATGCACAGACAGGGATGAAAGCATGTGAGAATAAAATGAAATGCTGAATGACTATGCAATATTTGACTAGTGCTAGATATGTTTTTTTAGTATAATCACTTGAATTTTATGAAAATATGCAAAAATATTTGCTAAATCATAGCAAAAATATCATGCAAGAAATTTGGGTCTTTTTATTTTTGCAAAACTTTTACTGATGAAGCGTAACATTTTTTTAAAAAAAATTTTTATGACAGCGCTTTTTTTGATGTGTCCAGTGGAAGGAAATAAATGTTTTACATTTTATGACATTTTTATGCGCGTTCAGTTTGAAATTAAATGGCAACATGTGGTGCTGCTGTCTTTTGAAAAAAAAGGGAAACTGCGTTGGCTGATTTTTCTGTGCTTCTTTCAATTTCCATAAAATTACATTGAAAATGTTAAACAAAAGTCAACGAAAAATAATAAAAAATGATGACATGGCTTTACATTGAAATTACATTAATGCTGCAAACATTTAAAGCATTATATGGCTTTTATGTATAGGGGCGTGCATAGCAACAATGTTAAAAGTGAACAAAAAAAAAAAACAAAGAAAAAACTTGGCAACACTTCAAGGTAGCAAAATAAACGCATAGATACGCTTTGTGAAAAAAAAAAAAAAAATCATTGCCTTATTTTAGGCGCTGAATTGATTTTAAAGGTTAATTTAATTTTGCGTGTTTTTTGTCGGTCGCTCTCAGTGGTGCTCCTTTGATTTAGGGCTGATTTTTTCCCCCAAAGCTATTAAGCGTATACCTTTGTTATCCATGACAATATATTAACTTTGTTACACTAATGACAGCTAAGTGAGTGATTGATCGAAAAATGGTTTACCAAAAAAAAAATATATAAAATTAAGCGTCAAAATTTACAAAAAATTGCTGAATATAAAATTGCTAAAATTCACTTAAAACATTTAAGCTCCACCGTGCGGTAGTTAAATAAAAACTGAACCTTTTTTGTTCCTTATCGGCCTTTTATTGCAATTTTTGCCAACTGATTGAACACGCTGAATTTTTCTCACGGTGCTTTTTGACCCGACGCTTAGCTTTTGGTCTGACATAACTTTTTGAAACTTTTTTGTGTCATTATTCTTTCTTTGTAAATATTTCGCCAAATAGTGGCGTAACATCTTCAAAGAGAAATTAGCGCTTTAATGTGACACAACAATGGTAAAATCTGTAAAAATCCCATACATACATAAGTACTTACGCAAATTATAAACTAAATAAGTTGGTAAGTCTAGTTTGTATGAACAAACTTAAATGAATTCTGCACAAGCGTAACTAATTTGGGGATAAACATGGTAAATTCATAAATAAATAGAAATAACTAACTTCGGACAAGGAGTTAGCACTTGTGACTTTGGACAAGTGAGAAGCACGTGAGAAAAATCTTGAACAAATAATGGCCATATCACAAACTGTGGACAGTTAAATAGCACTTGAGACTTTGGACAAGTGAATAGCACATGCGACAAATATCTTGAACAGATTATGGAAAGTCGGTACAACAAACTTTGGACAATTGAATAGCACTCGTGATATTTAACAAGTAAATAGCACATGTAAGCCATTGTCAAATAAAAGTTAATAAAAATTAACCATGTAAAAATTTGATTCAATCATGGAAATTTCTAAGTTAATAGAATAAAATGGAAAAAGTGCCTTATCTTCACTTACAAAATATAGAAGTACAGCTAAAAATAAGAGATAGGGTCAATTTTATGGGTTTTCAGGTTAAGGTGGAATTCAGTGCTTAGACATGTACTGAACATTTTACGACTGATTTGAGATCGATTATCAAATTACAAATACCAAAGCAAGCGGACTTACCGAACCCCTACCCTGTTAAAATTGATAATTGACAAACTTTGAACTTCGATTTTAAAATGCTAAAACTCTGCCAATTTTTGGAGTTTTCCAGTGATCGAGGTGTCATTTTATTCAAAATTGTATGTTTTTTTAGACGGTCATATATCGGCATTTCCACCAAAAGGTCCACCGTGAGCCAAAAATTTAAATCATCATATCTCTGAAGACAATTAATGTGTACTGGAAAAAATGGGGGTATCACCCTTCCACAAAAATCACTTCATCATACCTTCGAAAATATCTATCGCACATGAATGAAATTTAATACATGTATACAAAGCACCAGTACAAATAATGATTTCTGGAAAAATGAGCGATGCCATGCCCCCAAAAAAAGAAATTCATAATTTATGAGATTTGGTACAGATATAAGATGGATGGGACAAATGATATCCTTTGGAAAATTTAGTGATTATGATCAAAACAAAGAGTACAGAGATATTTGAATCAAAAAAAATACATTTTAAAAAAAACCTGGCTTGTTTCGCTGAATTCTGACTTTCTTTGAATAGGCACAAAAACTACTTCTATCTTTGTCACGTTCGTTTTGTGTCTTTTCTTGCATGTACCTTAGAACCAGGACTTCTCCTGCTATTAAAGTTGGCACTAATTATAGTGCTACATAAGAGCTATAACTGGAAAAGGTCGTTGGAAAAGGAAATCCAAGAATCGGGAAAATCGTGGCAAGAGATCAAAGTCATCGCAAGGGATCGTGACAAATGGAGAGATTTCATATTGGCCCTATGTTCCTCCTAGGAGTTAAAGGAGAATACATACATACATACATAAGAGCTATAATGTTAAGAAAAAAATTAAATAAATATATGTTTTACCTCCAAATTTTTTGCATTTAAAATGTGTAAGTCGGTCACGTTCGTCACCTAGGAAATGCCCATATAATGTTTTTGCATTCACCCTCGTTATATTTGTTGCTGTTTATTTTGCTTCATTTATTTTTTTTAGTGAGATTTTTCTCTCATGCAACTTTTTTTCTCATGCGATTTTTTCCATTTAACAACCTTACTTCACGATTATTTAATCATTAAATTTTGTACAAAAAATCGCATGAGTTAAAAAGTTGCATGAAAGAAAAATCTCTTGAAAGAAAAAATCTCACTTAGCAAAATAAATCGTTACCAAAAATTTTTCTCCTCCAACCATTTCTTCTCTTATGTGTTTTTTTTTTTTTTTTTTTTTTTTTTTGTTTATTCGCTTAGTGCTACAATGCACCATCAGATGAAAGTTTTGGTTTTTGCCAAAAAGTTTATTTGTGTTTTCAGAGAAGTACGGGAGATGACCCATTAGTTAGGCAAGGTCTCAGAAATTTAATCGATGTCATTACAGGGCACTATTTTATAGGCTGACTCGCTTCTAGATTGGGCCTTACTAACGTAGGAGATCTTTGTAGAAGTTCTAAAGATCCTGATATCGAAGAGTCCATTTTCATTTACTTTTTGAATGCCCAGCGTTGGTTAACCGACGTTACAAAGTCACTACTTCAAATCCATTTTGGAGCTTATAAAAATTTCTAAATGGTTCACATAGGTTAACAACGAAGTTAAATATCAGGTATACAATGGGCCTAATCGCGGCCCAAGCTATGGTGGCAACTGCCATCTTCCGCGCTAACCTATTCTACCCTAACGATAGATGACTCCTTTAGACACTTAACATTTTTGTGCATTTCTGTCGCAAATTAATTGTTTGACAAGAAAATGTTTAACGCAAGATATATGTACTTAATATGTACACAATTATAAGTAGCAAAATGAATGCATTTGAAAGGTCATGTAACCGCCATTAATAAAAGCATCTTTCAAGTTACTGAAGCCAAAATTAAACACAACAACCAAAGTTTTATGAGACATTCTTACATAAATGTCTAAAAAAACCACTAATCTAAACCAAATACAAAAAAAAATGTAGGCCATTAAAGTAACTCAAGTATATACTTACTATAGTAAGTAGTAGGAGTAGTAGTTATCTATGTGGTAGTTAAATGAAATTTCATCTTAAACCAACATGAAAAGCAATTTCCTTTCTAATAGCAAGACATGTCAAAAATTTTATGCCACTTTTATCAATGTCAACATGCATAGTGAAAATGACGAGATATACACAAACAGACAGTCAACCATCAAGATATCACTTGATATATACACATACATATGACGCAGTAGAGCAGACATACTTAGAGAGTGCCACTTATGTTACTGAAAGTCTTTTCATGTCTGAATGTTTGGAATGTATGTGCGAGTACTTCCTTGTGACTTTTCAAGTTCCATATATTGTACATGTGCGAGTATGAGCATAAAATGTCATGTCATCATGCAGTTGATTCTTGCAACAACAACCATACAAATACTACAAGAAAAATATATGAAAATTTTTATATGCAACCGAAGAACGAAAAAATAAACCAAGAATATTCGCACTCATCGTACAAATTGATAGTATGATGTGCATTTTTTGAATTCAATCAATTGTTGATGCTTGAAAACAGCACTTACAACTGCTACAATAATATGGATATTGAATTTAATATAATTGTGTTTTGAAACTCTTAAGAAGAAAAAAAGTTGTTAGAATATTTAAGCGGAAAATATATGGAATATCGTATCATGTGCCATATTGTAATGTAACAATAACTACAGTCGTCACTAAACTAAGAACACTTGTAATTCTGCAGTTTAGTGAAAGCTTGCTCCATCAAAAATCTGCATTACTACAGTCGAATTTGTATTAGCTTGGCAACAGTATCAACTGCTTACGTTTCAACGTTGGATGCTGCCTTGTGAACATTTTTTTTTTTATTAAGAACTCATACAATTTTTCACCCATGCATTTATTCTCTCATGCAATTTTTTCCACTTCAAATCTGTAGCATTTGATTTTCTTACCGTGAAAATTTATCTGTTTATCAAATTTGTAAGAAAAATCGCATGTTATAAGAAATATAACGAAATCATTACCAAATATTTCTATTGCAAACTATTCTTCTCTCATTGGATTTTTCTCTCATGCAATTTTTTCACTCATGCAATTTTTATCTCATGCGAATTTTTTCTCTCATTGGATTTTTCTCTCATGCAATTTTTTCACTCATGCAATTTTTATCTCATGCGAATTTTTTCACTTCACATCCTTGCAATACGATTTTTTTATCGTGCAAAATTTATAATTATAATATGTTTTTTATTATAAAAAAAAATGCCTAAAATAAACAATGTAAAAAAATCGTTACCAAATACTTTTATCTGAGATTTGTCTCATTACATTTTTATCCCATGCATTTATTATTCAATCAAATTTTACTCTCGTGCGATTTTTTTCAATTCACAAACGATTTTCTTAAGTTAAGAAATATAATTTCATCGTTACTAAAAATATTTTTCTCGTGGGATTTTTCTCTCATACGACTTTTTCTCTCAAGCATTTTTTTTCTCTCATGCGAGTTTTGCACAAATTTTTGCCATTTATTATAAAAAAATTATATTTACCTGTTAGCAATTTTTTTAAGAGCTCATACAATTTTTCATCCATTCGTTTATTCTCTCATTTTTTCCACTTCACATATGTAGCATATGATTTTCTTACCTTGAAAATTAAACTATTTACCAAATTTTTACGAAAAATCGCATGTGATAAGAAATATAATGAAATCATTACCAAACATTTTTATTGCAAACTATTTTTCTCTCTTGAGATTTTCCTCTTGTGCAATTTTTCTCTCATGAAATTTTTTCACTCATGCAATTTTTATCTCAGGCTAATTTTTTCACCTCACGTCCTTGGAATACAGCATTTTTATCGTAAAAAATTTATAACGTTTTTTTATACAAAAAAAAAAAATGCATAAAACAAAAAAATCGTTATCAAAAACATTTATCTGAGACCAGATTTTGCCTCATTACATTTTATCCCGTGCAGTTATAATTTCACAAAAGTTTACTCTCATGTGATTTTACTCTCATGCGATTTTTTCAATTCACACACGATTTTCTTAAGTTGAGAAATATAATTCGATACGTCCAACGTAAAAGTTGGTAACTCGAAAATCGTAGTTTTGAGTAATGAGTTATTTTGTATTTTAATTTTTTGTTTTTTTGTATGAAAACCTATATAAAATATATTTAGGTTGTGACTTCAAAAATAGAGCCTCGGCCTTTAAATTTCAAGCTAGAGGTACCAAAATTTGACACAAGATGGAACCAAATGTGTTAATTTTGAAAAACGCTGTTCCGTAAAAAGTTGGTAACTTGAGTTACCAACTTTTACGTTGGAGGTATCGAATTATATCGTTATTAAAAACATTTTTCTCGTGAGATTTTTCCCTCATACGATCTTTTCTTTCAAGCGATTTTTTCTCTCAAGCGATTTTTGTACAAATTTTTGTCATTTATTATAAAAAAAATTATATTTACCTTTCAAAAATCGAAAAAAAGGTGTGCTACATTCTTGCTAAGCACATATATTTTGATTTACAATAAAAAAAATAAATATTAAAATCGATTAAGTATATTTTGCGCCAAAACGTTACATGTGATTTTTAGAAATATAAATAGTGTCCTGAAATCACTTCCTTCTCATCTTCTGGGTTTTGTGTTCACATATTTGAACTGTAATTTATCTACTTGACACTTTCAAGTCAACTTCGTGATAAACTCTTTGTCTTCTAAATACGTTTATCAAGAAAATTTAGTCTGGAGTGCTCCATATACGAGTACTGTTGTTCTTTATACGTGTGGCAAACGACAACTCCTGAACGAATTTTTTTTTTTTTTTTTTTCTTTTTTTTTTGTATGAAAGTTTTTAAGTCCTACCTTGAGTAGTAAGTCACAGATGAGCATTTTTTTGAAATATTTGCTAAAGCTAAAGCCATCCTGTCGTACACAGTCTAGCAAAACGAAGTTTTAGCTTATACGAGATCATGTTCACTCTCAGTTAAGTAAATGCTACAAAATTTATTTCAAAAACAATTTTTTAAAAGTGTTTACTAATATTTTTTGATATGTCCTTAATCTATGCATTTAAAGAAGGAATGCAAGAATTTGCGAAATATTCACAGTCAAAAGTCAACTTGCTTGCATATCAATGCTAAGCTATTCAACAGGACAAAAACTGTTTTGCATGTGCACTTTACATATCCTTTTTTTGTTCCATACTTTATGAGTTCTCATTTGTAAAGTGAAATTCGAACAGATTGGCAACATATTGACAATGTTTGAAATAGTTGAACTTTCATTTTTGAGGACAAGCATTAAAATGAACAGTTGTTAGGATATTCAACTACTTAGTTCCCAATCTTTAGCCTAATCAAAGGCAAGTACGGAAAAGTCATTGCGAATGTTTTCCATTTTCCAGAACTATACGTTTATTAGAAATTTTCTCATAAATGAGTTACTTAATTTAAGCCATTCGCTTTGTTTGGAAGCAACAGTTGATTACAACAAGAGCATAAAATAAAAATTAAGGATTTAAACCTGGTTATCATTAACCTGACAGCAATTAAACAGTTCAAAGTAGCTAAGTGATATACAAAGCCCAACAGTTTATATAAAATATAAAAAGTTTATTTTTATCGCAGCGCTTTTAGTGATTTGCAATTTTATAAAACTTTTTAAGCCAAACATTTTTTTTTTTTTTTCTTTTTGTTTTGGAAATAAAATTAATAGCTATTTATCAAAAACTTTTATATCCCTTTCATACTACGTCGTTTGGCGTAAACCAATTCATTCAAAACAATTAACTTCAAATTGCTGCCATTTGGAACTTTTCGTAGATTTTCATTTAAGTACCAGTACCTACTACACATTATGGCATAGTGCAAAAAAAGTACTTAAAAGCTTTCAACATTAATTCTCCAATTACTTGTCAATAAGAGTAAATTCAATTAATGACCTTTTTGTGCAAAACTTTTCAATTTACTCCAGCTGACTGGCTGAATGAGCGGGGCAAATGGCTAAAATGGCTGGTTGCCAAAGGTTGATGATGCGCGAAAAATTCAGCAATTTCAGTAACAGCTACTGCAGTCTGGGTCAGCCTAAAGTAAAAGTTCTTACACTAAAGCTGGGAGTAGAGTCATTGCAAAAACAAGTGATAATCGTATAGTATGAATATTTTTGCCATGAATATCATAAAAAATTGTAATGCATTTTTTTAAAACGCTTTGAATTTGTGGCCATGTGGGATTTAAGTTTTATTTAAAATAAATGGTTTTTAATGGTGTGGTGACATTTTTCTGCTAAGTACACCTTTTTGTTATGATTTTAATATATGTTTTTATCTCATGCGATTTTTTTTTTTTTTTTTTTTTTTTGCAACTTATGTAAATATTTGAACTAAATGATTGTAAGATATAAAAAATTAATAAATTTAGCACGAAAAATCGCATTACAATAGTTTCGTTACTTACCAAGGACTTATTTTCAAAACATTTTTTCTTATAAGATTCTTCTCCAATGCGATTATTCTTTCGTGGGATCTTTTTTTCTCAATTTCTCTCTTTTCAAAATTCAGGGCACATAATTTTTTTATCGTAAAGAATTTATGTGTCAAAACTTTAAATTTTGTACAAAAACTAACATGACATAAGAAACATAACAAAATCATTTCTGTAGCCGACCAAAAATTTTTTTAATTCAAAATCATTTCCTTAAACTTTTAGCACAAACCAATTTTTCTCTTATGCGGCTTTTCTTTTGTGCGATTTTTCTCTGGTGCGATTTTTTCCATTTCAAATATGTAGAACATGATTTTCTTATCGTAAAATCTTTATAAATTTTGTAAATTAAGTCCCATGAGCATAGAAATGTAATAAAATCGTTACCAAAAACCCTTAGCTCAAACAATTTTTTCTATCAAGCAATTATTCTTTCATGCAATTCTTATCTTATGCGACTTTTTTCTCTCATGCGACTTTTCTTTTATGCGATTTTTTATCTTATGCGACTTTTTCTCTCACACGAATTTGTTCATTTCACATTCGTAGCACACGATTTTCTTATCGTAAAAAATTTATAAATACAAAGCTTGGTAAATTTTGTACTAAAAATCGCATGAGTTAAGAAATACATAGAATAAAATAGTTATCAAAATCATTTATCCCATAAATTTTTCTTTCATCAGATTGTTCTTTCTTCAGATTGTTCTTTCATACGATTTTTCTCTCATGCGATTTTTTCATTTTGCATTTGTGGCATACGATTTTCTTTACGTACAAAATTTATAAAGCTTTTACAAAAAATCGAATGAGATAAGAAATACAATAAAATGGTTATTGAAAACTTTTATCTTACGCCATCCATTCTCTCATTATTTTTTTCTCTCAAACGATTTCCTCCATTTCGCATCCGTAGCACATATTTTTCTTATCGTACAAAATTTAAAAGTCTGATAGCTTTATCAAGTTTGTAAAAATACGATCGCCTGAGGTTAGATATAATATATCTAATAACATATAATGAAATTGTTATCAAAAACTTTTGCCTAAAATAATTTTTTCTCTTATGCAATTATTCTCCTATGTGATTATTCTTTCATGCGATTCATTCCTTGTCACATCCGTTGCGCAAGATTTTCTTATCGTACCAAATATACAAACATAAAAGGTTTATAAATTTTGTACAAAAAATCGTCACAAAAAAACTTTTATCACAAATCATTTTTTCTCTCATGCGACTTTTTTTTTTCTTTTCAATCCGTAGCGCAAGACAAAATATTTAAATATGAAAGCTTTATAAATTTATGCACAAAAAATCGCATGCGTTAAAAAATATGTATAATAAAATCGTTTCTTCATGCGAATATTTCTCGCATGCGACTTTTTTCTTTCATGCAACTTTTTGTCTCATGCGATTTTTTGCAAAATCTTATCACATATTGCTTAATGATAAAATTTGTTGTATCACAATATTTTTTCCATCGTTAGAATTTTTTTAAAGATACAAAAGCATAAGAGAAAAACAAGTCTTTAAATATTAAGTGCTAAAGGTACTGCAGTTTACCCTAAGCAGTTTTCTTACAACTCCACGTTAAATTTTCTATACCTACGCCATTTATTATTTGTTATTGGCATTTTCGTGCGTATTCTGTCATGTTATTCCTTTGTGGTTTGTTAATGAAACTCATTTTATTGCTTCATTATTTCCATTTTAATTCATTGATTTTTTTATATTGCTGTATTTTTAGAATTTCTTTGAAATAAGTAGGTATAACAAATAAATTTGTTTGCCTATATTTTTTTCCCCATTTTTAGTTAATTTTTCAATTTATTTCTTGTATGCCAATACTTCTTTTCGAATGTTCCTCCTTTTTTCCTTATTATAACTGTAATTGCGTTTCTCAATTTTCACAGCTCCCCATTTCCAAAAAATTCTTTTTACACTTATTGCCAATGATGATTTTTATTTCCAATTTTGTTCCCATGTTATTTGCATGGGACTTAAATTATTGAAGCGTAAAAAATGCTATTAGTGATATTTAAGGATATTGGAGGATCCGCTCCCATACCTACATACTGGCATGATGTTGACATGATTGAGTGCTTGTTATGTTGGTGTATTTTTCATTTTTCTGTGTTAAGGCAAAAAATTTTTTGGATTTTTTGCATTTAATTGAAAATCACAAATGAAAAGATTTAATGAAGCGTAATTTAAGTGTTGACAGCGTTGTTAGATATTTGAGTGCTTTGGGGAATTTTAATGCCAGAGGGTGGTTTGTTTTTCTTTTTTGTAATATTAATAAGCTTCGTAATTTAAATTTTTTGTTGTTAATTATTTTAAATTAATAAAGCATAGGACTTAATAAGGCTTTTTTATGAAATTCCTAAAAAACCTTTAATTAAGTTTAGTGATGAATCAAAAATGACATAAATGTACAGTGTTTTTGACATAATTTTCACTTATGCATTTTTTTACAAAACTTTTTCAATTTAAATTAATCAGCCGCAGTCTCCACATATAATTCAATATCACAGCCATTAAAAAGTATCTGCCACAAATTCGCACAACAACATCAATGAAACAAAACTGATGACACAACTGAAAATCAACACGCTTTTCAAATTAATTAAACCAATTTAAATAATTACAATTAAAACAATGTTGAAATAATAAACACATTTCTCGTACAACGGACACACCATACAACTCGCAACAAAATTAAGTTTGCGAAACAATACTACAACAACTTGTGTAAAAAAAAAAGTAGTAGAAAAAAGTTACATCACTAAAAAGCAACACCGTAAAAGACTGTTAAAATAACAACAACAAATTCTCATCTATAATAATGAATGCAACATAAATTTATGGAAATTCAGAGCTTTTCCCCATAACAAAATACAAGAATATCCGTAACATAATTCAACATTTGTTGTAGTTGCAGCAACTTTTGTGCTGTTTTTTTTTTTTTGTGTCAACAACAAAATAATGTAGAGCGTTGAATTTTCGTGATATTTTTTTTTATATTCTTTAGCTTATTCGAAATTCTTTTACGATTTTTATAATATTTCAAACAAAATTTGCTTAAAAATAAAAAATTTTATCCCATGCAATAATTTGTCACATGTAATTTTTATCTCGTGACATTTGCGTATGAGTTTTCTTCAAAAAAACACAAATAATTTTCCAAAATATTTCATCTAAAAATTTGAAATTAACTTCATGCTATTTTTATCTCATAATATTTTTATCAGATAGTTTTCCATATATTTCAAGAAAATTTTCACAAAAAAAATAACCATCCCATGCTCTAATTTGTCACATGTAGGAATTTTTTTCTCGTGATATTTGCGTATGAGTTTTCTTCAAAAAAACTCAGATAGCTTTCCAATATATTTCATCTAAAAATTCGAAATTATTTATCTCATGATATATTTATTGCATGCACGTATAATCTGATATTTTTATTATTTGCATATTTTTCTAATAAAAATATTAACCAAAATTGCTATACAAAGACAAAATATCGTCTCATACTTAACTTATCAGTTGAAATTTTTGTCTCCTAACATCCACGTGATCACCTAAAAGATTTCTTCGGAGAAAATTTTTTAAAAACTCAAAAATAGTTTTGAAATCTTTCTGTCATGCGATTTTTTTCTCTCATGCGACTTTAACTTCTATGGGGTTTTTTGTGATAATATGGTTTCTTTATTATTTTTATTGTATATAGCGACTTACTTCAAGGCTTTTTCTTACAGAAATAACTCAATAGAAGTACGCATAATATGTACTTCACTACAAAACTTTTAGCCTACAAATTATGTATCTAATGTGATTATTCTCTCATGCGATTTTCTCTCTCATGCGATTTTTTTCTCCCATGCGATTTTATCTTCTATGTGATTTTTCTGATAATATGGTTTCTTTATTTATATGAAAAATTATTTATATTGTATAACGTAAAGGCTTTTTTACAGAAACGGAAGTAAATTGAAATATGCATTATACTACACTTCAAAACTTTTAGCCTACAAAATATGTATCTAATGTGATTATTCTCTCATGTGATTTTTTATCCCATGCGATTTTTTCTCTCATGCGATTTATTCTCCCATGCGATTTTTACGAAAAACATTTATCACACGATACTTTTTGTTTTCTATACTCTCTAAACATGTTTCCTGCATCTTACCTTATAATATATGTCAATTGATTATTAATATTTATTGCTAGCGCACAAATGAAACTTTTACAGAACTCTTGCATCACAAAGTGTGGCAACACTTGGCAACAACAGCAGGAATAGCGCATTGTGTTGCCACAGTTGTAATGTTTGTATTTGGTTTTTATTTTCAATTTATTGCGGCTTTCCTATAATTTTATTTCATTATTTACTTTTATCATTTACTCTCCTTTGTTTTGAATTTGTAAGCTTATGATTTTCATTTCAATGGAGTTTTTATTTAAATTTTAACAACGCGCTATTATTCGCATTAACATTGCATAAATTTCAATTTGTACGCGTCATATAAAATTATACGGCAGGGTTGCAAAATTATTCCCAATTGTGTAATAATTTTATTCTATCGGTAAATTGTGATGCGTTCGAAAATCATTTGTTTATTTTACGTGAAGATAATTTGCATAGAAATATACTCATATGTTGTCATATACAATTTTTGTTTATTTAAAATTTTAATATGAATTTACAAAATTGAATTTGACAGGTTTTTGTTGCATCGTAAAAATGTTGCATTTGATTTTCGCCGCGAGATATGCAACGCTTTTTATCGTTGCTTGAACAATGTTTTGCCAAGAAATGAATGCCGGCCTTATGATGATTTCCGAATAGCTTCCCAAAAAAAATATTAGTTGCCCACTCGGAGAGAACAATAGAAGATGTACAATATGTCCACATAAAAAAGCTGGCGGAATTAAACTTTTCGCAAAACATGGGTCCTCAAGAATTTGTTGCGTACTCGGGAAAATATTTCTGAATAAAAATTCAATCTCTTCCAAAATTTTTACAATTTAAAATTTAATGTTTACAATATCTACATACATACGTATTATAAATTTATAAATTCATAGAAAAACTGCTCGTCTTCGTATACTTATAATATAATACAAATATACATATATCAATAACTTCAGTTCTGAAAAAAAAACGATAAAATAAAATAATCATACGGTACAAATTGTGACACTTAAAAAGCTACATAATTTCTTACAAAATAAAAAAATTATTTTATATAAATTCTCTTAGGTTTCAAATAAAATTGTGATCAAACCCTGCATAGTTTATAATCTCGATACGGCCTCATTTATATAGTAATTTGGCTCTACGTCTTTATCTTTTGGTTTTTCTCTAATCAATATCGATTCATCATTTATTGAACCTTCGCTGCTCTCCTCTTTGGAAATGCTCGTTTGAAATCTGACTTTCATATTTGTCTTCTCATTAGCCATGTCAGTCGTTTCACTTGGTGTTGCATCTATGCCAACAACTACTATATCATCATCATTACCAACTATGCCAACGTTTTTGTCATCATCAGCAGTAGCAACAGCATTTCCACCACTTGCAGCACCCACCACCGCTGCATCATCTTCCTCCTCGTCTAACTTTGGCAAAGGATTCGCTAGGAATGTACTCAACACAATGCCTTGATTATTGGCATATGTTGCATAGACATCATCATCTTTGGTATAACCCATGCTAACACGCCTCACATCAGTCTTAACGGCCAGCAGTATATTGAGGCATTTGCGGAAAGTAGGACGCTCTTCTGGATCAGTCAGCCAACATTGTAACATGAGCGTAAAACTGTAATTATGAAAGTAGGGAGGAAAAAAAGAAAAAAAGTTATTTTAAAAACAACTGTAATTAAAATTAAAACATATAGCACAAGCAATAAAATGCTGCTGCTAAACACTAGGCAACAGTAGTTTTGTGGAATTTGAAATTTGACCTAAATTTGATTTTAACTAACGCTCACTCTTGTGTTGCCTTAAAATGTTAACAGCAATGTATTATCCTTTTTTAGCATCTTGTACTTGCATTTTTGGTTTCATTGTCCTTATCTCTATTCTACTTATTCCTCTTTTTCCGTTTCTTTTTCCTTTTATCCTCTTTCTTACTTTAACTTTGCTTTCTAGCTACAGCTTTAATTTCAGCTCTACATTCACCTTTAACTCTTACTTCAAAGCATACTTCCTATTCATAGAGTTCTAAATTTCCAGCTTCCATGTGTGTACTTGTATTCTTTCCCTGACTTTAGCTCTAAAGTATCAAATTGCACCGAACTAGAGTCCGTTGAAAGAGTCAAAGTTAAACCTGTAGCAATACATCTTTGCTACAAGCTCTGTTTCTATCTCAGCTTTGACTTCTAATTCTAACCCTTTCTCTTTTAGATCTAGCTCAAATCTCGAACTTTAGCAACACACATCTCGCTGCTTCAAGCTCTTTTTCTTTCTCTACTTTTACTTTTTTTTCTACTCCTTCCTTCTGAATATCTAGCTCAACATTGGAGTCTAGTTGACCTCAAGCAAATTATACATCTTTCAAGCTCTGTTTCTATCTTTACTTATAATTCCAACTCCACCCATTGCACCTCAAGACCTAGTTCAATGTTGAAATCTAGTAGACCTCAAGCAACACATCCCTACTTTTCTATCTATGCTTATACTTTCAACTGTATTCATCCCTCCTCAAGATCTAGACAAAATTTGAAATCTAGTAAACTTCTAGCAATACATTCCTGCTTCAAGCTATGTTTCTGCCTACACTTTGAGCTCCACATCATTCTAGTCAAGATCTCTTTTTTCTTTCAAGTTCTACATTTCATAATCTAGTTATATTTGAATCTATGTATAGCTCTAACTCTAGCTCAAGATCTAACGCTAGTTTTGACTTCTGTCTATAGCACTAGCATTTCTTTTAGATCTGTAATTTTTCTCTGTTTTTAACCCTAGCTTCGCATCTCTTGCAAGCTCTTACTCAGACTTTAGCCCTAACTCTAATTTCAATTCCAACGCAACTATCTCTGCTTTTTTTCTAGCTGTAGCCCAATTTTTTTTTTCTGTTTCCTGCTCTGCTTTTTACTCTGACTCTACCTCCGGTTGAGTCTTCAATTTTATCTACTTTTTTTCTATCCGCCACTAAGGCTTAAGCTCTAATTCTACCTCTAGCTCTAACTTTACTTCCAGCTCTTATTCTGCATTTAATCTAGTTTATCATTTATGCTACGGTCTACTTCTAGTTCTATACCAAATTCTAAATTTAAGTGAACAGTAGCTGCCGCTTTCTCTATGATTTGAGCTATTGCTCTACCTGCGTCCCTAATTTTTTTACTTTCTACACCTCCAGATCTAACCAGTCTTATGCTTCTCATTCTAGATCTCTCTGTTAAACACTAAAATTTACTCTAGTGGACTACTTCCAACTCTTCCTCTTTCTTTACTGTATTGTTCCCCGTTCTTCCTCATTTGGTTCTTGTTTCCCCTCTCTGTTCCTTTTTCCTTAACAGTTTGCCTCGTTTCTCTTCCTTCTTCTTGTTTCGATATTTCTTTGAACTTTACCAGAAGCTTAAGAACTCATAGAAACAGTAGTCATTGCCCGAACATTTTGTTACCCAGTGATGCAAAGGACAACACTAATGAATTTCAACACAACACCACAAAGTGCTATGTACACGACGACTACTCACAGCTTATCTGGACAATTATCCGGTTGCTCCAAACGTCCGCCTGCCTTAACATAATTCAACACATCTAAATTATTACGCGCTGCATATGGTTGCTGACCCAACGTAAGTATTTCCCAACAGAGAACAGCGAATGCCCAAACATCCGACTGTGTTGTAAATACACCATCCACTAAACTTTCTGGCGACATCCAACGCACAGGCAATAGACCTTCACCCTCCTTACGATAGTAATCGTTCTTGTAAATATCGCGCGCCAAACCGAAATCACCAATTTTTACAACACGTTTGCTACGATCACGCGATGAGACCAAGCAATTTCGACACGCCAAGTCACGATGCACGAAATGCATATCCTCCAGATAGCTACAACCAGTTGCAACATCAATGCACATTGACATGAGATCTAATAGTTGCAAGGATGAGTTTGGACGCTATTAAAGTAGAGTTAGACACGTTAATAAATAAGAAGAAAATAGAGGATGCATCAAATATACCAGTGTATTCGGCCGTGATTCGCGTAGATAACTAAGTAGATCTCCACCTTCCATGTGCTCCATGATAATTGAAATGGATTCAGTATCGAAACAAACAGCAATTAAGCGCACGATATTATCATGTTTGAAGTTACTCATCAATTGGGCTTCTTGCAGTAGTTCGGCAAATTCGTTGGCTCCTTTGCGGAGGGTCTGAAAGAGATATTTATTGGATATTATGTTAGAAATTCAGGTTCTTGGACTTTTTTTCTTCCAAAAGAAAGTATAAACACTAAAGTATTCCTGGCAAAAATTTCAACTAAATACAAACTTCAACAGCCAGAGGCTGAAATAGTACCCGAATCCAATCTTAAAAGGATTCCAGTTCACAGTTTTGATAAGCCCAGAACCAGAACCTGAATCAAATCTTAACTTTTTCACGGTTTCAGTTCAAGAACTAAAGTCGAAGCCGAACAGAGACAAGCTAACTCTTTTATAAGCCCCAAATCCAAACCTCAACCCGATTTCATCTTTTTCATAGTTTCGATCGAGGCATTGAAACCGAACCAAAGCCCAAAATGGGCGCAGATTCACTGTTTTAGAGACCCTATGCCTCAACCTGATTTTACCTTTTTACGGGTTTTAGCTTAGAAACTAAACGCGTAGTCAGTCAAATCCCAACGATATCAGCTTCTCTGCTTCATAAACCTAGAACCCGATACTGAACCCAAGCTTAACTTGTTAAATGTTTCACTTCAGGAATCTAAAGCACCTTCTAACAACTAAACACGAAGAGAATTATCCTAGAACGACTAATTTGCAAAATATTTTTCCCAACAGTAATAAAAAAGAGTAGGTAATCCCAAAAACGATTTGGATTTAGAAAATTGCTCTTCACTATTGAAACCATGAGGCCAGTACCTTTTGCCTTTGCGTGCCTTATAACCTGGCAATTACTCAGGCCGGCATAAAACCTCTTCTGGCGACTAGTTCTATTCCTTGCAGTAAGGATGTTTCTTTCAATTGCCAAAGTCTTCCAGAAAAACTCAGCAAAATCGGTAAATCCCACAAAAAAAAGCGTCTCGGGAAGCAAACAATATTCCCGACCATGAGTGGAAAATAAAATTATTCGAAAAAAAAATACAGCCATTCGGGCAGACTCCAAACATCTGCTGGCGATAAGCTCATTTCCTTGCCCAACAATTGGGTCGAGGTGTTTTATTTTATTGCCAAAGAGTTTCAGAGAAGTTAAGTTAAACTCAGAAGTTCCCGGGAAAGAATTTATATTTCCGACCATGAGTGGAAACGGAAATTTAAGAGCTTAACTCCGGTATAGAAGTTCTTTACTTCATAGTTTCGTTTTGTCCTTTAAATTAGAAATAATACAGTTTATTTTATAATGAAATACTCCATCTAATATCATATTTACCTTTATGGCAACTTTTTCTTCTTCATCCTCATCTTCATGTTTCACTAAACCCTCATACACCTCACCAAATGCACCGCTTCCTAAGAAATTTTGTAATGTTATTTGATTCCAACTGATATGCGGCAACAGTGCAATATCTGCATCACTTAATGGACCACCAGTATAAAGTGTTGAATGACTCGCCACTGAAAAGGCACGATTACGTGTAGCCATTAATTGTTGTTGTTGCAGTGATGAGAAATTACTCCAAATGCTAGGACGACTCTTTTCTAATAATTTTTTGGCACGCATACGCCGTTTTTGTACTGAAAATAGTGAAAAAAAGTATAAAGTTTTTCTTTATTCCACAAATAACCAACCTCCCCCACCCACATGCACCACACTTACCTGTGCGAAACACCAACAACATTAAAACACAAGTCGAAACGATTGCGGCTGGTGCTATTATTGCAAATACCAATGAATCTCGCTTCTCTGGCGTAACAAATGGCTCAAAAACACGTTCACTATCCTCACTGTATGGTCCCCAACCGTATGCCTCATTACGTGCACGCACACGGAACATAAGCAAACGCATTGTGTACACCTCCCTGACGATGCAACTCAATTCCGTTGTATTGCAATAGACCAACCATTTATCTTCCAGTGGTTCCAGTTCTTCTACCCATGGCAAATCACGCAATGATATAACAGTATTATTTGCCTCCTCATTATCCACCAAACTCTCCTCGGTTGCATCGCGCCGCTTACGTTTAACTAACATCAGCCGCGACTGCAGCGCCTCTAGACTGTAATCAGTTATAGGTGCACCATTGTCACGCGCTGGTTCCCATGACACTTTAAATATCTCACCAGCAATATGTTCGACTTGTGGTTTTCCAGGTCTGCTGGGATGATCACCCAACGTTTCGAAGATAAAACGTTCCGGAACCTGATAGGGACGTGCCACATGCGGATAGTACAGTTCCAAATGAAATTCATATTTTGTTTTTGGTTCCAATTCAATGATGACAACCTGTTCGGATTTGTTGGTGATATCAATGCTGAATTCATTTTCATCAGCGTTCAGTTGATGACACACCAACATGGTGCTGCTTACATCTGTAGGCGGTAGCCAGTGAAGCGTGAGATTTTCAGGTCCGCGTGAAAGCAACTGCAAATCACCTGGTTGCTCAAAAGTCTCAACCACCAGCGAGGGGGTTACCTCGAATTTGGCACGTGTTGAGAAGACTTTTAGCCAAAGTGCATAACGTTGTGCTGGCGTCATGTTGGTCAGTATCACTGAGGTGCCTTCGACTTTTTTGTATGCACCCAAGCTGGAATTTTCCATTTGCCAGTGCAATTCATACCAGACTTTGGCGTTGTTGAGCTCAGCTGGTTGACGCCAATGTACATGAATTTCTGTTGGGCTGAGTGCATATGCGGTGAAATTTTGCGGCGCACTTGGTGTACCTGCGGCAGTGCGTACAATAAAGTCTGGAATGTATGGTGCATTTAGGTCAAGTTTTTGTTGATAATAAGTTGAGACATGTACTTGAACTGTGTAATTGGTGTAGGCATTCAAGTCAGTTATGTTGGCGATGTGCTCGAAGGTTGTCAAATTGCGTTGGTAGTCGGCATTGTCTGTTACATTGATTAGAAAACGTACACCTGGCACTGGTAACCAACAAGTGTCTTCGATATTTAACTCGGGTAGCTCAAGCGTGAAGTAGTCCTCCTCCAAAGCAATAACTTGAGGCTCTAGTAGGTCTGGTTTGCTAAGCCAAATGTCGTGTGCACTTGGCAATAGGCAACGTCTTGGCGGATACTCTTGGTAGTTGAGCGCCTTAATGCGTCGCACGTCCAACGCTTCGAACTCATACTCTAAATTCTGCTTACGTCGATTGTAAGCACGTATGCTACCATTCTGTAGTGCATATATATAACCATTATCGCGTTCAACTTGCACGCCGCGTTCGATCAGCGCAGCTACATCGAATTGTAGCTTTTGTGGGTTACAAATCAAACGCTGCACATCATATTTGCACAGTTTACCTTTGTGATCCAGCAAGTTTACCGTTTCCATTTCTGCACCCATTGCACCTTGAAACATGCGCAGCAATGCTGTAGCGCCCTTAAACTTCAGCAGCGTACCATCAGTGAGATTGCGTCCCATAAGCGTTGCATTACGTCCATCCACATCATATTCCAGCCAAAGCAGCGCCTGTGAAAATGGCAACACTAACATGTCTCGCAGCAATCTGCCACGCGGTGTTCTGAAGATTTTTGTGCCCAACATAACACGTCCTTCAAACTGACACAAATCAAGTTTATAAATAGACACCGCCTCAACATCGGCATCCAGCTCTGCCCAATAAACAGTACGCGTCACCCAATCTGCTGTCAATGCCAAGACCTCAGCGCGCATGCGTGCCAGCTTAACAGGTGCTGAACCAGGTACAAACGTCAACAGCTCGACATTTTCATTAACCCACAGCAGACGCTGCTCGCCCTGCATCAGTGTCATGTGTTCCACCTCGCTGGTGGTAAGTACTAGTACCCGGAGCCGCTTCAAATCCAAGTCATACTCAGCAATAAACTCGCTGGTGGCGACGAGTAGCGTTGGTGCTGACTGTACTTCTGGATTGACATGTACAGCATGTTGTGCTGTCTTTTCACCGCCACTTGCGCGTCCAACAGCAAAAGCCTGCACTTGAAATGTATACGTTTCGCCGACGCTTAGCTCGCCAATACGTGCCTCTAGCGGTTTGTCGCCACTGCTGTAGTTGTGCAAACGCTCGCGATACAGTTCATCACCCAGCCAGCAATAGACCTTATAAGCTACAGATGTTGTCAAACTGATATTCTCGGGTTGATCCCAACGTATGAGTGCGGTAATGTTTGGCGTCAACTGCAACGGATCTGCGGTTTGGCTGATAAAGACGCGTAGACGCTTTGGCTGCGTTGGTGCTGCGGCAGGCGTATGCAATTGCACGCTCACCGTGTTGCCTGCACGCCAATGTGTATGTGGTGTAATGGAAATATTCAACCACAATTGGGGCTGATGAAATTCTGTCAGACGCAGCATGGGTTCATTAACTTCGAGCGTGTAGAAGCGTGTAAGCTGTGCATTATCATCGCTATATTGCAGCAGGACCTTGTAAAAGACGGTGTAATTATCGGCAGTAGTGGAGCTAGCCCACTTCACATTGAAATCATCCCAATAACCCTCTTCATCGACTTGTATACTATCGGCGACTATCGCTGCTGGTATAACACTAGCATCCAAATAAGGTGTATATTCACGTTTCAGCCTAACAGAGTGTACGCGCCCAAATTGTGGCACATCTAAATAAGCCTGCTGCGCCCAATTATCTGCGCGTACTATGACCAAGCGACTGGTATTTTCGGTGGCGGTTAGCCATAGCAGACTGTCGATTTCTTCCATGTACGCTAGTGAACCAACAACAATATCTTCATGTAGCAGCAAATCCTGAAATTTGTGCAACTCACCACGCTCTGTGGCGACCTTAAAGAGTCGCACATGCCCTTCATTCTGTCGTGCCACAAAATAAATTTGCTGTCGTGCCACATCTAAGGCGAAACCGCGCACAACACCACCAATGCCATTAACATGAAAATAAACCACTTCCTGCCGCTCAAAGCTGCTGCTCCCACTTAATGTGCGACGTGCCAAACGTGTACCAGTCGAGTAATAAATATGGCCAGCATATGAATCGATTTCAATCTGCTCTACATCAAAAAGCGGCAGCAACTCCTTATCGCTGCCATCCAAATTTGCGCGTAACAACAAATTACGTTGCGTATTCGTTAAATAGATTTTACCGCCACGCCAATCATAGGCGATAGCGCCCACCTGTGCGGCCGTAACACCCAACTGAAAGGTACAGCTCAACTCTGGATTCATTAAGTTGGCGCATTTCAGCGTTTGATTGGCCACGTAGAAAACGCTGCCATTTAATTGCACAAATGAACGCATTTCTGTAACATCCGCTGCTACTTTGGGGTTAAGAAGCTCTTGCGATTCAGCGCCAACTTCATTTGTTTCATAAAATCCCCACGTAGTAGCCCACAAAAGCTTATGTTTACCCAGCGGCCATGTGCGTGTTAGCAACTCCTCCGACCATGCACCAACGCCCGTTTTGCTAACGGCGCGTACACGCAGCTTATACGTATTGTCCGCTTGCAATTGTTCCACATCAAAATAGGTTGTTTTGATGTTGCGTATGTTAAAGGCGCTATTACTCGCCACATCCATCAACTCCAATTCATACTCCCACTGCTGCCAAGCGTAAGCTGTCTGCAAAGTATGTAGCGCAGGTGGCTGCCAGCTGATTTTTGCCATGTTGGCCGTAAGCAGCGCTTGTACGGCACGAGGACTACCGCTGGGCTGTGGTGTAGGCTGCAATTCACGCGGCTGCTGTGGCACAAAGCTCCAACACCACTCCAACTCACGTATGAACCAAATGTCATTTTCACTGGTGCGATAATTTTGATGCGCCAAATGTGTCCCATTTGTTGCATAGATATCAGCACCGCTGCTGAGCGCAAAACTTTGCAATTCACCCAGTAGTGCTCCACTGGTATTGTTGCCACTGCTATTAATGCCATGTCGCAACTTTTGTTTAAACATGCCATCATAGCTTAATTCGTAAAGCTCTTGATCGTCTTTGTCATAATAGACAAGTAAATTACGTGGAAGATCCGCTACAAAGGTGCCCAAAGAAGATTTTTGCAAGATAGCATTGTACTTAAGGGTTCCCAAATTCATGCGTTGTATGCCAACATTAGATTGTGACCAAAATAGCCAGCCGTTAATTGGGTCGACCACTAATTGTTGTACAGCATGGTGTTGTGCACTGGCTATTACTTCCATGTTTTCGCCAAGCATGTCGGAGCGTACGATGAGCCAAAATTTATTGGGGGCCTAAGATGAAAGAAGAGAAATTTTTGTAAGAAAAAGAAATAATCTAGAATTTGAGAGCAAAAGCGTTTTCCTTCCGTAAGTAGTTCTACTTGTCAAGTAGCGCTCGCTCACTCAAAAAGAAACTAAGTACCTTTCAACTATTTCTAAACACTGCTTTCGACTCAATTCTCAAGGTAAGAGCATTCTCCCTTACATTAGATAAGCTTTCGCCGAAAGCCACTATTCAAATGGAAAGACGCTTACTCTCAACTTCTCTGAAAAGGCTCTATCCTTTGAAAAGCTTTTCTTTTCTTTAAGTCTGATACTCACCTGACCAGCTATATAAAGCTTTGAGTTCAACCAATCTGCCGTTATTTTTGCGGGCTTAAAATTTACAACGGTTTTATTTAGATAGAGAGCTTCACGTTCGTTGGATCTTTCCAAATGTGCACTGGAGGACAAAGTATATTAGTTTTCAATATATTTCTTTCTTCTACTTTTGTACCCACCTAAATACATGCCCATCTTCATCGATGACAAAAAGCTTTTTCGCCGCCAAATGTAGCGCATAATCGCTAATCAGCTGATCGCTTAAATATATCAGCTTCGTTTCCGCTAAAGCTTCTAAGCTTCTCAAGCGTATGCTATACTCACCTGCTAATATAAACTCATGTGCAGCTACCATATCGCTGCCTCTCACATGTGGCAAATCCTTAGTTTTAATCCAGGTTATTGCGCAGGGCCCAGCACCCTCGGCATTTAGCATGCAAAGTTGTAATGTATAGTTGGTCAACGGCAGTAAATTGGTGGCAATGAATTGGACTTGTGTGGCGGGTATTAACTGTGGTGTGGTAGAATATTTATGAAATCTCAAAATAGGGCCAAACATTTGATTCACTTTTGACTTACCTGCTCTAATGTTGCATTACTATTGCCATTTGTAAGGTGTAACTTAAAACCGGTTAGCGGGCCATTTGTGAATTCTCCAGCTTTCCAAAATATTGCCACATGTGCATCATCCAATGCTAGCACATTTTCGATTATAGGGCTAGATAGTGGTGCGCCTACTGCGGGCGTGGTGTATGCTGGCGTTGGTGGTGAGTAGAGAATATCGTTGGGACTCTCACCGAAGGGAAATTCAAAGCGGAACTATTGCGGGGAAATTTGAAAACAAGTAAAAAAAATTAAATGGGAACTCACTGAAGTGAGGTAGAGTTACAAATTGGAATCTATAAAATAGAAATAAGACAGTGAACAAACAAAAATCATGCATAAAAGTTAACCCTCTAGTGCCCATGGCCGGCCGCCTCTAGATGGGCATGTTGAGTTTTTAAAAAAAGTTTGAGTTTCAAAGGAAGAGTTTTTGTTAGCTTTTGGTTTGACTTACAAGACAGCCCGTCTAGAGGCGGTTTTAGGACAATGAGCGAAAAAAATGTTTAAAGTAAGTATGTAACTTATATGGTTGCTTAGCGAGCGAAGGGGGCATCCGTTCTGAGCACTAAGGAGGCAGCAAAATAAGTTCTTGAGATCGGTTTTGAGAATTTTTTTTTGTTTGTTCTGATCATCAAAACGAAACTTACGGAGTTTTTTTGTGTTCTTTTACATAGAAGTCGAGGACCTTTTCGCTCCGGTGGCAAATATGGCCGATATGTCACTTCTACCATCCGTTTATTAAATTTAATGTGAATTATCATCGTTATTTGATGAAGAGATTCGCATAGTGCTAGAAACGGTGGACTTTGATGTCCAAACGGTGATGGAAAAGTACATGAAGATGACGATTTTTATAACGATGAAAATGTTGGTGATCCAGATCTCCTACTGAAATAAGAAGTGAATATGGCGGTTGATCAAACAATAGGAATGTCAGATCTTGTTGCAGAGAATGGTTTCAGTCCAAGTGGAAGGATTGCGTCCTTGTTTGAATGGCATCTCCATCGATTTAAGCGATTCTATTGGTTTTTGTTACGATTCTGAAGTATTTTGTAGCACTCAGTATAACATCGTGGAACAAGGTGCTCCGAACTTGAGAGCGTCATCAAATGTGGTTTATTGATTGCCGCGTATTGTGCCAAAAAGCCAAAAATTCGAATGAAGTCGATCAAATTTACCAATCGCTTGTTTACTCATTTACTTGACTTAGCTGTGGTAAATGCATACATTTTGTGTTAGCGAATCAACATTCCTAACTTCAATGACAAGAAACGACAACTACCTGACAGAATGCAAAATCCTGCAATGCTCAATGCTCTGGGGCACCTGCTATGATAGAACTGATCATTTTCCAACATTTTTAGAGCGCAATGGCAAAAAAACTTTCAAATTTCCTGGATGCACTTCCGGGTTGCAAATAATAAAACTTAACTTGTGGATGGATAGGTCATATACTGCGGAAACGACACAGTGAAGTCTGCTGCCAAGCTCTTGAGTACAATGCAAAAGCCAGTAGAGGACGAAGTAAACAAAGAACCACCTGAAAAAGGTAGTTAGAGAACGAAATCTAAAAATAGAGAAAGTCGTGGAAAGAGATAAAAGTCATCGCAAGAATAGTGACACATGGAGACGTTTCATTTAGGCCCAGTTCTCTTCGTAGAAGTACCAGAAGAATACAGAAAAACTGTTTTTATAATTTTTACCATAATTTATCATTTTTTTATGGATATTTTTAAACTTTTTTGATCAATATAAGTACAATAAGTTAGCATGCATATTTTTATACCCTACACCCAGGGTATATTCACTTTGTCCTTCCGTTTGTAACGCAGAGAAGGAGGCGTGGCAGATATAGAAAAGTATATATATTCTTGATCAGCGTCACATCCTGAGTCGATATAGCCATGTCCGTCTGTCCGTCTGTCTGGCTGGCTGGCTGTGTGTGAAAATACACTTTTTGGGAAAACTAAGTAAGATAATTCAATAAAGTTTGGTGCACAGCCTTCGGCGTCAAAGTTAGCTCGGGGGAATAAAAATGAGCGAAATCGGTCAACGGACACTCCTACCGCCCATACAAAAAATATATTCGAAATGCAGCTTTTTGAGTTTATTCACGATAATGCAACCAAAATACAAATAAATAGTACGAATTGTAAGCGCAAGCTCTGAACAAAAACCAGGAGATTTCGGACAAGAGGGCGTGGCACCTCCCATATAAGCAAAAACTTCAAAAAGCTATACTGAAAGCGTTTTTTGAGATAATCAAACTAAATTTTTGCTCAAATGCTAAGAACTATAAGTTTAAACTCTGGAAAAAAACTGGCTGAATTTGGACAAGAGGGCGTGGCACCTCCCATATAAGAAAAACTTTCAAAATACTGCTGTGTAGGGTATTTAATGTTTGGCCAGGCCAAAGGTAACACCCTTACTAGTTTTCATTGATAACACAGTTCTGCGTTTTTGAAAAAGTTAAAAAAGTATGAAATGAGGGTAAGTGATTTTTATAAATTTTTGATCACTAAATCCGAATATGACCGCCGATTTGCTCCATCGCGTCTGTAATCCGAGTAATCCTTAATTTAAAGTGCAAAAAACGTTATTTTCAGACATCCTGAAAGTAGTTTAGTTCACTTTTGACAGCGGCGTTGAATAGCCCTGAGCTTCCTTTTTAAAGCGTACTTTTAACTTTTTCATTTGAATCATTAGTTTCTGAGAAATCATCAATTGAAGTAAAAGTATCGCTAGTTTCTGTAAAGGGCTATATTCAATTTGTATACTTTTACTTCAATTGATGATAGCTCGGAAATCAATGATCCAATTGGAAAAAATAAAGGTACGCTTTAAAGAAGAAACTCAGGGCTATTCATACTGCTGTCAAAAGTAAACTAGACTTCTTTCAGGATGTACGCCATACGTTTGAAAATAGCGTTTTCTGTACTTTAAATCAAAGATAACCTGGATCTTAGACGTGATGAAGCAAATCGGAGGTCATATTCGGATTCAGCGGGAAAAAATCTATAAAAATCACCTACTCTGATCTCATACTTTTTTCATCGCAGGACTGTGTAATTTTTGGCTAGAAAGCCTATAACCATCTGAAGGCGGTTCATAAATTCGACTGTTCGGCTGTCCCTAAAGACTAAAAAATTTTTCAAAAATAGTACCACCATTTTTGACCAAAAATCAACCCAAAATGATTTTTTTTTTTTAATTTTTGGCACTAGAGGGTTAAGAAAATTAAAGACTTTATTTTAAATTTAAAACTAACTACTAAAATTAAAAAAAAAAAAATATTTCTAGTTTTAAAACAACAAATCTGACATAAAAATTAAAAAATTTTTTTTTCTGTTTTTTAAAAATAAAAAAAAAATTACTTGTTTTGAAAAACAAATAAAAGTCAGGCATAAAAATTCAAAAAAAAACAACTTTTTTCTGATTTTAAAAAATAAAAGGTTTGGATAAAAGTTATAAAAAAAATATATCTCTTGCCTTATGAAATAGAATTCAAGGATTAGTTTTATGTGAAAATTTGTATCTCTATATTTTTAAGTTTTTTTTTTTTAAATTTATTACACAAGCTTTAATTTAACTCAATAAAACCACATTTTTTCTTGATTAAAAAACTTTAAATTCCGACTTTACCTAAATAAAATATTTTTGGAGAGTTGTTTTTAGAGTCTGATTTAAACTGAAACTTCTTTTGTGAAAATTAAAATAAAAAACTTCAATGTCTAAAAAAGTACATAGAAATCGTTTATTACTCCGAAAAAACTTTGATTCCCGATTTTAAAAAATAGAAGTTATGTATAAAAGTTATGAAAAAATCCCATATTTCTGGCTCTAAAAAATAAAAGTCAAACATAGATTTTATGAAAAAACTTTTCTCACTGATTTTTATCTGTAAAAGTTTTTTTAATAAATAACTTCATAATTAACCCCATTTATGCTGCTTGTTTTACAATTAAAGATTTTCAAGCCTGATTTTACCAAAAGAAACATTTTAAATGATTTTTATCAATTTCTGATTTAAGCTAAAATTTTTTTCAAATTTTGCACACTCCAAAGAATCGTATATTTTGCAAAAAATACACAAACAAAACCGCATAAATCGCATAAACTTACGCTATAATTGGTATATGGCATCAGTACATCAAGTATATCACAGTAATAATTCTCATTGCAACTGTAATCGGCCAAATTGGACCAGTCAGCTTCAGCGCACGCATCCTTTTTGTCATGCTCTGCGCCGCTCTCCTCCTCCTTGTGCCTTGTGCTACGGACATAGCAATATTGTATATTAAATGGTCGACTTGCCAAATATTTATCTGGAAATTTAATGGGCCATTGCAGCGTTAATGAATTCGACAACATCGTCATCATCATCGTTGTTGTTGTTGTTGCAGCAGCGGCATTTTCATGCAATGGCAGCAGCAATTGTGGCATTGTATTGCGTACCAATGATTCCACAGCCAAACGTTGCAAATGCCAATAATTTCGTTGTGACATTTCGCAAGCGCCAATGCATGGCAAATCAAAAGGGTAAAATTGCAGCGAGGACTAAAATGTGAGAGGGGAGAGAGAGGGGCTACAAATGAGAGAAAAATGCAAATGATAATGAGTATAAACTTACACAAGCTTCCTGGCATAGTTCGTATTCCTGTAATGCACGCCACCATTGTTGGCAACCTTTGGTACACTGGCAAAGAAAAAAAGTTAAAGAAATGAAAACAAAAAAAAACCTTTAATTGTTAAAACATTCATGGTCTTATTCTTTTATTATGAAACACTGTTACTGTTCAAGCGTAATGGCCACAATATGTGTCCTTTCGCGCAGTTCCAAAGTCACACACAGTTCAAGTTGTAACTCTCAGTGGGATCAAATTTCACTTAAGCGCAAAGGACCTGTCGCTTTTGCTTGCAAAAGTCTTTTAAGCAGCAGTTGCGGTAGGTTGCCCTTAAACAATACCATATTCTTCTTAAGGCACTGCGTTCATGGTTTCTCTTATATATCTGTTCACATATATACATTGTATATTGTGTCTTCATGTTGATTTCAAAAGAGTCACTTTTTTTTTAATTTTAAATTTTTCCCACAAAAACAAGTTTGTATAGGGTTTCCCCCCTATTTCTTATTGTGTTGACTTACCCTTGTTATGAAACATTTCTCACTGAAATCGCCAGTTGCGCATTTAATGCCAAATTCATCCAGAAAAAGTGTTTCCTGAAAAAGAATAAGAAAAATATTTCAGAATTTTCTAAGAAATGTGTAGAGGTCATTCGATAAGTTTTGAAATTAGAATTTTTTCCAACTTTCAAAAAAAAAAAAAATTTTAAAGATAGTTTCTCGCGAAGATAGAAATTTTCCTGAATAAAATTAAAAATAATCATTTCAAATTTGAATATAATCTTCTGAAAAGTCGAGACTAAGTAACATTTCACTCACGATAAAAATCTAAAAAGGGAAAACCTCATAAACTCATAGAAAGTTTCCTGAAATATCCCTACTGGCAAATGGAATAGATGTATTTAGTTCATTAACTAGTCCTGTATCAACCACTACTAGTCCGACTACAATCCCTTTTACATACAAGCAACTGTTCTTTTTTGTGTGTTGATGTTCTACGAAATTTCAATTGACCCCTTGTACACTAATTTTACACCAGTCCAGGTCTAGTTATGATATGGAAGTAGTCATTTAACAACTACAAACTACAAATTTATATCAAATTGGCCCCCACTGCATCCCTTTGTAACTAGTTTTGGGCCAGTAGTAACTGTGAACTAGTATTTTTTGTAGACAGTATAGATAATTATAGAGTCATTTCAGAATTTTAATAGGGGAAAGTGGGGTAAAGTGGGACATTTTTTTTCGAAGCTCCATAAAATGAACAAAACTTCTTTTTTTTTCATGTTTCAACTTCCTATAATAAAGAAAATTGAATAAGCTATATTTTTGCCGAAGAAACAAACCGAAAATATGGATTTTCTGTTGAGTACGACGCTTTGATCGAGGATGCCCAAAATGGCAAAAATTAAAAATCGTGGGGTAAAGTGGGAAACTTTCAAAACTCATAAAAACTAATACAAATGTTGGAAAAAAGTTCTAATATCTTTATTGTAAGTAAGTAAATATGAAAAGAAATAATGATTTTGCTGGAAAAAAATATATGAAAAAATGTGTTAAAAAAAATTTGTGAAATAGTACACTTATTCGTCGTTCTCTGATGAAACATCAAAGTCCGAGTCACAGTGCTAGTAATAAAAGAAGCTTGTAGTGAGATTAACTCATTTCAAGTGAAATGGGCGTTGACAATCCTTAGGTTGCATTTGATGGTATTGTTTTTGGCCATGATTTCGGACATGGCTTCCATGCAAATGGTGTAAAAATCACGATCTTCATCTGAAACTTCTTTGTTTCTTCTTTGACGCTTTCTTTGCTGGTGGTGCTTTTTTGCTCCTGATACTCTATTTTTGGTGATTCGTTTCCCTCTTTCTTTCCCTCATTATTTGCTAAACGTTTCTTAGCTGCTTTTTGCAATTCGCTTAGCTTTTCCGGAGTGTTTACTCACAATATAAATGTGCAACACTTATTTGGATTATGACATAGTATAATACGTTGACAAGTGGGAACAAGCAATCGTGAAATAACATTTCCCACTTTACCCTATAAAAAATTCCCCACTTTACCCCGATACCACATTTTGCAAAAAAAGTGAGCTTCATTCTTTCACTCTATGAATTACACGGATTCCTTTTGCGTTATCAAAAATAAGACTACAAAGAATATTTTTGTGTACTTACAATCGGTTTATCTCCAGAAACAGTAAAAATATCGATGCTTAAAAATTTCAAAATGAAATTTCAAAATCACTTAAAAACTTTACATGAGTCCAGAGATCACAAAAATACGTATGCACGCATCGCTATACCATTAAGATTTGCTTACGGTCATTGCAAGTACATGTCAGAAACGCATGACAGCTATGCTTTGCTAGTTTGCCCGAAAAGGGGCATTTCCCACCTACCCCTAAATATAAAATATAAATATAACTTATGCAAACTGCACACAAAGGTTCAAAGTGATATATTTCAGAATGTCAAAATATACCATTTAAGTAAATATTATATTTTTTTTTTTGGAATATAGATAATGGGAGTTATCGTGAATAAATATTCCCGGGGTATTTTTTGAGACTGCAGTGCATTCTCTATTGCAGTTTAAGAAAATTCCCCGGGAATCTTGATTTACGATAACCCCCAATATTCGGTTCCAAAAATCGATTTTCTTACGTTTTTCAATAATGAGGTCGAAAAAACGATTTTTTCCTCAGAAGCAAGGCATCTAACGAAAAAAGTGTATACAGCAAAAAATGCTTAGACCTGTCCAAAAAAACACGAGTACATTTTTTCAGAATTTTTTGAGATATTTTATAATTTTTCAAAACTGGGTCAAAAAATAAATAAAAAAAAAATCCATAAAATTCAGACCAATTCTTTGATAAGCATATTACGTCAAATTTTTTCCTAGATGCCTTGGTTTTAAGTAAGCCTAGCATTTTGCTGACAAATGTGAGCTTAACAGCTGAAAACTCAATTTGATAAATTTTTTGAAAAAAAACTTTTTGAAAAAGTAAAAAATCGTTTCTTTTTTTCGACCGCGTAAATGAAAAACGTAAAAAAAAATGATTTTGGGATGCAAATATTATCTATATCCCCAAAAAAAATGTATAGTCCTTAAACGCCAAGATTTTTGTAAGTGATGACCAAAAAACATGTTTCTTTTAGCCAAAATGGGCCTTCAGTAGAATGAAAAATAAAATAATGCAGATATCGTCGGCTTGAGGATAACTTTATTTTGCTTCATACAAAATCGACCCGATCTAACATACATATTTACATATTTTCATGTTTATAGCCTCATCAGATCAGTTTTAAATTCTTGTCGGAAACCAAACTCGAACCCTTGATTCCGGTTTACTTATGAAAGAAAACATGGTGCTTTACCAATTAGGCTATTGCCAAAGGCAAATTCCTCTGAACAAGAACGCTATATGTATAGACTATAGAGCTCACTAGCGGCATCTGTTGTGAAAAATCACCAATTTGTTTTTAGTTGGTAACACACTCTGGTTTTGAGATATGCTACGCTAGCTACAATTAAAACCTATTAGTGCGGATTTTTTGTCCACATTTTAAATTAGATGATAGATAGGCAGGTTCCCCTAGATAATTTATGAAGTTAGTTTATGTTCATTAGTACTATACAAACCAAAAACTATCAAAGACTAACTTCATCAGATTAGATTAGATTCGATTATATTAGATTAGATTATATTAGATTAGATTAGAGTGGTGGCTTATTAAAACGTTGCTAAGCCTAAGTAGCACTGTTAATGGCGTTTTAATACTATGTGCATAAGCGATCGGGCTGGCTTGCAGGAGGGATTGTCAGGGTCTGGATTAGATATCCTTTAAAGGAAACTGTAAAGGATATTTTATATTTTTTTTTATATATATTTGTTCTATTGATGTAGTTGAGCAGCGGGTCAATCTCAATATGGGCGAGTTCACTCAAATCGTTGCAAAAGGGTTTTCCTAGAGATTTAAGCCTGTATCTATCTAAAGCAGGGCAGTTGCGGAGAAAGTGTTCGAGAGATTCCTTCTCGTTGCCATAAATGCAACTCCGACAGAAAGAATTAAAGGGGATACCGAGCCTTTCGGCATACTTGCCGATGATCCAGTGCAGACTGCAGCAATATCAGTGCAATTTCTGGATAGCAGGTCAGTTATTTTTGATTTGTTAAATAAAGGCCAAATTGCTCTGGAAATTCTTCATGTTTCTAGAGCTTTCCATTTAACATTTACCTCGGTGAGTAAATCCCTTTCGTCACCAGACCTATCAGTGTGTATACATACTCAGAATGTGTCCCGCTTAGAGAGGAGCCATATCTAGCTAGTTCATCAGCCTTTTCATTACCTTCAATGTTCCTATGACCTGGAACCCAAATGAGAGTAAATTCAGATTGACGCCCTAGTTCGATTAAGTTTTTTCTGCATTCCTCAACCAGTTTTCATTTTATTGTTACTGAGTTCAGCGCCTTAATAGCGGCCTAGCTGTCAGAGAAGATTGCCACTTGTCTAAGGCTGAGTTTAGTGGTTTCTAGTAGCCTGCAGGCATTGAGAATGGCGTAAACTTCCGCCTGAAAGACGCTAGCTGAATTAAGTAAGCTAAAAGATTGAGATATATTGAAGTCCACACCACAGTCCATTTTCGAACCATCAGTGCATATGGTGGTTGCGAAATTTAGGCTAGGCGTACTGTCTTCCCATAGGTTTCTTTCTAATTTCATACTCATGCTATTTAATGGTTGTTCGCGGTGGAAGGTTTTGTGAATCCCAGGTTTTATCTTCTACAATAATTTTTAGTTTCTCGAATATTTTTTAAATAGCTTTAAGATAGACTTTTGTTGGTTACTTCCCCAATTCTATGTTCGTGCCATATTTGGTCGAATATGGGGTTATTTTTATAAATTTTAGTGATGCTGGCTGGATCCAATAACTTTTTATTTCTGGATGATTTTCTTTAATCTCGCATTTGATATATGAAAAAAAAAAACTATGTTCTTTTTGTGAAAAAGAAATCGTAGTGCGATAAGTTAAAGTGGCGCTTAACGTTGCGAGAGTCGTAGGTTCGTTCCCAAATGAACACGAAATTTTTTATACATATTTTTTTTTTTTTGTGTTAATTTTTTTCCTAAAAGAAAACGATGCCACAAGCCGAACTCTGGTTTGCATAAATAGCTAACTCATTAGCTCAATAGGTAAGAGTCGTAGGTTCGATGCCCCGTGAACATAATATTTTATTTTTGCTTTTTTTTCCTTAATGGAAACGCCATCACGGTCAAATTTTGTCAACGGTACGTATTCTTGTTTTTATAAATAACCATTCAAATCCCTCAAAAAACTCAAACTCAACTTTGAGTTGGTACCTAAATTAGAATACTTAGTAAGGGGTATGTGGCATTCGAATCGTTTATTGAGAATATGCGTTACACTTTTTCTTGAACCTTTTGTTTGATTATGTATTACTCTAAATACAATGATATCGACCACAAATAATAATTTTATGAAAATAACACATAAAGATGAAAAATGTCAAGAAAATAAATAAAAAATTAAAATTTATATCAAGGCCTATACAATAAATAAAATGAATACAAAAGAAACCACTGACAAAAACAAATTACCAAATTGCATTAGAGTGTAAATTTTCTTTAAAAAGAAATAAATAAAAAAAACTGGAACACTCTATACAAAAAAAAAATAGCAACAGTAAAAAGGAGTAAATAGTGGCAGAAATGCAGTGAAATTGTTAAATAAGTAGTAAATGGCATATTACAAATTGAGTAACAATGCAATTGAGTCGTCACAAAATGATCATAATAAAAACCAGAATATTTGTATTGTGTTGTTTGTCGTAATTTTTATTAATAAATTAAATAAAATTCAATTAACATTGTAATAAATACACAAGTACACAAAATATTGATGTCACACTTGCCAAATAAAGATGTGTAAGTGTTGCCAATTGAACGCAATTTAATTGTTTATTTAGTACGCGCGTTAAATTTGTTGCTTTTTTTTGCGTGTAATACAATCAATTAAATTAATAAAATTAGTATTATTTCTTGAAGCTGTGTTAATTAATGGCACGCCCGCCTCTACATACTTTTTCTGCTAATTGTTGACATATGTTTGAAAAAGAAGCAACAATTGCTAATTGGCAACACTAATTTGCTTGTGCGTAGTGCCGCACAGTGTGACAAAATGCTTACAACGTGTGAAGTCAAAAATTGGTTGGATCTTTTTATGGTAATAGTAGCCTTCTTTGCCCGCTCCGCTAGGCATGTTTGTTTTGTTCTTTGATTCCCAATAGCTTAGAAGGTATACAGGGATAAAATTTTATTTAACGTCACCAATAAAAATTTAGGTATTTTGAGAAAGTTAATTTCATTTCAAACCATCTTAAAAATTGGCAATGGCATAGCTGGAGTGTCCCAGGAAACCATCAATTAAGGCTTGTTGATAGTTTGCCTTAGATGTTTTTCCTGTAGTACATCTAGATATTCTTCGTTTTGACAAAGAAGCCTTCGGGTGACCTTCGGGAAGCATCAGGTATTCCAAAAAACTATCAGTTAAAGTTTGTTGATAGTTCACCGTAGATTTTTTCCCTCTCGTATACCTAGATATTCTTCGTTTTGACTATGAAGCCCTCGGGTGACCTTCGGCAAACTTCGGGTTTTCCAAAAAACTATCAGTTAAAGTTTGTTGATAGTTCACCGTAGATTTTTTCCCTCTCGTGTGAAGCCCTCGGGTGACCTTCGGCAAACTTCGGGTGTTCCAAAAAACTTTCAGTTACAACTTGTTGAAAGCTTGCCATAGATATTTTCCCTCTCGTATATCTAGATATTCTTCGTTTTGACTATTAAGCATTCGGGTGGTCTTCGGAAAACTTCGTGTATACCATAAAAACATTCCCATACCTAATATATACTCATTTCCAAATTTTCAGCTCAATTGGACGAATGGTTTCTGAGTGATAATGCTTCAGACAGACACACAGTCATTTTTATATATATTGAAGTATTAAACATGATATTTCACAGTGTACTCAAAAGAAGACATTACACGGAAATTATATTAAAAGACACATACATCCTGTAAAAGGAGTACGTAACTGGAATTTGAAAAAAAGTTGCTTCATTTTCAGAGAAATTTTGTTATGTTTCCATGAATATTTTCTCATCTCATTGTTTAGTGAAAATGTTTCAAGTTAACTGAAATTTTACCGGAATCGGATTAAATACATACGGAATGAGCTAATTCTGAATTCATTCCAGACTAAACCACAGCTACTTACTTTGGTGCTTTCAAACCTTATTATAATATATGCACTTTTTGTACAGTTCAGTCCACTGTATGACGACAAATTAAGCATTATTTCTAATTGTGGCTACGTTCCGAAGAAGCCTACGTTTAATTAAAAATGCTAACGTCGCCGCCACTGTATGTGTGTTTGTGCTGCTTACGTCCATTACAGTGTCACTTAAGCGTTAAATAATTTTGTCTTATGTTACTTACGAGTAAAACTGGCGAAAAAAAGCGCAACATTTAAAAGATGAAATAAAGGAGGTATACCAAAATGCCAGATATTTGTGTGCAATAATGAAGAGTCAGTTACAACGATTTAATTTGTCCTCAACTGGTGAATAGTGTGGGTGTGGGCACCGTTTTGTTTTCGACTCATAACTTTTGACCAAATGAATATTATGCAGACATATAAGCGTCAATGGAAAGCTAAAGACCTTAGCTAACTATTGGTGAAGAAATTAAATTGATTTCGTTAGTTGAAAAAATTATATCAAAAAAATAGTGAAGTGATAATTTTTGACAAAAAACAAAATTTAGGTCCGGTTGTGGGCACCCTTAGAAAATCGGCAAAAAATTGGAAAATATGAAACTAAACGCAATCAAATTGAGACGAAAGCAAAATTAAGTTATTTCGGAAACATTGACTCACAAAAATTTAACAAAATCTGCGTCACTGAAAACTTCTGGAACATATCAAAATAGAAAAATAAACGTTACGCAAACGTCTTTTTGCAGGGTAATTAGAAAATTTTGAGGGGGTCAGAGCCCTCTAATAACCCCCACAAATGCATCCCCTCCGTTTCTTTTACGTGTTATGTAGTTGTGCCTCTAGAAAGGCTTTAACTTCTTTCGTATTTAATGTCCACATTTGTGGACACAAGTTTTTTTTTCTTATTCAAATATTTGTTGATTTTTTGTTCCTTTTAAGAGAAGAAGGTGTTTCAGTCTCGGCGTTTAATAAAACATTAAAGGGGTGACTTATGGCTTCATTTCAATAGTCCCCCCTTTAAATTAACTACATACATGGAAATATCTATCAAAGCAAAGGAATGATGTAGAAATAAAAGAAGTTGTTAAGAGAATTTCTTGACATATCATTTGACATCTAGTTGACGGCGTTGTTACTTGTCATTGTTGTTGTTGTTACGATAATATATTTGACATTTGTCGCATTTACGCGCTCTAATTCCATTGGCTTTGTCAGTGAGTGCGCTGTCAAAGTAAGCAATGAATGAATGAAGTACGCGTAATTGCTACTTTTTTTTGTCATTTTGCTTCTTTTTTTTTATGTCATATTCAAATTTTTTTGTGTGCGTTTGTTTGCTGTAATTGATATAATTATGCCATAAACTATGCTATAATAATAATTGCCTTTTGTTGTTGTAGTTATGGGTATCATATACAAAGAGATATTTATCATTTGACTACTGAAATCTGAGCATTCAATCAATGCAAATTTGTCATTTTTGAAGTGATGGCATGTAATGCTGCTCATTGAGGCATGTAAGCAAGAGACATAAATTTTTGTTCGTGAAAAACTGTTTAAACGCATTGTGTACTAAACTTGTGGGGGGAAGAGCAGAAATATTTGAAGTAATATCAAAATTACATTAATCAAAGCAATTCGTTTTTGCAAATAGGTCAGATAGCCATAATCTTCCTTATTAATCTTTCCAATTGAATCCTTATTTTCCAAGTTATCATCCATTGCTGTAATGATATCTAAACTTCATGCTAAGCATTAAATTATATACATATGTATCTATGGATTTTAGATGATAATTTGGAAAGTAATGATCCAATAAGAAATATTTAAAAACTAGTAAGGGTGTTACCTTTGGCCTGGCCAAACATTAAATACCCTACACAGCAGTATTTTGAAAATTTTGCTAATATGGGAGGTGCCACGCCCTCCGAATGCACCCAGTTTTTTCTCAGAGTTTGCATTTATAGTTCTTAGTATTTAAGTGAAATTTGGTTGGATTATCTAAAAAAATGTTTTCAGAATAGCGTTTTGAAGCTTTTGCTTATATGGGAGGAGCCACGCCCTCTTGTCCGATTTTGTCCAGTTTTTGCTTAAAGCTTGCATTTATAGTTTTTAGTGTCCGAGTCAAATCTGGTTCGATTATCTCAAAAAACGCTTTCTGTACAGCGTTTTGAAGCTTTTACTTATATGAGAGGTGCCACGCCCTCTTGTCCGAATTCGACCAGTTTTTTGTCAGAGCTTGCGCTGACAATTCGTAGTATTTATATGTATTTTGGTTGCGTTGTTGAGAAAAATACTCAAAAATTTGTATTTTGAAGACATTTTTTGTATGGGCGGTAGGCGTGCCCGTTGACCGATTTCGCTCATTTTCAATCCCCCGAGCTAACTTTGATGACGGAGGCTGTGTACCAAATTTCATTGAATTATCTTGCTTAGTTTTCCCAAAAAATGTATTTCCACACACAGCCGTTACCCAGCCAGCCAGCCAGCCAGCCAGCCAGCCACCCAGCCACCCAGCCAGCCAGCCACCCAGCCAGCCAGCCAGCCAGACAGACGGACATGGCTATATCGACTCAGGAGGTGACGCTGATCAAGAATATATATACTTTTCCATATCTGCCACGCCTCCTTCTCTGCGTTACAAACGGAAGGACAAAGTGAATATACCCTGGGTGTAGGGTATAATAAAGTATAATGAGGGAAATTATTGCTATTGGCAAAAGAGATTTACACAGTTTGTCATAAGTGTGATATAACTTCAAGTATGCCTCACATCAGCGAGTTTTGCTATGTTAAGCTACAATAACTGCAAAAATAGTGTCAATTCTTTAAATCTGGTATTATTTTCGTATTCAGTGGACCATCATTACTTAAATCAACTAATAGATCTGCCAGCGAAAAATCATTGTTGCCCTGTGTAATCGGATTTGGAATTTTTTCGATACTTTTCGCCATTTGACAGGTAGAATCAACATTCCCGGCTGTTGTAGTTGAAAATTTGGATAAACGAACATGCCGGTCTTTCCTAATTTTTTGAATATATCAAGAGATCGTAAGCCAAACATACACGTAGCTGCTCATACGCAAAATTATGACGGACCGGAGTACAGTGAATTAAATTTACCGTATATTACCCCATGTTCTCTCAGGTTGCTTGGACTGGGTTCTTGTGCTTCGACTGGACCTGGACTATCTTCAGTATAAATATCATCATCAATGACATGCATGTTAGACCGGTTCGATTTTGTATGAAACAAAAAAAAAAATCATCCCTAAACCGACTCAAAAGTTAGAAGGGCCCTTAAAAACGATATCTGCATCATTTTTGTACCCTACACCCAGGGTATATTTGCTATGTTCTTCCGTTTGTACTGCAGAGAAGAAAGCGTGGCAGATATAGAAAAGAATATGCATATTCTTGATCAGCGTCACCTCCTTAGTATAGCCATGTCCGTCTGTCTGGGAGGCTGAGCGAAATCGGTCAATGGACATGCAACTAAAACACACAAAAATTCTACATTTTTTGAGATAATCGAACCAAATTTCACTCAGTCACTAAGAACTATAAATGCAAGCCCTGACGAAAAACTGAGTTATATTGGACAAGAGGGCGTGGCACCTCCCATATAAGCAAAATTTTAAAAACACTGCAGTGTAGGGTATTAAATGTGGAGGTACTCCAAAGCGGCCAAAAAAATAGCGGCCAAAAAATAGCGGCCAACAAAAAGGGGCCAAAAAATAGCGGCCAAATAAAAAAGGGGCCAATTATAAAAAGGGGTCAAAAAAAAGGGGCCAAAGGAAAAAAGAGGCCAAATGTGGAATCGTTGGATGTTATAGACTGATCCGCGAAGCCGGTGTTGAATTTTTGGGAGTTTTAAATGCTGAGCTGCCCACTTACCCCTACTTTTATGAAAATTTACTGTGGCTAGCAAACTAGGTGTTGGATATATTATAGACTGACTCTTTTTTCCTTTGGCCGCTAATTTTTTGGCCCCTTTTTGTAGTTGGCCCTTTTTTTTTGGCCGCTATTTTTTGGCCCCTTTTTTTTGGCCGCTATTTTTTGGCCGCTTTTGAGTGGAACCATTAAATGTTTGGCCTGGCTAAAGTTAGCACCCTTACTAGTTTGTTTTTCATTTCGAGAAATCAAATGGAGTACTTTTGATTCTACTGAAGGCCCATTGTGGCTAAAAAAAAATGTTTTTTGTTCATAACTTGTTTTCCATTACAAAATGGATACTCAGGGAGCTTCAGAAATAAAGACTTATGTTCTTGCATGAATTTTGGCGTTTAAAAATTATAAATTTTTTTAGAATATATGTAAATAATGTTTGCGCCCCAAAATCGATTTTGGTACATTTTTCAATTACACGGTCGAAAAATTTATTTTTTACTCAAAAGCCAGGCATCTAACGAAAAAAATGTATACGACAAAAATACTTGGAATTGTTCAAAGAATACGTGAGAATTTTTTCAGAATTTTTTGAGATATTTTATAGTTTTTCAAAAATTTCTCAAATTCAGTTTTCAGCTGTTAAGCGCATGTTCGTTAGCAAAATGTAAGGTTTACTCAAAACCAAAGCATCTAGAAAAAAATTTCCGCCGACATAAAATGCTTACAATACTTCAAAAAATAGGTGTGAATTTTTTCGGAATTTTTGGAAATTTTTTATATTTTTTTGACCAAGTTTTGAAAAATTATAAAATATCTCAAAAAATTCTGAAAAAATCTCACACGTAGGTATTCTTTGAACATTTCCAAGCATTTTTTGCCTTATGCACTTCTTACCTAAGATCCTTTCGTTTTGAGTAAAAAATCGTTTTTCCGACCTCATAATTCAAAAACTCGATTTTGGGACGCGAATGTTATCTATATAAAAAAAATTATAATTTTTAAATGCCGAAATTTTTGCAATACTATAATCTTTATTTCCAAAGCACCCTTGGGTATTCATTTTGTAATGAAAAAAAATATATGACCAAAAAACATTTATTTTCTCCCAAAATGGGCCTTCAGTAAAATCATCAGTGTTTCATTGGTTTTTCTCGGAATGGAAAAAAAATAATGCAGATATCGCTTTTAAAAGTTTTTCTAATTTCTGAGTTGGTTTCAGGATGAATCTAAATTTCGACCCTATCTAATTCATGTCCGATGCAGTAACGCCTATTTCAGCTAAATCAGTAGCAGTAATGTCTGGTAAATCTGATTCAATGCACTCCGCCAAAGGTTAAATCTGATGTATGAGTTTGTCTCAACAAAAAAACTTTTGGAGAAATATAATATAGCTTCAATGTCTGGGATCTCAAACAATTTTGTTCAGCAACGAAAAGTAATATATACTTTCATTTTAAATATAGTCTATTATATACTGATAAATCAATTAAAAGTTGCAGCTCCGAAATGATGCGCACTTTATCGTTGCACTGCCTACTTACTTTATTATTATACATTCAGAAACAATAATAAATATTTTGAATAATAAATTATAATTTTTATTTAAATTTAACTAGCAATGCTAATGGGTTTTCATTACTCAGTCTTTAAAAATAAATTTATTTTTAATTATTCCATTTTTCTTCACAGTGTCGTTACTGAAATGTATGTGAAATTTCAAACCAAAAAAAAAGCATTTTCTTTTAATTTTTCTACATTTTTGCATGATATTGCTTTAATTTTTATTTAAATATGAAATATAATAAGAGTCACAAGTCATTAGATACTTCTACGTATATGTATAAAAAAGCAATAAGATTCTTAGAAATACAATACTAAGTACTAAGTATCGTCTAAAATAATTAAAGAATTAAAATTGTTTTATGAAATTCCCATGCGTTCTTTATTAAATTTAGTCTTGTACTGGAATTGCATAAAATAAATTGAAATAAAACTAATTAATGTTAATTTTATGTAATATAAAAATTGCACTTCCAAACCTGCCCATGAGTAATATATGGAAAATTCAAACATCCTTACCAGACTTTAAAAACTTAATTCTTCTTGTCTTCATACTTTCAATACCATTTTTAATTTTAGCCGTTTTTTATTTTATCTCAAATGTTGGCAAAATGTAATTATGCTTAGGCGAAAGTGTTTAAAGATATCTGTGAGATGTTTAAGATGTACTAAAAGCAATCCTTTATATCAGATTTTTCGGGCAGAAAAGTTGAAAGAGATAACTAAATTGAAATTCAGTATAATGGAATTTAATTTCTTGGAGTAGAAATTGAAAGACATTAAGGCAGAGCTAGACAAAAATAGTTTTGCTTAGAAAAACTAGTTAAAAGATAGCTAAGAGAAAACTACAATGTATCCGAAATTCTTATCAATCTTTATGAACCGAAAAACATGATAGATATCCACGATATATTTAAAATCCGACGCCTAAGAAGAAAATATGATTTTTTTAGATGAATGAATTTTTTCAGATATTTTATAATTTGTCAAAACTGGGTCAAAAAAATAAAAAACAAAATTCCAAAAATTCTCAAAAAATGCACACTAACTTTTTGAAGAATTCAAAGCATTTTGCGTCGTATGAAATTTTTTCGTAAATGCCTTGGTTTTAAGTAAGCATTTTGCTGACCAACGTGAAAACTCGAACTTGATAAATTTTTTGAAAAATAAAAAAATTCCAAAAACTTTGAAAAAGTTCACACGTATTCCTTGGACAATTCTAAGCATTTTTTGCCTTATACACTTCTTTCGTTAGATGCCTTGCTTTTGAGTAAAAAATCGTTTACTTAATCGCGTAATTGAAAAACGTAAAAAAATCGGTTTTGGGAAGTGAATATTATCTTTATCCCCAAAAAAAATTTATAATTTTTAAAGGTCAAAATTTTTATAAGAACAAAGTCTTTTGTAATGAAAAAAAGTTATGACCAAAAAACATGTTTTTTAACCAAAATGGGCCTTCAGTAGAATCAAAAGTGCTCCTTTGGTTTTTCTCGGAATGAAAAAAAAATGATACAGATATCACTTTCAAGAGTCCCTATAACTTTTGAGTCGGTTTCGAGATGATTTTATTTTGCTACATATAAAATTGACCGGGTCTAATGTACAATTTGATACATTTCAGAGAACGTTTGACAGATCCGAAACCATTTTAAAACCAGTAAGGGTTTTAACTTTGGCCTGGCCAAACATTAAATACCTTACACAGCAGTATTTTGAAAATGTTGCTTATATGGGAGGTGCCACGCCCTCCTGTCCGATTTTATTCAGTTTTTGCTTAAAACTTGTATTTATAATTCTTAGTGTTTGAGTAAAACTTAGTTCGATTATCTCAAAAAATGCTTTCAGTATAGCGTTTGGGAGCTTTTGCTTATATAAGAGGTGCCACGCTCTCTTGTCCGGATTCGCCCAGTTTTTGATCAGAGCTTGCGCTTACAATTCATAGTATTATGTGTATTTTGGTTGCATTATCGTGAAATATACTCCAAAAGTTGCATTTTGAATATATTTTTTGCACGGGCGGTAGGCGTGTCCCTTGACCGACTTCACTCATTATCAATCTTCCGAGCTAACTTTGACAACGGAGGCTGCGCACCGAATTTCATTGAATTATCTTGCTAAGTTTTCCCAAAAAATGTATTTCCACACACAGCCACCCAGCCAGACAGACGGACATGGCTAAATCGACTCAGGAGGCGACTCTGATCAAAAATATATATGCTTTACGTTATCTGCCACGCCTCCTTCTCTGCGTTTCAAACGGAATGACAAAGTGAATATACCCTGGGTGTAGGGTATAAAAGCAGAAAAGTGCTCCTGGATATGGAAAAAAAAAAACTTATTTTAAAATTTAAATTGTTTAACTCTTATACGGATTTTAGACCGCATAATTCAAATCGGTTATTTATTTCTCCACAATTTCTGTAACTTCGGAGATAATTTCCATTCCAGTTCGTATCTTAATTTTCCATTTTGAATGGAAAATATCTTCAAAACTACAGAACTTACGGAGAAGTAAATTGCAGATTCGAATTAAGCGGCTGGAATTCTATTGATCTTAAGCTTTGAAATATAAAATTACTGAAAAAATTGCTAAGTTGAATAAACATAACTTTCGAGTTATATTTTTTCAAAACAGTTGGGTTTATAAAGTGCCAAATTCCGCATTGAAACAAATATTTTTTGTTCGAATGGGATGTGACATCCCTATTAACTATAAGTGGCCAAGAATGAGTAGTAGACTTAGTCTTAATTACCATGGTTTTATTATGATATTCTCTTGGATATTAAGTTAAAGGCTTGGTCTTGAAATTATATCAACGTCTTGGTCTTTAAAAAAAAAAAATATTAAAATCGGTTCGGTATGTTTTGCAAAACAGCGTTGCATAGGCAATTTTATATAAATAGTAAAAGTTTACCGATTATTTTGTTTTGTGTTTTTTTTTTTTTAATTTCTTCAACCTTGTGCCATATTACACGATGCTAAACATTGAATAAGGTAACAAATTTTTTATTAATTAAAAGTCCAATGACTGTGCCTGGCAGACTAAATGACTGACTAACTGACTGGCGGCGCACGGCAATGATGCCAGACATTCCGCACAATTAAGAATACAAATGAAACACAACCAACAAACACAACTAGAACAAAAAAGAAAAAATTAAAAATAGTAATTATTAAAAATCCAAACATTTGAAACAAAAAAAAAAACATCAAAAAAAATGTTCCATTTATTTTCTAGACTGCTGATTGATTGCGTAGAGAGCAACTTGCTATTTTCAAGTCACATCAAATGTATTATTAAATATGTGGTATTTTGCTCGTTTTTTTCTAGTGCTTATCTACTTAAATGCATCATTAATATATCGTGCCTATGTGTGTTTGTATGTAATTTCTTAAATTAGTAACAACTGTGATTTATAAATCCTTTAAAGAAATCTACTGCTTTGCTTACAATTAAAACTGTTTGAGTTTATATTTCTCAACTGGCAACTGGTGATTTTTCTACTTGATCAATTTTATTTTTTTTTTTTTTTTTTACAGAAAATTTAATAATTTTTATTTTTTTATTTTGCAAAAATAAATGTAGCGAATTAACCTAACATCAATCGAATTGCAAATTATAAATTTATTTTATTGAACATTCAATCATTCATTTAAATATTTAGATAAATTTATGAGTTCTAATTTTTTTTTTTTTTTAAATTTTTTGGCAAAAAATTCTTTCATGTGATCTACAAAAATTGAACTCAATCACATAAATTAAACCAAAATTTAAGTTATTCGAATTGAAAGATAAAAAGACAAAAACTGATCCAAACCAGTTTGTTTACATTTAGCACGTGACAAAATCTTTATTTTCATGTCTCGTTAAATGATAACATTGACTTTGTTTTTAACCCTTTGTTGCCTACTTAAGATCTTTTTTAAATTTTTCATTCTGCTTTGTTTGAGTGTGTTTTGCCAAACTTTACAACTTTTACAAAAGCTTTGAACAACTTTTCGACTACTGGAACATTTTTTTCGGTTATTTTAAGTTTTTGCGACAATTTTTTCATTTCATTGCACCGACGTTTCGACTTTTCCGGAATAAATTTTAGCCGACTACAGCTGAGTTTTTCGATACCACTTGAGATTTTCAAATTTTTTTTTTGATTTTATTGTTTCGTTTTTTATATATAAGATTTTTTGGGGTGTTCCATCGTAATTGACAGACATCTTTTAAATATTTTGATATTACTCTTCGATATTTATCTACCTTTTTTCATATTTTTCGATACTACTGGGTTATCCAATATGTTTTGCAGTTCGTTAAGAGAGGGCGTTGCTACTAGAATACATTTTTTTTTTTTTTTTTTTTTTTGTAATGTTGGTACACTCTTCATATGAACGTATTTGAAGTTTCATTTCAATCTGTCAATTTATTCTTTGTTTACAAGCAAGAATCTGGAAGTTCTGAAAAATACGCTTCCATAGCTGTTATGACCTCATCATTTGATAAAAAACGCTTTCCACGCATGAATTTTTTTAGGTCTGGAAACAGATTGAAGTCGCTAGGAGCCAAATCTGGTGAATACGGTGGGTGCTGCAACAAGTCGAACTTTAATTCATGGATTTTAGCCGTTGTCAAAATGCTCTTGTAACACGGTGCATTGCATAGACAGTATGTTGATTCAAATATAAAATTCCTTAGAACATCGTTCCTCGGACACCAAAAGTTTCATATTGATGTAAATAAGCATCACGTAAAATTTGGTACATTTCAGAGAACAAAAGATGGGCCCATAACCATTTACAACACCGAAAATTGCTATTTTTTGGTTATAACTTTTTTTTTCATTCGAAAATGGATACACAAGAGTCTTAGAAAAAAAAATTATGTTTTTACAAAAATTTTGGAGCTTAATTTGTTTTTTTTTTTTTTTTTTCGGTTCCAAAAATTTAATTTTTAACATTTTTCAATAACAAGGTCGGAAAAACGATTTTTTACTCAAAAGCAAGGCATCTAACGAAAAAAGTGTATACGGTAAAAAATGCTTAGACTTGTTCAAAGAATACGTGTGAATTTTTTCAGAATTTTTTGTGCGATTTTATATATTTCCAAAACTTGGTCAAAAAAATAAAAACAAATTCCAAAAATTAGGAAAAAATGCACACTAATTCTTTGAAGGATTCCAAGTGTTTTACATTAGATGAAATTTTTTCGTTGGTGCCATGGTTTTAAGTAAACCTAGCATTTTGCTGACAAACATGAGCTTAGTGCTTGAAGTGCTCCATTGGTTTTTCTCGAAATGAAAAAAATATGATGCAGATGTCGTTTTTAAGAGTTCCTCTAACTTTTGAGTTGGTTTGGGGATGAGTCTATTTTGCTTCATACAAAATCAACACGAAATATCTCCACAACTGCTAAACTTAATAGTGCAGGCAAATTAGGTAAAAACAGGTATTCATTTCTAATTTTGTTGAACATGCACCGATTTTGATCCGACAGGGCTCATTTTGTTTGTAATAAAATTAAGAACAAAACCAACACATTAGTTTTTTCCGGCCTTTCCCCAAAATTTCTTTAGTCCCCCGTGAACCTTAAAAATCGGATAAATTCAATAAAACTGTTCTAAAATGCTTAAAAATGGAAAGTTATGCTATTCACGAGATTTTGTAGATTGCTGAATCCAAATATGATGTTGGTAAATGAAAAAACTCAAAATGGAGCCCGGAAAACTGCGTACATACCCATTTTAAGCACCAAAAATGGGAAAAAATCGTTACAGGGGGTTTTAGCCTAGAAGTCTTGTTACATTGAATGAATTTATACGGTCGGTGTGGGATATTGTTTTTTGTACTATAAAAAGTAAAGTTTACCAAAAATTTTTTTGTGTTTTTGATTTGTTTATTATTTTAGCAATAACTATAAAAAGTTAATACAACTCAAAATTAAAAATATTTGTAACATTTTGCAAACCATTTTTTCTAAACTAATTTGAGGTCGCTGAACACGAAAAACCTAATTATTTGTTTTTCCTTGCCGCCGTTCCCGAGTTATTCGTTAATTTATATTTTCGAGGTTATAGCTTCATATACATCAATATATTTCTATGACGCCAAGTCCGATCAATTTTATTTTTCCACGTTTACAAAGAGTGATTAATGGCGCTTCTAACGATTATACCAATGATTATGCTTCGAACAAAATTGACTGAGTTATAGCAGAAAAAAGTTTGAAATTTCACAAATTTTTGAAATTTTTCACATCAACTTCAAATGAAACATTTGGTTTTTGGCATGTAATTTTTTTAAATATTTGTTTTTTAGTAATTTTATTAAATGGCGCATATAATAGCAAACATTTTAAGCCTATGCTGAGCAAAATCGAATGAAATTTCCAAAAGATATTAAGGTTTTAGTGCAATGAGGAAGATGTGAGAATTTTCGAAATGTTCGGCCTGAGTCAACAGATCCAATTTTCAGCCTCCAGATAGGACATCCTACACTTATCGAACACTTTAAAGATGTTTTAAGTAACTTCTAATCATTTTCTGTAGAAGAACATTGCGGATTGTATCAAAAATATTAATTTTTCAAAGAATCGAAATTTCCCTATTGCACTAAAACCTTAATATCTTTTGGAAATTGCATTCGATTTTGCTCAACATAGGCTTAAAATGTTTGCTATTATATGCGCCATTTAATAAAATTACTAAAAAACAAATATTTAAAAAAATTATATTTCAAAAACCAAATGTTTCATTTGAAGTTGATGTGAAAAATTTCAAAAATTTGTTAAATTTCAAACATTTTCCTGCTATAACTCAGTCAATTTTTTTCGAAGCATAATCATTGGTATAATCGTTAGAAGCGCCATAAATCCCTCTTTGTAAACGTGGAAAAATAAAATTGATCGAACTTGGCGTCATAGAAATATATTGATGTATATGAAGCTATAACCTCGAAAATATAAATTAACGAATAACTCGGGAACGGCCGCAAGGAAACAAAAATAATTGGGTTTTTCGTGTTCAACGACCTCAAATTAGTTTAGAAAAAATGGTTTGCAAAATGTTACAAATATTTTTAATTTTGAGTTGTATTAACTTTTTATAGTTATTGCTAAAATAATAAACAAATCAAAAACCCAAAAAAAATTTTGGTAAACTTTACTTTTTATAGTATAAAAAACAATATCCCACACCGACCGTATAAATTCATTCCATGTAACAAGACTTCTAGGCTAAAACCCGCTGTAACGATTTTTTCCCATTTTTGGTGCTTAAAATGGGTATGTACGCAGTTTTCCGGGCGCCATTTTGAGTTTTTTAATTTTCCAACATCAAATTTGGATTCAGCAATCTATAGAACCCCGTGAATAGCATAACTTTCCATTTGTAAGCATTTTAGAACAGCTTTATTGAATTTATCCGATTTTGAAAGTTCACGGGGGACTAAAGAAATTTTGGGGAAAGGGCGGAAAAAACTAATGTGTTGGTTTTGTTTTAAATTTTATTACGAACAAAATGAGTCCTGTCGGATCAAAATCGGTGCATGTTCAACAAAATTAGAAATGAATACCTGTTTTTACCTAATTTGCCTGCACTATAAGAAAAAAGAGAAATTTCCTGTTAATTATCATGAGTCAGAGTCATACAATTTGGAGCTAACTTGGGAAATCCGAACTTAACAGAGTTCCCAGTCTTAAAAAACTCTTTTCAAGCACGATCATTTGCCAAAAATTTAATTTTTATCGATCAAAAAGCTTTTTCTTGAAGTTTTCGACGGAAACTAACGCTTTTGAACTTGTCTCATATAAAACACCAAAGAAACTTCAGCTACAAAAGTGCTACCGTAGGCAAGAAAGTGTTAAATGACTGTGCAAAATTTTCCCTTTTTTTTTTTTTTTGTTTTTGTTTTGGGCTGTAAAAATTTTTTTTTTTAAATGTCTATTAAAAATTCTGCGGATTTGTTTTATCAATTAAACACGCAAAATTTAATCAAATACTCAAAGAAAATCACGTCTTTAAATTTTTGCAGTTTTTACATTCAAAAATTGCAAAAATCAGCACTTTGTGTTTTATTGAGTTTTTATATGATTTTATTTATATTTTCTTTAGTTTGACATTGAAAATGCACGTAATATGCATGATGTTTTTAAGATGATAAGGCATTTTTTTTAAGTGTTTTTATTATGTGATGCTGTTGATGAGTTTCTTATTTATTAATATTTAATGTTGTGTATGCGAGTATAAATTATTTCCTATTAGAAACTTACTAATTGAATTTCGATTTAGAAAGATCAGATATTTTATTTATTTTTTTGTAGGTCCCGCAAAGTGAATTGTAAAAACTAAAACCTTTTACCAATGAAACGATACATATTTTTTCGGAGCAGACTTTTAATAAATCCCCGATGTTGCAAAAGAAATCCCAGGGATTCGGCGGAGAAATTGTTAAGGGCCAATGTTTAAAAACTTTGATTAAAAGACACCTTTCTTCAGCAAGACATTCCTTATATAATCTGGAGCTAAAGTATACTTTTCCTCAATAAAATTGTCCTCAAGTTCACTGAAATTAAAATTCATATTTTGTCAGCGATAGTTTCCTAATGTTTTCTGGTACCAAAAATTATCTTCTCAGTAAAAATTTCTTCAACTATCTACATTGAGATTAAAAAGTACCTTTCCTTAGCAATAACTCCCTTACGTTCACTGGAATAAAAATGCATTTTCCTCTGCAAAAGTTCTGTCATGTACACTGAGCATAAAATTCAACTTCTCTCAGTGATAGTTTCTTAATTTTCTCTGCGACAAAAGTTTTTTCTCAGCAAAAGTTTTCTCATGCACAGTTAAAGATTTATTTGAGACCAAAACTAAATTTTTTACATTCTTAGGAACATCCTTGAGAAAATTTTTGATAAAACGTTTACTATTTGCAATATAAAAAAGACTGTATTCAGCGAGATACCCTCGGTCTCTAGTTTTAAAAAAAAAAAGTCACAAAAGACTATACCTAGGTAGTTCCTTACGTATGTACATAACATATTGATAGTTAATACCTCGTTGGCACTATGCTCCTCCTAGGAGTTAAAGGAGAATACATACATACATACATACATACATTCATACATATTGTCCACTTTATTTTCAATTAAAAACTCACCTCATTCTTACAACGCGCCAGACAACTGTTGGTGATATTTTCTATTGTTTTATCACTGTTGGCGGCGTTCATTGTATCACTGCCAACACCATTGATGTTTTGTTTCTGCACAGCGGTGCCATGTTGTTTTAAATCCGTTGAATTTGAATTTAAATTTATTTTACCGATAATTGCGCTTGCAACACTGGCACGGCTTGCTGCGGCATCGCCAACTGATGCGAATGCTGCCTGTGACATATGCTGCTGGTGGTGGTTCAATGCGGATGATGAATATTCATTGGCAACGCATACATCACAGCATAGCGTTAATAATGCAACTAAAAAATAATTCATAATTAAAATCAATGAAATGTCGCCACGCTTGAATGCCGATGAATTTCGCAATTTCGTTGATGTTGATGGGATTGTGGTGGCGGATGCGGATGCAGCAGCAGCCGGCTTTGCTTTTGCAGTTATCATGGCGCTGCTGTAGCAACGTCGAAATTCGCTGTGATAGTGCGCGACAAGTAAACTTTGTCGGGATCGGAATTGCGGTTTTTTTGTTTATGTTTTGTTAATGTTTTTTTGTTTATTTGCTGTTTTTATTGATTTTGCACTGTTGTCCTGCTATGGAATTAGCAAATAATTTATGATTTGATTTTTGTTTTTAGTTTGGAGCAAATGTTTTGACTTTTTGGTATGTGCTACACTTAATGAGTACAGTTTTGCTTAAATATACACCCATTTTATTCTCAAACAATTTTTGATTTTTTTTTTCAATTTTAGTCTTTTTTTTGGGAAATAAATTTTTATATCAAAAAAAAATATTTTTTTAATTAAGAAAATTATTTTAATTTCTTTAAGTAGAAAATATTTCCATATATAAAATAAACCCAATAAACCAAATAATCCTACTTTTTTGAATTCTTTGATTTGAGAAAATATTTTACGTGTTTATAAAAAATACTTTTTGTATATTTTAAGAAACATATTTCCGAATTTTAAAGAAAGTTTCCTCGCAATAAAAAAGTAGTTATTGTAATATTTTTCCTATTTCGACATTTTTTTTTTTTTGCTTTACGATTTATGTCTCTTCTTTTGAAGAGTTTTTCTATGATTTAAGGAAATATTTTTCTAACTTAAGACTTCACAGATTCACCAAAAAAATATATTTTTGACCAATGAGATTCCATTACCGAACTGCAAGGTTTTCTGAAATGCTGAAAACGATGCCATAAGCCATTTTGCTCTATCACGTCAGAATATATAGAATAGCTCATCTCATTGAACATTATCTCTTAAATTTTCCAATTGGATAGTTAACTATTGAGTTATCATACACTGAAGTATAGGTATCCTAACTCCAGTCAAAAGAGAAAACTGTAATTGTATACACATTAAGATGGCCGTTAAATGCAAGATCATGATGGATGGTTTTTAATCGAATCCAAATGTCGAAAAAAATTGAGACTGAGTTGTTCAGGTTTTTGTATTGACCTTGATTTCACTCAAAAATATCCAAAATCCAAAAAAAAACATCCAATGAGAAACATCCAAAAATAAAAACATCCAAAAATAAAAGCATCCAAAAAAAACATCTTAAAATAAAAACATCTAAAAAACACATCCATAAATAAAAACATTCAAAAATAAAAACATTAAAAAAAAACATCCAAAAAAACATTCAAAAATAAAAGCATCCAATAAAAAAAAATATCCAAAAATAAAAACATCCAAAAATAAAAGCATCCAATAAAAAATAAGGGTGTAACTTTTGGCCTGGCCAAAAAATAAATACCCTACACTGCAGTATTTTGAAAATTTTGCTTATATGGGAGGTGCCACGCCCTCTTGTCCAAGTTCAACCAGTTTTTTTTAGTGCTTGCATTTATAGTTTTTAGTGTCTGAGTGAAATTTGGTTGGATTATCTCCAAAAACTCTTTCAGTATAGCATTTTGAAACTTTTGCTTATATGGGAGGTGCCACGCCCTCTTTTCCGACTTCACCCAATTTTTGCTGAGAGCTTTCATTTATAATTCTTAGTGTTTGAGTCGAACTTGGTACTTGGAACTTGAGATATTCAATCTCAAAAAACGCTTTTTGTATACCGTTTTAAAGCTTTTGCTTATATGGGAGGTGCCACGCCCTCTTGTCCGAATGCAGTCAGTTTCTCGTCAGAGCTTGCGCTTATAATTCGTTGTACTTATGTGTATTGTGGTTGCATTGTCGTGAAAAATACTCCTAAAATTGCATTTTGAACTTATTTTTTGTAGCGGTAGGCGGTAGGCGTGTCCGTTGACCGATTTTTCTCATTATCAATCTCTCAAGCTATCTTTGACGACGGAGACATTGTATCAAATTTCATTGAATTATCTTGCTCAGTTTTCTCAAAGGGTGTATTTCAACACACAGCCAGCCACCCAGCCAGCCAGACAGACGGACATGGCTATATCGACTCAGGAGGTGACGCCGATCATGAATATATATACTTTTCTTTATCTGCCACACCTCCTTCTCTGCGTTACAAACGGAAGGACAAAGTTAATATACCCTTGGTGTAGGGTATAAAAACATCCAAAAATAAAAACATCCAAAAAAAATATCCAAATATAAAAACATCCTAAAATAAAAACTTTCAAAAAAACATCCAAAAATAAAGACATCCAATAAAAACATCCAAAAATTTTTGGACATTTTATTAATGGATATATTTTTTATTTCAATATTTTATTTTTGGAAGATTTTTTTTTTTTTTGATATATTTGACCCCTGATTGGCCCTTTGTTGAATATGTCCGTCTGTTTGTGGAAAGTACTTTTACGGCCAAACATATAAATCTAAATGCAAATTTGGTGCAGATAATATATAGGGTCGTGGCCTGATTACGATTAAAAATGGGCGTGATCGGTTAATGTTCCCGCCTACCTCCCATATTAGATTTTTCAAACATTGTATTTTAGGTAGGCGTGAGGATTAATCGATCACTTCGAATTTTAATACCAGGAAGCCAAGTAACATTCTTGTTATCTGCACTAAATGTCAAACATCTAACTTATCGTGCTTTATATGTTTAGCCGTAATTAAAATTTCAACAGACAGACGTAGTAATTCACCAAATGGTCAATCAGAGCTCAATATAAGTAAAATTTTAAAATATCAGGAAACATTTTTTCGACATATAAATCTGATTTTCCACTATCCATTATTGAAATTTGGCAAAAGGCGTTCACCGTTATGTTCATTGTTAAATTATTCTCACTTTATGGGATAACTTGGAAGATAAAAATTAAAGAAGAATATTATAGCTATCTGGTGAAAGTAGCAGAAATACATTACTCTTTTTCTGGAAGTACGCGATATGCCTCATAACATTGATTTTTGGAAAAATAACTCGAAATCCTGACGTGATAGAGCAAAACAGACTTCTAGTCTATAGACTGTGTCATTTTAAAAGGAACTAAGACGTTTACGGGTCTTTATTACAGAAATCAGTAAATGGGTCTTTTCAAAAGAAAAACCGCGGAGTGCTTTTAAATTAGAGGGTGTTAATTGGAGAGGGGGGTAAAATGCACCATTTACAGTTTTGTCAATATATCTAGCGAATGAAGCAAAGTTTCGATATTTTTTACAGAAATTTTTTTGTAGAGAATTAAATTTGCCATCGAACTAGCTTATTCAAAAAATTAAAAAAAAAAAAAATTACCTATAAATATTGAAACCAAAAAAAAACCAAAAATTTCGAATTCTTGTGTTTTTTACTCTTTTGCCTATTACTTTTTTAATGTCTGAGATACATAGGTATAGGCAAAGCAGAATAAAAAAATTAATATAAGACTTTCCTTAAAATGCTATATCATAAAATTTCTTGGGTTCAAAATTGACCGAAATATGGCCACTCGAACATGGAAATTTTGTTTATGCGGTCGGAAAAACAGTTTGTACTCAAAACCAAGGCATCCTACGAAAAAAGTGTGACAGACAAAAATGTTTGGAATCATCCAAGAAATACGTGCGAACTTTTTTTCAGAATTTTTTTAAAATTTTTTTGACCAATTTTTATAAAATTAGTAAGTATTTTGAGCCTTATACACTTTTTTCGTTTGAAAGAATTTTGAACAAAAATTTCTAGTTAAAAAAAATCATATCCTTGCTTTAAAGAAATTTAAAAAAGCGCGTATTTTTTTGCTTTAAAAGAATTGAGGCGTTGCGTGCATTAACGCCCTAAGTCGACTTAGGGCGTTTTTGCGCCCATCGCTTTTTTGAAAAGCTTGGGTCCTCAAATATATGTGTACTTAATTTCAACTTCCAATTACGATCACAGAATGTGGTAGAGCAATATATATATACTGTTTAAAGAGTTGCGTGCAAGAAAGGCGTAGTGCGACTTGGGGCGTTTTTGCATAAATCAGTTCGCGGTAGGAAAAAAAGGTTTTTACTCAAAACCAAGGTGCCGAGCGAAAAAACTATATATGGCAAAAAATGCTTAGAATTGTCCAAAGAGTACGTGTGATTTTATTTAGATTTTTTTTTTTAGCCAAATTTTGAAAAATTATAAAATGTTCGAAAAAATTCACACATATTTTTTGGACGATTCGAAGCATTTTCTGCGTAATATACTTTTTTGTCGTAAGGTACCTTGCTTTTGAATTAAATCCATTTTTCCGGCTGGGTAAAAAAATTGCTATGTTTGAGTGACCATATTTCGATAAATTTGTAGCCTAAGAAATTTTTCAATAAAGCATTTTAAAGGAAACTTTATCTCCTTATTTTTTATTAAATTTTGTCTTTTCCTATTTTTTATCTAAAATAAGTTATAGTCAAAAGAGTAAAAAAAGACAAGAATTCGAAAATTTTTTTTGATTTCAATATTCTATAAATTCATTAAAATCCATAGCGCCGCTTTTGTGTAATATTGAATCAAAATATTCAAGCCTTTAAAAGTGGGCGTGACACTCTTGCCATCCCATGCACATTTCGCTATTTATAATCAGCATTTGTCTACCAAACTGAGCCACCATTTGCGAAATATTGCCCAATAAATTCTAATTTTAAAGAATTGGCTACGCCTTTCTATGAGTATCTACAGGGTTAGAATTTATCCCAGTCTTAATATTATACTAATATAAAACATTGTAATAAATTTCGTTAAAATCTCTATAACCGTTTACAAAAAAAATATTTACCAGGTGCAAAACTTAGATGCAATGTATGCATGCATTTTATAAAATTAAAATTTTAAAGAAATAAACAAAAATGCACATTTATAAATAATTGAGGTGAAAGTATATTTCATTCCCCTCATTTAAAAAGAAAAATCATTAAAATCGGAACAGTTTTGCCGGTTTCCCAAGCAAAATTCTAACGTTACTCCAGTGATAGTCAAATGGATTTATGCAAAAACGCCCTACAATTTAAGTTTTTCCTTCTTCGATAATTCTGTCAATATGCGTTAGTATTATGTGTAAGCGGTAATTATTTACTCATTTTATTAGGTTTAATTGAATAAATTTGTTTTCCAAGGCTAAAATGATGGTTTGTTCTTTTTATCAGCATTTAAAAACTTAAAATTGAATTATCTCGAAATGCCATTTTTCGACTTGGGGCGTTATTGCACGCAACGCCTCAATTTCTATTGACCATTTGTTTCATTTAATTCATGCATTCAAATTGCATTTAAAACATTTATTGAACTTTGCTTTTAACTGTCATTAGTTGCAGTAATTCATAAGATAATACGCTCATATACTTTTGTTGCTGCAAAAAAACCGGTTATTTATTTTGTACTTTTTTTAAATTTATTGAAAATTCACTTGCAATTTTTTTTTTTTTTTTTTTTTTTGCAATGATCATTAACAATTTGTTGCACTTGTTTAATTACATTTAACATCATCGGCGGTGGCACTTTACTTGAGACATTTGGAACACTCACGTTGATCTGCGCTACGCTTCATGTAATTCTTTCCATTATATCGAGAAATATTCGCTCCCTTTTTGCCCTTTTATTAATCAATTACCACATTTTTTTTTTGTATTCGTTTCTTTAATTAATTTAATTTTTTATTCTTTTGTTGGCTTAATTTAATTCGCATTACTTTGGTCTCTGGTTCTGCACTTCACTTTTTTTATTGTTGTCACAACTTCATTTGTGCGTTAAATAAAAGTCCACAATTCTCATCACTCTCACTCTGACCGACCGTCACTCACTATTCGTGTTTGTGATCACTTGCTGCTCGTGCTGCACTGATCGTCGTGTCGTTGTCGCATTTTGTCGTCTGTTTGTTGCTGCGTTTAGTTCCGTTCCACTGTTCTGTTCCCAGCCACGCTCAAATCACAACTGAATGCGTTTCTGTGCTAAGTTCAGCTTGATAACTCGAGACTTGGGGTCTCACTTTTTTGCTGCTGTTGTTGTTGTTGTTCAGTTTCTTCTGATGTCACAGTTTACAAAAAGTTGTTGGAGTTTAAACACTGAGAAAAGTTTCTAAGTAGTCCATTTTTAGATCTTATACACAATGCCTTCAGAGAGTGAATGGATTCAGAAATTTTTTAATCTAAACGTATGTTCGACAGAAATGTTGAAAACGAAACTAAATGTTGGGAATGAAAAATTTTTTAAAAAAATCGAGAGCATAATCATTCTTAAAACAATTTTTCTCCAGAGAATTTTTTGTTCTAAAGATATGTCTTGACTGAATTGATATTTAGCCTACTCTAAAGAAGCATGCTTTCTTGAACTCATTCTTGGCTGCTTTAACTCCTTTTGGAGCGCAGGGTCTTCGAAAGTTATCTCCAACGGTAACTAGATGGTACCTTCAAACTACTCAACACTTAAACAATTCAAATATTTCCTCTATCTGAATGAAATTTGGTTGGAATATCTCAAAAAACGCTTTCAGTATAGCATTCATTTTGGATCTTTTGCTTATATGGGAGGTGCCACGTCCTCTTGTCCGAGTTCACCTAGTTTTTGCTCAGAGCTAGACTATCTCAAAAAATGCCTTCTGTATAGCATTTCGAAACGCCCTCTCGTCCAAGTATGCCTGGTTTTTGCTCATAGCTTGCATTTACTATTTTCACTGTCTGAGTGAAAATTAGTTGGATCATCTCAAAAATGTTTTCAGTACGGCACTTTGAAGTTTTTGCTTGTGTGAGAGGTGCCACGCCCTCTTGTCGGAGTTCGTCAAGTTTTTGCTAAGAGCTTGTACTTACTATCCCTAGTATTGCAAATAATGCTCTTTTGATTGCATTTTGAATATACTTTTTGTATGGGCAGTGAGCGTGTCTGTTGACCGATTTCACTCATTTTAAATCCCTCGATTCAACTTTTACGGATAAGCCACTGTACCGAATTTCATTGAATTATTTTGCTTAGTTTTCCCGTAAAAAATATTTCCATAGAGAGCCAGCCAGCCAGACAGACAGACGGACTTGACTATATCGACTCATGAGGTGACGCTGATCAAAAAAATATGAAAAATGAAATGAAAAATGAAAAATGAAATGCAAAATGAAATGAAAAATGAAACGAAAAATGAAATGAAAAATGAAATGAAAAATGAAATGAAAAATGAAATGAAAAATGAAATGAAAAATGAAATGAAAAATGAAATGAAAAATGAAATGAAAAATGAAATGAAAAATGAAATGAAAAATGAAATGAAAAATGAAATGAAAAATGAAATGAAAAATGAAATGAAAAATGAAATGAAAAATGAAATGAAAAATGAAATGAAAAATGAAATGAAAAATGAAATGAAAAATGAAATGAAAAATGAATCACAAATGAAATAAAAAATGAAATGAAGTAGAATGAGATTAAATGCATTTTACATAAAACTTTGCTCATAATTACTTTCTGCCAGTGTACGATCATATTTCCAAGCGCAAAACTAAATCATATTCACAATATCCATGCCAGTTATGTAGCCGCTATTGTTGTTGTTGTCGTCTACGTTAATGTTGTTGTTGTTGTATCTTTTGTTATTGGAGATCGCTGGTTAATCGATGAATGAATGCGAATGACATAAAAAGGTACCTATAGCAACAATGTGAACTAATTAAAAAAAAACTAAAGCGAAAAAGAGGAAAAAATAAAAATATATGCAAAAAGAGAAAAAAAATCAAACCAAAAGCAAAAACAAACATTTGTTTACAATTAAAGCACGTCATGGCGAGATTCTTTGAGAAAATATGATTTTTTTTCGTTGTCATAAATTCAAATTTCACGGTCAGGGTGCCGGCAAGGTAGTATTGCTTAGCAAAGACTATGCGAAAAGCTTAAATTAAAAAGCTTTAAGCTAGAATTAACCGCATTTTAATTAAGCTCGAAAGTATGCATTGAAAATTTTTAAAGCTTAGCACTTAATTGAGCTGAGCGTGTAGGAACAGTTTATCCCCACAGCTCAGCCAACAAATTGTTGTTTTCTTTTAAGATAAGCATTCTCCCGACTAACATCTTATACTTACTAACCCTTACAAATCCAAATGAGGTTAAAATTGTCTATTAAATAAAACGGAAGGTCGTCAAATCCTTAGACAGCCATTCGTCGTCCCATTTATTTTCGGTCATATTCCTTAATGAGCCACGCATGAAATATTTAAGTGGCTTTATTTCCGTGCAAAATCTACCACTTCAATGGGTTTGCCGCATTTGCTTTAGACACTGAAAAAAAAAAATTACTAAAATATATTGCTTGATTTTATGAAGGGAATGTGCTATTTTTGAGCTTATATATGTCCCGTGGTGCAGTGTAGTTTTCGACTTTTCAATGCTATTAATCACTTTATGAGATTTTCGGCAGCTTACGACCGTTATTTCACTCCTCTTCATTTTTAATACTTTTCAGCACAAAAAAATACTTTTCGATACTTTTCGACTAACATACAACGATTATATTGATTCCTATGGATTTTTAATTCCTTACCACAACTTTGCCGACTTTTCGTTACTATTCGATAAGTTGAGCTCGCTGTTTTTCCACATTTTAAACACTTTGAGTGTATTAATACTTTTCAGCTTTACTATCCCTTGGCATTACTACTGGATACCAGAGAACTTGTATCGGATTTTATTTCTATTTTCTATACTAATGTTAATTGATACTCTTATATTTTTATCGATTTATTTTAATTTTTTCCGTTTTTGTTGACCATAAGGTTTCATATTTCTAACCATTTATCTATACTTTTTGACATTGCTCGAAATTTTTGAATATTTTATCAACTTGTCATCATCTAATATATCGTCGGCCTAGTTCTAATACGACGTAAATCAAAATTATCTATTTTTCAAGGGTCGAAGAAAAACGAAATTACTTCGAAAAGAAAAGTTAATGTTTAAACGAAAGTTTTCTTTTATTTTTAATAGTTCATATCTATTATGAAAGAATATTTGCTTCTGTAGAGTTAAAAAAAAATTAGAAAAAAATTGATGGACCAGAAATTGCAAAAAATCGTTAAAACGTATGCTCTGAGAAAAAACTAGGCAAACTCGAACAAAAGGGCGTGGCACCTCCCATATAAGCAAAAGCTTCAAAATGCTCTACTGACAGAGTTTTTTGAGATAATCCAACTAAATTTCATTCAAATACTGAGGACTATAAATGCACGCTCTGAACAAAAACTAGACAAACTTGGACAAGAAGGCGTGGCACCTCCTATATAAGCAAAAGATTTGAAACGCTATACTGAAAACGTTTTTTTGAGATAATCCAACCAAATTTCACTCAGACACTAAAAACTATAAATGCAGGCTCTGAGCAAAAACTTGGTTAACTCGGACAAGAGGGCGTGGCACCTCCCATATAAGCAAAATTTTCAAAATACTGCAGTGTAGGGTATTTATTTTTTGGCCCGGCCAAAGGTTACACCCTAACTAGTTTTTTTAACTTTAAAATTTTATCAACTTTTCTAAAATTATGTCTCCATATTTAACGATACTGTTTGATACTTCTGACTTTGATATACATATTTCGATTTTTGCGATATCTCTGAAAACTTTTGTCGACTATATACATTTCACTGCTTTTGCAACCTTACTGTTCTTCTCTATATTCTAGTTCTTTTATCCATTTCGATATTTTTTCTATTTTATTCCATTCCCTATGATTGACTTCTATCGTCTTTTATAATACTTTATGATGCTATTTGACACACTTTGAGCTAATTAATGAATATTTTTCGATGCTCTTATAAATCTATAGACGTACAACTTATTCGGTTCTTTAATATTTATTTTAAACTTTTTTGAAGCATAAAGCTCTTCATTGATAATTTTGAAACAATTAAAAAGGTAAATCGTACATTCCTTAGTGGACGTCCTTTGGTGAGAAGGGGTATGTAAATCAGAAAAATTCGAATAAACAACATAGTCTGTAATTCCTACATGAGTCGCCGAAATGCAGAAGCAGTTAGGACAGCAAAAAATTGTTTTAGTATTGATATTTTTGGATTCTTTAGCTCTATAGTTATCCAAAAATTCTAATATCCCAAAAATAGTATTTAAGCTTTTTCGATAATATGTGAGGATTTTTATTTCACTTGCACTTTTATTGACTTTTTATACCTTTCGATAGCCCTATGTTGATTATTTCGATATTTCGTTAAGTTTTCAGTACCATCCAATGTTGAGTTTTTTTTCCAATTTCTTCTCGGTGTAAAAATTGTCTTGCTCCCCCTTGAGTGCTACAATTTACTGAAGGCTTCACAATACAAAAAGGTAACAGTGTATGCTACCTGCCGAAAAGTGCCTAAATATCCGCTGCAATTTCCGCTAAAGTTACGCTACGTTTACATTACGACATTTCCGGGTTGTTTTTTTTTTTTTTTCACCGCTGTTACGCAATACGATTTAAAACTTTTAACGCATTTCCCGAGGGAGTGTATGGGTATATTTTTCGTACATTTTTTTCCGTAGGAAAGATTTCACCAAGTTGTGTAGTATAGTTGTTCAGTTGTAGTATGTTGTTCTCATACCCATATACACATACACTCGTACCTGTGCACATTGGTGCAGCAGGAAAGGGAAACGGAAATGTTAGCTGTTAATAGGCTATCTCTTATTGCTGGTTTTTTGTCGTTGTTGTCGATTTTTTGCTACAGTTTTGTTGTACAATATAAATTGTAAGTAAGTTTTTATTAAATTTATTTCTTTAGCGCAAAAGCAGACAATTTTGATAAGGGGGGGAAGGCCGATTGTGGGTTAAATATTACAAGTCGGCGAGGGTTGCCATTTCGCAAGTTTATTGTGCTTGTAAATCAAGAACGAAGAAGTACCGAAGTTAATAAAGGAAACGGAAATTGAGTTGGTTTTGAAAGACAGCATTTTATTTTTATATTTTTGTTTTTTTATTTCAAATAGTTGTCTTTTTCCTTGTAACTTTTGTATGGAAATGTTAATTTTCCGTTTGAAATTGTACAAGGAAATTGATGTTCCTTACCTTTGTGCATGCGGAAATTGAAAAAGTTTTAACCGCAAAACTGATTATGGTAAATTTAAAAGTTTTTTCGAGTATTTGAGAATACTAATATGATTTCAAGGTAATGAGTTACTAAAGACACAAGTCTTTTGTGACATTTGTCACATCACGACCCAAAATATTCTTTGGTTAACCGCCTAGGGCCAAACATAAACTTTTTGCGTACGTATGTTGGAGATCAAATTTGCTACAGTAATGTACTTTCTGAAAATTTTGACATATAAATAGCACAGTTCTTAATTTAATACAATGAACTGTGCCTCCATGAAACATGTATGCTTATATTGAATAGTTATTTGACTAAATTGTATGTCATCAAAACTTGGACACATAAATAGCACAATTCTTTGGTTCAACTTCAAAACCATGTGTTAATCCACAGCCAAAAAAGCTTTTGTGCAGGCTCTTTCTTTTTTAGAACAGCTCTAAAAAACGTCATGGGATTAAATTTAAAAAAAAACTAGTAAGGGTGTAACCTTTGGCCTGGCCAAACATTAAATACCAGTGTTTTTAAAATTTTGCTCATAAGAGAGGTACCACGCCTTCTTGTCCGAGTTCACCTAATTTTGAATCTGAGCTTGCATTTATAGTTCTTAGTGCTTTAACGAAATTTGGTTTTCAGTATAGCACTTTGAAACTTTTGCTTATATGGGAGGTACCACGCTCTCTTGTCCGATTTTACGCAGTTTTTTCTCAGAGCTTGCATTTATAGTCCTTTGTGTCTGAATAAAATTTGGTTTGATTATCTCAAAAAACGCTTTCAGTATAACGTTTTGAAGCTTTTGCTTTTATGAGAAGTACCACGCCTTCTTTCCCGAATCCGCCCAATTTTTTTTCAGAGCTTGCGCTTACAATTCGTAATATTTATGTGTATTTCGGTTGGATTGTCGTGAAAAATACTCCTAAAGTTGCATTTTAAATATATTTTTTGTATTGGCTGTAGGCTTGTCCGTTGACCGATTTCGCTCATTTTCAATCTCACGAGTTAACTTTGACGATGGAGGCAGTGTTCCAAATTTCATTGAATTATCTTGTTCAGTTTTCACAGAAAATGTATTTCCACGAACAGCCAGGCAGCCAAACAGACGGACATGGCTATAACAACTCAGGAAGTGAGGCTGATCAAGAATATATATACTTATCTATATCTGCCACTCCTCCTTTTCTGCAAACGGAAAGACCAAGTGACTATAGGACTATAGGGTAGGATATAATTAAATTGTCGTGGGATTAAATTTGCTAAAGTCAATAAGTAACTAGAAGCCAGTTGCCTAGAACTTATCACATACCAGATTTATGATAGCCAAGTGTAGCACAGTTATTTACCTCCTCAAGGCTTAAACACATAAAAAGCACAGTGTTTTAGTTAGTGAAACATGTACACATGAGAGCAATAGTTATTCGTCTTTCAAACTTTGACATAAAAAGAACGCCGCAGTTCTTGAACACATAAATAGCGCAGTGTTTTCAGTTATAATAGTATGTGTGAACGAGAGTGTACCTCATTCACATGAATGCAATAGTTATTCGTATTAATTGTACGCCTTTTAAACTTGGACGTATAAATAGCGCAGTCTTTTGGTTCATTCCAATAAATTGTAGCTTTTCTAACCTTATATAGTTTATATATACTGCAGTAATCTATGTCCTGAGTTCTTGGGCACATAGATAGAGCAGTCTTTCTAGTAAATATAGTGAATTGTACCCTTTAGTACTATGGAAACATCAATTGAATAGTTATTCGAGTAAATTGAATGTACTCCAAATATGCACGGTCTATTTTCTTAATAAAATAACTTTGCACTTTTAATAAATCTAATATATAATAAATATTCTGTTGTCTGTTGTTGGCAGAGTCTGCTGGAACTGTCAATATAGAATATGGTCCAAAGTAAATATATGAGGGGTATAGAAGCAAAGGCAGCAATCTCCATTTTTTTTCTGAGTGTGTCTGTAAGTATTTGACCACAAGGTATCATAAAATGCAAGAAGATGGCACGATCAAAGAGGTTCAGAATTAAAGACGACAGTCACTCCTTTAATCATGGACATGTTTGATAGTGACATCTAGTTGCATTTGATGGTAGCTTGTGATCAAACACTTTCATCAACAAAATGGAGATTGCTGCCTTTACTTCTATGCCCCTCATATGGTCTATGATCTGCTCCCTAGGGTTGATGATTTATTGTGGTATGACCTATGATGATCTTTAACCTTTGTTCTATGATCTGTCCTCTTTGGTTAATAGTCTATTGTTTCTCCCGCTGTAGGCTTATGAGCTAATGACAGTTTTTCCCGCGGTAGACAGTAGTCTGCCCGTCACTCATGTCCTGTTATCAAGATTAGATCTTAAGATTTCTCTTGGACACTGCGTCACACACCTCGATGATTCAATTAAGTATGCCTGATTATTATTCCAGTCATCTTTTTCCACAAAAGTTGTCACTGCGTAGGCATAATCATGTACTAACTTAGTTATCTAAATGCCAGAGTGCCTTAAATGCTGGAAGAAAAAATTGCCTGCAGTTATTTGAGTTACTTATAGCGCACTTGTAATAATAAGAAATTGTACTAACCAAATTACAAACACAAATAAAAACACCCACAAGCATATAAAAATACAATAGACATACAAACAAATATGCACAATACTTTAAAAAAATAAAAACACATTTTAGAAAAATATAAAGTCCGAAGAAAACTGTTCATTTTGGCTCTAAGCAAAATATGCAAATATACTGCTATGAAAGCAAACAATAATCGACTTACGTTTTTGTAAAAAAATAAAAGATTTTTAAAAGAAAAACATCCTGCTTTACTCACGATATTGGTCTACAATTTCGTTTCTTGCCATTTGCTAAATCCAAGCATTGTATTCATGCATGGCTTTTTACAGAAAGAAAAAAAAATATTAAATTTTATTTCATTTCTTTCAATTTCTATGCAGCAATTTTCATTCGATTCGATAATTCAATAATAAAGAGCTGTTTTTGTTTCTTCCACTTCCTTGCATATCCTGCAGTCAATCACTGTGCGTTCTGTTCTGTTGTGTTGTGATTTTCCAATCAAGCATAAGTTTTTATTTGCATGCTTTTAGGCGCTTAAACACACTTTACATGCTGATGCTTAAGTTGGCAAAATATCTGTGGGCTATTTAAATTTATTATTATTTTGTTTATTTTAAGTTGATAAATCTTATTAAGCCATAATTTCCAGATTGTGTGTGATGAATTTCAATTGAGAAGAGCTGACATTTGTACATAGAGATGGTGTCTGCTTAAAAGAAAGAAAAGTATACTATAATTGGAAAAATGATCTCGCAATTATTCCACATAATAGATGTGTTTGGGTAAAACATTATTCAGTAGTGTAACTTCTTAAAACTAAGACACAAAAGTAAATAGCGATGTTCTTACTGCTTATCAATAATCCGAAAAATAAATGGAGTAGTTAAGTTAATCCAGTAAAATGTGCCTTTTCTTACCTTAAACATATTACTTGCACAGTTTTATGAGCCATTCCAGTAAATTATAACTTCTCGATCCTTGAATGTATAGAAAGCACTCATGTACTTCAATAAATATTACTGCATCCAACCTTAGACACAAATATAGCACACTTATTCCTATTAATTCTGTTGATCTTATCTTATCGTGCAAGAAACAGTTAAATCTTATAGTCAATCTAGAGGAATGCATCTTCTCTTACTTTGTACACATTATTGACACATTTCTTTGAGTTATTCCAGTTAGTTGTACCTCTTTAAATGTTGGACACATATATAGCACAAATTTTGCTCTAGAATTGCTACTCCAAATTGTACTACATCTACCCGAGTGTATATCAATACCACAGTCTATTCAATAATTCTAGTAAACTGTATCTGCTCTGCCCTTGAACACATATAAATATGTATAGCACTGATGATATGCATTTTATGATCCAGCAAATTGCACTCAAAATCTAAATACATACATTAGTAACGCCATTGGTTCTGTTTATTCAGTGAATTTTACCTTTGAGAAAAACGAATGCATAAATGGAATAAATAAATAATTCAGTGAAATGTGAATTTTCTAACATTGAACACATTAATAGCACAGTCCGTTGAGCCATTCCAGGAAATTGTGCACCCATGAATCCTCGACGCAGATATAGCACACTTTTAGTTCAATAAACTGTACTACATCCCACCATGGTCACATTAGTAACACAGTTCTTATAGTCTTTCCAGCAAATTGTATATGCTCGACCCTTGGACACATATATAGCACACAAATGTTGCAGTCAATTGTAATACATGTAAATTTGGACGCATTAGTGGCATAATTCTTTGAATATTTCTAGCAAATATGACTCCAAGAACCTCGGACTCATAAATAGAACATGTAATGGGCTTTACGAAATACCGTAATTTTGGGATACGAAAATTTGAATTTTGAAAAGTTGTTGAAATGGTCCAGTAACCGGTGGATTCCATCGTCTAGATCATAAGTAGTCTGAAAAACCTCTGAAACCTACACGACACCTACTATACTCAATACTCCAATATGGCGGTCAAAAATTCAAGATGGTTTACTTTATTTAAAAATAAACTCATGTGAACCAAATTTCGGATTTTCATAGGTCGGTTATCACGAATTCGGTAATTTACAAAATTCAAATGGCGGATCCAAGATGGTGTTAAAAATTTTGAAAAATCAACCAATTTTCCTGAAATTTAGTATATGGGGGTTTTTGGAGTCGCTGAGCACAAAATTCAAAATGGCGGACCCAGGATGACTGATTTTTGAAAATTTTGTCCGCCGTTTTGTATTCTCCATCTTGAATTTTGTAAATCTGACTTCAGATTCATGATAAGCGACCTCAAAAACCCTCATATACCAAATTACAAAAAAATTGGTTGATTTTTGAAAATTTTTTACGCCATCTTGGATCCGCCATTTTGAATTCTGTAAATCCGACCCCGGATTCGTGATAAGGGACCCAAAAAACCTCCATGTACGAAATTTGGTTTACATTAGTTTATTTTTAAATAAAGTCCACCATATTGAATTTTTGACCGCCATATTGGAACGGTCATATTGGGTTTTGTTAAAAACATGACATTATTGATAAAGCATATCTGCTATTGTAGTGTCTTACTACTTCGTAATTTCTAACACTAGAAATAAAAATAACGCAAAATCCGCGCGGAAGACCTTCAAGTCTAACGCGGTGGAATAACTGTGGTAATTTAGAATTACCTACGGAATATGAAAAATGAGTGGGACTATAGTGATAATGCCACCAGCGAACATCGGAGGGTCAGAATTGGGCCTTCTTCAAGAAAAAGCATTTATTCTTATGGAACTTAAATATGCCCACACGCAGAACATCTGTGGAATATTGTATTTGGCTAAATCAAGCATGGAAAAGGCTTGATTGGCAAAAGGACCATGACAGTGGGGACATTTTCGATAGTTTTCATGCGATTAAACTTTATCAGGTCTTCTTTTTTGAATCCGGGATTTATGTACATTACTAAAAATGTTAATTTTGAAACAATGATGGAATTCCTTAAAACGTGTAAATGCCTTGAAAACCTCGTAAACTCATAATAGCTGTCAAAATCTATACGAATTTTGACAGTTTTACGAGGCTTTTAAGTGTTTTAAGGAATATCCTGAATGCCATGGTGGGATGGTCGAAATTTTGCTTCAATCGCGCAATATACCCGTGGAACAGGTGTTTATCAGCCGATCGTCACATTCACTCATACATTCCAGTTATTGGACTACTCTTAGCCTTGGACACATTAATAGCACAGCCCTATTAATAATTCCAGCAAATTGAAGACACATATATAGCGCTGTTGATTATAGTCAATATTTTTTACAAACGCATGAGCCAAACGATGACTTTGAAATTTGAATTAACTCCCACTATTAAAATTCTCCATTCTACGTTGGGCCGAAATTTATTCGCTTTTGAAGATTCTGCAGTGTTTGAAACTACCGAACTATTAAAGGGTTACAGAGCTTAGTTGTATGGTGCGAAGCTTCTTTTTAACCTTACTATATTTTATAAGAATAAGTAGTTTCTTATTGTTCAGTCACTAATGAGTTTTCTTTCTTTTACTTACAGATATTGCGTAGAATTCGAGGTGATCAAGGCATCGAAGGCATGCCATAAGTTACCACCATATAATCAAATGCTTGAAGGTAAATATTTTATAGTAACAAATTTTTCAAGCTATCCGTTTGGGGAGAGTTTAAACGCTTTGAAGAATAGTGCATTAACTCTAGAGCTGGCTTGTAAGTAATTTACGAACTGTTCAGAAATTTTCGGTTGTCGTTCAGACTTTCGGAAGTGCCTTGTTTTTTGAAACTCCAAGCAATGTTTTTTGGGAAATTCATCACGGGGTAGATTTTGGACTTTCTGTTGTATGGTTCAAACATTCTTAGTGCAGGCACTTTTTAAAAGAAACGTATAATGGTCCCAAATCTTCTGCTTAATATTCGGGATATTCTTCATTTCTCGCATAAAAGTACAAGCAGCTCTCCCAACACTTCCCCGAATCACGTTTTTCATATATTAAGCATAATTTTTAACTCGAAAAAAGTTTGATTAAGGACACGACCTTGACACTTAAATTCAGTCTTCTTAAGGAAACACTTTTTTAAATTCACAAATCTGTTTCTCTTTCTCTCCTTAGGTGACCGCATTACTGTACGCTGTGACTTGGAAGCCTTGATACAGGACTCAAACGCCAACAGCAGTAGCGTCATCAATACACATCATCATCATGGTAAATACAGCAAGTCAGCAGCAGCAATGACCAAATCGCCACTAAATAATAATCGTAAAACAGAAATCACAAATAATTCCGCCATCTCTGATGATGATAATGCAGCTGCTGCTGCTGCTGCTGCAAATCATAATGCCGATAATGAAAATGTCGTCAACAATAATGATAATAATGATGATGGTGATAATGATGATGATGATGCTGATGATGAGACCGACGATGAAGAGAATATGCTTGATAGCAGCAGTAATAATGATGAAAATTATGAGTATGATCCAATGAAGGCGACCAGAAGTAAAACTACGACCACAACAACAACAACAACGACGACTACAACAACCACGCCAGCAGCACCAATACTAGCACCAACAGCACTCAGCTACCATTGTCGTGGTGAAGGTCTACCAGGAAGAACAACAAGATGGAGCGCATTGGCGGCGCCATCATGTCGTGGCAAATGGTTGCGTCTGACAGTGGGTGCACCAAAGAAATGCACACATTCACAATTTATATTCGTTTAATGGAGAAAACAACAACAACAACAACAACTCGGAAAGAACCAAGCGAAGTGAAGTGGTAGTAGGTAGAGGGTAAAGGTGTATATTGTGAATTGCTGGAGTTTGGGAAAAAATCTAAGAAAATGAAAATTAATTTTTGATCAAAAACTAAAGTCAATCGTTTGTTAAATATTTTATTTTTCACGATATTTCATAAATTTTTTTATGCGGAGAATTTTTTTTTTATTTTTTGGGGTTTTTTTTTATTTTCACAAAAATGCTAATGGGTGGCGGGTTTTTCATTTTTGGCCGACGATAAGAAAATCATACATTTTAAATTTTTGATCACACCAAGAAATCACTACTTAATTTTAAGCTCACATGTTTTTCGATCCTTTAATGTTAGTGACTAATTTCTCACTAGCGCATTATACATATATACTAGATTATAGTGCTGTATCCGGCGATAAAATTGTCACATCATCGAGTGTCGGGCCATATATTTGAATGTTGTAAAGAACTTAGACTGCTCAGACACTATTATTAAACTGTTCAACTTATTGTCCTTTTGGACAACCCTACCAAATTTAATATGCAGTTCAAAAGTCAACATTGAGGTTTCTTCGAAATATTGCTGTATCCACATTAGAGATGTTTTAAGAATGTATGGAGATCCTTAGTAACAACATTTTGATACTTGACACTCCTCAATTTTGTGAGGTTGGAAAAAACAATGAGTTTGCAAAAAAAATTTTGGGGGTGGGGTGAGGGTAAAGGTTGGCGCATCGAGATCAAAGGTGAGAGAAAAAGAGAAAACATTTACATACAGCCCTACAAATGTTTAGCGATCACCTCTAGAGGGGTCAAATGTATGACCGCCCCACATTATTTTTCTCCCACCAAAATTTTTACCAAGTATACTTACCCCCTATCTCTAACTCCTAAGGGGACTCCCATACAAAATTGACATTTTTAGGAAATCGACCCCCACCTCTCCCTGGGTGCCCCTAAAAGGTTCTAATGTGTGACTGGTCCCTAATATTTTTTTACTATCTTTATTTCATTTATTTGAATAAGAACTTAGCTTACTTACACTCAGTTTTTGCTTAGAGTTTGCATTTATAGTTCTTAGTGTTTGAGTGGAATTTGCTTAGATTATCTCAAAGAAGTTTTCAGCATAGCGATTTGAAGCTTTTGCTTATATGGGAGGTGCCACGCCCTCTTGTCCGAGTTCGTCTTGTATTAGCTCAGAGCGTGCATTTAAAGTCCTTAGTATTTGAGTGAAGTTTAGATGGACTGTCTCAAAAAACTCTTTAAGTATAGCATTTTGAAACTTTTTCTTATATGGGAGGTGCGACGCTCTCTTGTTTGATTTCACCCAGTTTTTGCCCAGAGTTTGCATTTATAGTTCTTTGTGTCTGAGTAAAATTAAGTTTGATTAACTCAAAAAACACTTTAAGTAGATCTTTTGAAGGTTTTGCTTATATGGGAGGTGCCACGCCCTCTTGTTCGAATTTGCCAGTTTTTTTTAGAGCTTGCGCTTCCAATTCGCAGTAGTTATGTGTATTTCGGTTACATTATCGTGAAAAATACGCCTAAAGTTGTATTTTAAATATATTTTTTGTATGGGCTGTAGGCTTTTTCTTTGACCAATTTCGCTCATTTTCAATCCCACGAGTTAACCTTGACGGCAAAGGAAGTGTACCAAATTTCATTGAATTATCTTGCTCAATTTTCCCAGAAAATGTATTTCCACGCACACCCAGCAAGCCAGACAGACGGACATGGCTTTATCGACTCAGGAGGTGACGCTGATTAAGAAAATATACACTTTTCTATGTCTGCCACGCCCCCTTTTCTGCGTTACAAACGGAAGGACAAAGTGAATATTATCTGGGTGTAGGGTATAAAAAAAAGAGCGTTCCACAGTCACACAGTGGAACAGTCCTTTGAGTTATTTCAGCCACTCATTCCTACTTGACGCTTGGATAAATGTATAGCACAGTTCTTTCTCATAAACCAGTGATTTTTATTAACAGTCTGGAATCGCTCCACCAGGGTATTTACCCTGCACAAAAGTGAAGTCAAAAGCAGATTCAATATGTGGCTAAAAAAACAGAGAGTGGTTTAATTCCTTATGCATTGTTTGTTTTGATGGTACTGGTAAAAGTAGAAAGTGCAGTGCAATTGCTTGCTTGAGCAAAACTGGAAATTGCCTGGTATTTCAAGTCCACATATTCACGATTAGTTAAACCCTAGCAGATTAATTCCTTGAATGCCCCAACAAAGTCTGAGAAATGTACCTTTCTTTAACTCTGGCCATCTTAATAGCACAGCCATTTGCGTTATTCCATCCAAATACAAATACAAATATAGCACACATTTACTCTAGTAAACTGTATTACCACTAACCTTGAACACACTACTAGCACTGTCGTACCCCGTCGTTCTTTGGACACATATATAGCACAGTTCCTTATCTTAATCCAGTGGCTGCATTTATTAATAGTTTAGTACTAAAGCTCGATTTGATGTGATTTTTATCGCCCGGCTCCCGTCATTATAGTGCAGAAAACAATTTTAAATTTACGCATATCGTTCATTTCGAAAAAATTTTCATTAAATAATAATTTTTTTGCAATATTCTGATGTAATTATGTATCACCGGTGAATCGTTAACTTAACATTTGTATGGTCTTTGAACTACTTATTTGCATCTTATTCTCTGAAATAGTTCAGAAATGTCAAACTGCATAAATTTTTCTCTTGTTTAGCTAGGGATCACTGTATACATTAATTCCTTTTTAACTGCATCGAGAGCAAAATGCTTGGCCTTGACGAGGATGCCTCTTAAGTACTTTTCTGGCTCAATAAAGAATACCCGATTTTGGATCGAAAATGCAATGAAGCGCCGATTTGACAACCAAACTGTCATGAAAACAATAGAAACTTTTATTGTTCTTTTCAATTTTATGCAGGCAAAGTTGCAATTTAATAATTTATAAGGACATTTTCGCTGTTTCAATTTTTTCTTGTGTTGTATTAACCGGTGAAGCCTATTAAGCGAGACGCGATTAACCGGGAATTTGTTTGTATCGATATATGGAATGAACGATTTATCTTTTGCGTAATATAAATTAAATACTTTCCTAATAAATAAATGCATATTATCTATATAAAATAAATGATTTTTTTCTTCTTTTTTTAAAAATAATATTAAAACGTTTTTATTTTATATAACTATGTACTTTTTTTAATTTAAACATATGTATATGTAAGGATGTAAGGCATAAGTAAATAATTCCAATTAGCTTAGATGATAATGAGTATGATGAAGTTTTAAAATTAATACAACAAACAAACAAACAAACAAACACAACAACACATACTTTACATTAATACATTCACATCAAAATTAACATCATTAAATTTAAAATAACAAAAAATAAATAAAGAAAACATAAAAATAATATTAATAGTTTTAAGTATGAAAAAACGTTTTTTCTTTTATGTAACACACAAAAAAATTTGAATAAAATAATAATAATAAAATATGCTTTTATAAAAAGCAAAATGATATTTTAAATGCTATGACTTTAATTTGCAATGAATTATACATGTATGTATGGATTTATTAAAGGTAAGTTCTGACTCTATGACAACATAAGCTCCACTGATGTTCATTTGACCAATATCATATATTGAACACAACATCATCATTTCTGTATATTCTCTTAAGATTTTTTGTGGAAAACAGAGAAAATTTTTTTAATATTGGATAAAGTGCCAGTCAATTTGCAATATGACATTAGTTTTACTCCCCATAACCCGTTTAATTTAACTAAAGTGTTTGCACTTATTTGATAATGCGCATTTTTCGACTATTTCATGATATTTACGTTCAGCACCTATCTACAAAATTTCATCAAAATCGGTTGTATAGCAAGATATAACATTTTTTAATTAATGAGGCTGGCAGAACCCGCCAAACAAAATATGCGTTTTAACCTTCGGATGACCTTCGTGTGTCCTAGAAAATGATTCAATTACAGCTTGTTGATAGTCCACTATAGATGTTTTTCCACTAGTGAATTTAGATATTCTTCGTTTTAACTATAAAGTTTTCGGCTGATCTTCGGCGACCATCGGGTATCTCATAAAAGCTTCAGCTAAGGTTTGTTGATAGTCCGCCATAGCTCTTTTACCTGTAGTACTTATTACTAGATATTCTTAGTTTTGACTATGAAGACTTCGGGTGACCTTCGGGTGTCACAGAAAATTAATCAATAAAAGCTTGTTGATAGTCTACCCTGGATGATTTCACTTTAGTTTATCTAAATATTCTTCGTTTTGACCACGAAACCTTCGGATGATGTTCGGGGAGAGCAACGCCCACTCGCTCCATCCCCCCTAAATTTTGCATGGTATGTACAATAAACATCCACGTAAGTGTTTCACAATGATAACGGCTATAGGCGCAGAGCGATAGCAGTTTGTGTTTTTTTTTTCTAGGGGGTACAACGCCTCCCAACTCAATCCCCTCCGAATTTTGCATGCTGAACGGTTGATATAATAAACATCCACGTATCAAATTTCATAATGATAGAAGCTATAGGCACAGAGATATAGCAGTTTGTGTGTTTTTTCGTATGGGGGGTACAACGCACCCTCGCTCAATCCCCCCCAAAGTTTATGTATATGGTAAATGGTAGATACAATTAACATCCAAGTACCAAGTTTCAGAACGAAAGCATATATAGTTACAGAGATATAGCATTTTGTAAGTTGAATTTGTATGGGGGGTGCAACGCTCCCTCGTTCAATCCCCTCCAAGTTTTGCATGATAAATGGCAGTTACAATAAACATCCATCTACCAAGTTTCATAATGATATCTGCTAGAGGCGCAGAGATATAGCGGTTTGTGTGTTTTTTCGTATGGGGGGTACAATGCACCCTCGCTTAATCCTCCCCAAAGTTTATATGGTGAATGTGAGATACAATTAATATCCAAGTACCAATTTTCAGAACGATAGTTTATATAGTTACAGAGATATAGCATTTTGTATGTTGATTTTGTATGGGGGGTACAATGCCCCCTCGTTCAATCCCCCCCAAATTTTGCATGATTAATTATAGTTACAATGAACATCTATGTACCAAGTTTCATAATGATAGCTGCTATAGGCGCAGAGATATGACATTTTGTGTGTTTTGATTTTGCATTTCCAGAAACTTTGCGTTTTCGCCATACAGAAAATTTTTCGAAATACCAGGCGATCAGAAACAGCAGCAGGATGAAATTCAAAAAATTTTTCTTTAAAGTTGAATATCTCCGAAACTACTGCACCGATTCGGACGAGGTTTTCACCAATGGATTGCTAATAACTTCAACCATAAAATGAGATGGTCAACAAATCTAAAATTTACCGCCAGATGGCGCTTTTTAACGAATAAAGATTTTAACATGTTATATCTCCGTAACTACTGCGCCGATTTGAACGAGGTTTTCACCATTAGATGGCTAATAAGTCGACCTAACGAATGAGAAGTTAAAAAATTCTGATAATTTTTACCAGATGGCGCTGCAGTTCAATTACATTTAAATTTAAATATCTTCGAAGCTACTGCACCGATTTGGAATTTTCTTTCAATAAGTTGTTAAAATCATTATTCTCTCTCCATAAATTGACTTATTGGCACCAAAACATGCGAAACAAAAATTAAAGGTGATCATATTACGGTTGGCAGACGTTTTTTTCGCAAAATGGAGTTTCTTGTTAAGTTTCTTTATTGAAAAGTCATGTTTTTGATCCAAATACCTATAGTAATTTTTTTAGGCTTGTCGCCTGGTCCAGGTGGAAGTCGGCTCATACTCTGGCTATGCCCTCATAACCTAACCTAACCTAACCTAACCTAACCTAACCTAACCTAACCTAACCTAACCTAACCTAACCTAACCTAACCTAACCTAACCTAACCTAACCTAACCTAACCTAACCTAACCTAACCTAACCTAACCTAACCTAACCTAACCTAACCTAACCTAACCTAACCTAACCTAACCTAACCTAACCTAACCTAACCTAACCTAACCTAACCTAACCTAACCTAACCTAACCTAACCTAACCTAACCTAACCTAACCTAACCTAACCTAACCTAACCTAACCTAACCTAACCTAACCTAACCTAACTTAACCTAACCTTACCTATTCTGCCATATATGTAAGTATTTTTATTCCTGCAGTTTGCCTAGATATTCTTAGTTTTAACTATGAAGCCTTGTGGTGCCTTCGGGTGTCACATAAAACTATCAATTAAGGCTTATAGATAGTCTGGGTTAGACGTTTTCTCTATGGTGCACCTAGATATTCTTCGTTTTGACTACGAAGTCTTCGGGTGACCTTCGGCAATCTTCGGGTGTCCCATAAAAGTATTAGTTAAGGTTTGCTAATAGTCTGCCGTAGCTATTTTACCTGTAGTGTACCTAAATATTCTTCGTTTTAACAATGAAATCTTCGGGTGGCCTTCGGAAAACTTCGTGTATAGCATAAAACCATTTCCATAACTAAGATGCACCGACTGCCAAAATTTCAGCTCAATTGGGCGAATAGTTTCCGAAAACCCGCCTAGGTATGCTACAATATTTTCATAAAAGTCACTATGCTCTAAAAAAAAAAATCATTGCATACTCCAAAATTTGGATTTGGCAAAATTGAATGTTTTCCGCTTAATTAAGCGAGTTGTGAGGAGCAAAAGTAATGGCATAATGTAAATAAGCTGTAACTTTTGTAAATGCCATTGTATATCATTGTGATTTTGCACTTATGCTGAAGATAGATGGAGAATTACCTTAAAAGTAGCATATTTAATTTAAAGCCACTAAAGTGCAGTAAAACGAGCACTTATGTCTGAATGTATTAAAAAGGTAGTTTTTTAACTTATGTCACATATTGAACGTAACGGTACTAATTCTGCATCTTTTGTAAGCTTTTGGTGAAAACCAAATTAATTTTCTTTGAGATTTGACGAAATGGTGGTCAATTTTTATTATGACATTACTTTTGCTCCTCACAACTCTCTTAATTAAGCGGAAAACATTCAATTTTGCCAAATCCAAATTTTGGGGTATGCAACGATTTTTTTTTTAGAGCACAGTGACTTTTATGAAAATATTGTAGCATACCTAGGCGGGTTTTCGGAAACTATTCGCCCAATCGAGCTGAAATTTTGGCAGTCGGTGCATCTTAGTTATGGAAATGGTTTTATGCTATACACGAAGGTTTCCGAAGGTCACCCGAAGACTTCATCGTTGAAACGAAGAATATCTTGGTACACTACTGGTAAGATAGCTACGGCGGACTGTCAACAAAACTTAACTTATACTTTTATGGGACCCCCGAAGATTGCCGAAGGTCACCCGAAGGCTTCACAGTCAAAATGTAGAATATATAGGTATACAAGAGGAAAAACATCCATGGTGAACTCTCAATAAGCCTTAATTGGACGTTTTTTGGTAAAACCGAAAGTTCCCGACGGTCATCCGAAGGCTTCATAGTCAAAACGAAGAATATCTAGGTACACCACAGGGAAAACGTCTAACCCGGACTATCAATAAGCATTATTTGAAAGTTTTAGGACACACCCGAAGGTCACCACAAGGCTTCATAGTTAAAACGAAGAATATCTAGGAATACTGCAGGAATAAAATAAATGGCAGACTAGGTTAGGTTAGGTTAGGTTATAAGGGCATCGTCAGAGTATAAGCCGACTTCCACCTAGACCAGGTGGCAACCCCAAACAAATTACTATGAGTTTTTGGGTCGAAAATATGGCTTTTCAATAAAGAAACTTAACAAGAAACCCCATTTTCCGAAAAAACGTCTGGCAACCGTAATATGGCCACCTTTAATTTATGTTTCGCTTGTTTTGGTGCCAATAAGTCAATTTATGGAGAGAGAATAATGATTTTAACAACTTATTGAAAGAAAATTCCAAATCGGTGCAGTAGCTTCGAAGATATTTAAATTTAAATGTAATTGAACTGCAGCGCCATCTGGTAAAAATTATCAGAATTTTTTAACTTCTCATTCGTTAGGTCGACTTATTAGCCATCTAATGGTGAAAACCTCGTTTAAATCGGCGCAGTAGTTTCGGAGATATAACGTGTTAAAAGCTTTATTCGTTAAAAAGCGCCATCTGGCGGTAAGTTTTAGATTTTTTGACCATCTCATTTCATGGCTGAAGTAATTAGCAATCCATTGGTGGAAACCTCGTCCAAATCGGTGCAGTGGTTTCGGAGATATTCAACTTTAAAGAAAAATTTTTTGAATTTCATCCTGCTGCTGTTTCTGATCGCCTGGTATTTCGTAAAATTTTCTGTATGGCGAAAACGCAAAGTTTCAGGAAATGCAAAATCAAAACACACAAAGTGTCATATCTCTGCGCCTATAGCAGCTATCATTATGAAACTTGGTACATAGATGTTCATTGTAACTATCATTAATCATGCAAAATTTGGGGAGGATTGAACGAGGGGGCATTGTACCCCCCATACAAAATCAACATACAAAATGCTATATCTCTGTAACTATATAAACTATCGTTCTGAAAATTGGTACTTGGATATTAATTGTATCTCACATTCACCACATACCATAAAATTCGGGGGGGACTGATCGAGGGGCCGTTTACCCCCCATACAAAAAAACACACAAACTGCTATATCTCTGCGCCTATAGCAGCTATCAATATGAAACTTGGTTCGTGGATGCTTATTTTGTCTACCATTCAGCATGCAAAATTTGAAGTGGATTGAGTGAGGGGGCCTTGTACCCCCCATACAGAAAAATACACCAAAAGCTATATCTATGTACCTATAGCAGCTATCGTTACGAAACTTGGAACATGGATGTTTATTGTACCTACCATTCACCATGCAAAATTTGAACGAGGAGGCATTGTGACCCAAGCCTAATTTGATAGTTTTATGGGACACCCGAAGGCTTCGTATTCAGAACGAAGAATATCTAAGTGAAACTGCTATGGCGGACTATAAACAAGCTTTTACTAATACTTTTGATGTGACGCCCGAATTTCCCTGAAGCTCACCCGAAGACTTAATGGTTAAAACGAAGAATATCTAGCCATACAAGAATGAAAACATGCATGTTGCACTCTCAGCAAGCCTTAGTTGAATGTGTTCTGAAATCAAAAATTTCCGAAGGTTACCCGAAGGCTGCATTATCAAAACGAAGAATATCTAGTTAAAATATCTAATTGATACTTCTATGGAACACCCGAAGGTCTCCGAAGTTTACCTGAAGTCATAATAGTTAAAACGTTGAATGTGTCATACTATCAACCAGCTCTAACTAATAGTTTTCTGGAGTTATCGAAAATTCCAGAAAGTCACGCGAAGGCTTCATAGCCAAAACGAAGAAAATCTAGATAAACTAGAGGGAAAACATCTATGGCGGACTATCAGCAAGCTTTAATTGATTCATTTCCTGGGACACCCGAAGGATTCTGAAGGTCACAGAGAAATGTATAGATACACTAGATGGAAACCATTTGTAGCAGACTATCAACAAATATCAACTGAATCATTTCCTGAGACAACCGAAGGTCAGCCGAAGGATTCATAGTCAAAATGCATAACTTAGCAGGTTCTGCTAGCCACAGTTATTTGAATACGCTATGAGAGTTATCGTGAATAAATATTCCCGGGGGAATTTTCTCAGACTGCTGTGCATTTTCTATTGCATTTTAAGAAAACTCCCTGGAAATCTTGATTCACGATAACCCCCTATATCTCGCAAGTCATACAAGCGATTTTGGTGAAATTCAGTACGTAGGCAGCAAATGTAAATACCATGCTCTAATCGAAAAGTGTTCATAATCAAATAAGTGCCCAGTTTTCAACGTTTGAAAATTTTAACGCGTTATGTTTCGCAAGCAAGAATTTCGTTGATATAGCGTTGAATCTTCTGCAATCCATATCTATAATTAATTTTGATGTTTCGGCTGTCAAACTGCATTATTTTTTATTTTTTTTTGGATAGCAATGTTTTACTGTGCTTAAATAAACACATACAATTTCATGCATAGCATTTTGCTGAAATTTTCTCCGTGGTATCGTTTAAGACCAAAACCAATAAAAATGAGGTCGGTGATAAAAATATTCAAATTTGTTGATACTGCTGAACGAAGTTGTGCATAAATTCAACATTTCTTAACCGATTTACAAGTACTGAACCATTTTGGCAAGGTAATGAATTGGGCTATAAATACAGAATACCTACGTTATTTAGGAAAAAGTACTACAAATTTTTCATAGTTTTAAAATACTAAGATTTGTAAAAAATTTTTTATTTAATGGAAAAAAAACAATATCACCCTTCATATGAATCCAAGATGGTATCTTAAATGGCATACCCCTGCGGGTACGCATACCGCATACCGACTACGCTGACGACATCTGCCTCTTAACGTCCAAACAATCAGATATGCAAAGCAAAATTGAAGACTTTGTCTTGCAATCACAAAAGGCTTGCCTAAAAATCAACGTATCCAAGACTAAAAGCATGAAGTTAAGCGCAAACAGGAATGACATCACGTTTAGAGCTGGCAGTGATGACATCGAAAACGTCGATAGCTTTACGTATTTAGGCAGCATTATCTCCATGGATGGTGGAGCAAAAGAGAATATCAACTCAAGAATAGCAAAACCAAAAGGCGCGTTTGCTCAACTGAACAAAATATGGTCTTCGCCCGTTATATCCACTATATGGGTGCGAAACATGGCTTGTTACTGAACCACTAACGAACAAGCTGCAAGTATTCGTCAACAAATGCTTAAGACGTATACTAAAGATTTGGTGGCCTCGCACTATATCAAATGCCGAGCTACATCAAAAATGCAATTTGAGGGCTATAGCAATCGAATTCAAGCTGCGAAAATGGAGATGGACTGATCACACTCTCCGGAAACCGCACAGCGAAGTTTGTCGCCAGGCTCTTGAGTGGAATCCACAAGGCAGTAGAGGACGTGGTAGACCCAAAACCAACTGGAAAAGGTCGTTGGGAAAGGAAATCCAAGAATCGGGAAAATCGTGGCAAGAGATCAAAGTCATCGCAAGGGATCGTGACAAATGGAGAGATTTCATATTGGCCCTATGCTCCTCCTAGGAGTTAAGGGAGAATACTTACACACATCTTAAATGGCATGATCTTTGTTTTAAATAAATCAATATCCATTTTTATTTGATTATATGCATTTTTTATTAAATTATAAATTTATTTTAATTATTAAATACTTTTTATATTGAGCTTTTACTTCTTTTATTTCCGGCAAGCAGTTAGAAAATCCAAGCTTACTTATGGAAAAGTTTGCATATATAAAAATATACACCCAAACGAAAACGGAATCTATTTTTTTTTTTTTTTTTTTTCAAAACAGAATTGGGTGTATACGTGTATACTTTTTTATACCTGCCACGCCTCCTTCTCTGCGTTGCAAGCAGAAGGACAAAGTGAATATACCCTGGGTATAAAAAGGCAAATCGATGTAACCGTAACTTTGAAACTATTTTTTCGGTAATTTTTCGTTTGTACAAAAAGAAAAATTTTTTTTTAGAAGATCTATTTAATTTGTAATCATGGTACATGTGTAAAGATTTACATTAAATTGTAACATAAAAAAATTAATATATTTTAACATAAAATTAAAAAAACATAACAAAATATATGATCCTTTAACGACTAACGGGACAACGATTTTCACATATGAAATATTTTTCATATTCGCATCTGACATCATTCCAATCACCTTGCGGATACATTGTCACGCATTCTTCATTTTTGTGGGCATCATTTGGTTCATTTGCCCTCCAATTGGTATATTCAAAAGAAAGTCCAGTGCTTAACCAAACCCAACTCTTACCATCACCTCTTCTAGTGCCAGAAGTCCAAAACGCATCCATATTATCGGTGGTGTTGAAATCTTTATAAATGGAAAATTATTTATTCGTAAAAATTTGCAAATGATGATTCTTTACATACAAATATCCTTCAAATACTTTAATAACTGTTGAGTTTTGGTTTCTGAGTTGATACTGACCAATGTCATGCCTTTTCTGCTGCAGATTTGCTGTGCAGTAATCCAATTTACCTATTTGTTTTAAGAAAAATATTTTAATATTTCAGCACTTGCTTGTGAAATTTATCCATTACATTACATTTTCATGTAATTTTTTTTTAAATTCAGGGTTTCAATGTTTAAAATATCATTACTATGCTGACAATTCATTATGTATTCCATCTAAGTAGTTCATTTATAGCTACACAGTAAAAATTTTAGTTTAACTATAAGACCAAAAAGTATTTATACAGAACAATGCCGAAAGAAGCATTAATTTTAAACTATTTTGGAATAAATTTCATACTTTTCTGGTATAAATTTCAAACTTTTTTGGAAAAAAAATCGGGAATTAACACCAAAAAAAAGTTTAAAATCAATACTGAAGGGAATCGAAAGTAAGAAACGTAAACTATCATTTTTTAGTGTGTAACCAGAATTTCTATGCGAAGGAAAAGTTCTCTATGTAACAAACTAACTTGGCTTGTACATAACTAAGCGTAAACTAATTGAATCACCTTAACCAAGCAATTGAGAATGGGCTATTGCAAGCCGCTTGTTGTGACGAATATCAACTTTTGTAAATTTTTTAAGGATTTGGTGGCCTTGCTTACATCACGAAGTTTATATTCCATCTTTCTTTTATCACTAAAGATTCCAGGAAAATTTGCTGACAAGAGCTTTAGTGGAACGCGCAAGAAGACAGATCGTCGGCTGTATACTGTTTTGGCGTTTTTACACACTGATGATGCAGTTTGGTGTTTTCGAGAACGCTCTTTCTTAATCTTTTAACCATTTAGTCTTATATTTTTCCAGTCCGGAGTGAATTACGCTTCTCACTGGATGTGCGCCATATGTCTGAAAATATCGTTTTCTGCACTTTAAATCCAGTATAACTTGAATCACAGACTTGATATAGAAAAACAGTAGCCAGATTCAGAATCACCGACCACAAATTAACCAAAAAAAAAAAATTAACGAGATCTCATTTAAAACTTTTTCTCTCAATTTGTTGAGCTAAGTATGTTATCTAGTGAATTCAATTCAAGTTTCATAAAATGATTTTTTCTGTATTATCCTTATAAGTAGCAACGTACCTTAACAGAAGTACTGGCAAAAAAAACTTGATCGTTGCTGGTTGGACGTGCTGTCGTTGTGGTGGTCGTTGTGTGCTCTGTATTTGTTCCTGAAGAGTTGCAGGACTTATCCGCCACTCCTTCTATAGTGATCGTAAGTTGGAACTTGGAACCACCATCAATTGTTATTGGCTGAGCAGCTGCTAGCAATAGCAAAGTTGAACCAAAAATTAAAATGCTTTGCATTTTTATGTGTTTTAGTAGTAAGACAAATGGCACTTAATGCATTTTTCGAAAAGTTTTTCTTTTTATAGTGAGTCGAGAATTATCTACGTGTTATCAATTTTCTGCACTTTATCTACTCAATTTGTAAACATTCAAAATAATAAAAAATTTTATTTAATTACCATTTAATGCTACGCTGTGTTGCTAATTTTTATCAGCTTTAATTTCCGATCATAATCCTAACGATTTTTTCGATTCGGGTTCAAATTTCGACCTTGACGTGTTTATAGTGAAATTTTATAGCAAATATTTCTGTAGTACATACTGACTCAATATTCCCCTGTTTTAGGTGTCATTTTTGTACCTTTTTAAGAAAATGGCAAAAATGACCCACATGTGGGGGTTAAACAGGGTTAAAATTTTCAACAAAAATATTCCCTGCAATATTCTGCATAAGTTTGCTAAGCACATGATACACCTCAGATGTAAGGATCATATAGTTAAATTCATCGATTTAACACAAGAATGCGGTATTTTTGTGTTTTTCATGTACAGTGGAAAAAAAACTTCAAAAATTGATTAAAAAACAATGTGACGTGCTGGAGAAAAACCACGAGACACGTTTATTTTTCTAACGTCTACTTTAAGAATTTTTTGGATTTTTTTTTAAAAAAACTTCGAAATTGTCAAACAGTGTAATGGGTGCTATTCGTGATTCCTTTCGATAAGAAAATTTTCGTGGAAGGAAATATCGTTCGATATGAAAATTACTATTCTTGATTCCGGCGGTATAGGAATATCGAAAAACAATATTGGGATGCCTGAAATAAGAACATCGCTTACACTTTGACAGATGACAAAGGATAAAAAACAATTAGAAATGTCAACAGAGAAAAATTGTGATACTTTAATAAATTTTTTGTATGAGACCAGAGTAGGAGATTTTTATAGATTTTTGCTTGCTGAATCCGAATATTACCTCCATCACGTCTGAGATCCGAGTTATCCTTGATTTAAAGTGCAGAAAACGATATTTTCAGACATATGGCATACATCCTGAAAGTAGTCTAGTTCACTTTTGACAGCGGCATTGAATAGCCCTAAGCTTCGTCTTTAAAGCGTAGTTTTAACTTTTCCAATTAGATCATTTTTTTCCGAGATATCATCCATTGAAGTAAAGGTATACAAATTGAATATAGCCCTTTACAGGAACTAGCGATACTTTTACTTCAATTGATGATTTCTCTGAAACTAATGATTCAATTGAAAAAGTTAAAAGTACGCTTTAAAGAAGAACTAGACTACTTTTAGGATGTACGCCATGTGTCTGGAAATAGCATTTTCTGAACTTTCAATCAAGGATAACTCGGATATCAGACGTGTTGGTGCAAATCGGATGTCATATTCGGATACAGCGAGCAAAAATCTATAAAAATCTCCTATTCTCATTTCATACTTTTTTAACTTTTTCAAAAACGCAGAACTGTGTTATCTATGGATTTTAGAGTTCGGTGAAGACACGTGTTTCTCTTAAGTTGTTTTTTGTAAAAAAAAAAGTTTTTGGTGTTTAGTGTTTTTTCTGGTGCTTATGCTTCATCATTTGATCAACGTAGCGAAGGGTTGGATGTGAATGTGACTTTTGGTGTTTAATTTTTTTTTTTTTTTTTTTTGAGTATTGGATAAAATTTGGTTCCAAAAATTAATTTTTTTTCGTTTTTTTGAGATATTTTATAATTTTTCTAAAATTCCCTGTAGTTCGACTCCCCTAGTGCAGCACTAACGATTTCCCACACCACTAGTAGTGGGGACTAACTACTTTCCTTACCACCGGCCACACATTTACCTAATGATTTTAACAGGGGGATGTCATTGCTAAGTACCGAGCGGTACGTCGCCGCATCACCAATCGTTAGGTATTTCGTTAGTTCAAATGGTCTACCGAAAAAGAGCGCTCTCTTAGTGAAAAAAAAAAGAAAAAAAAAACAAACTACCCATGCTGAGATTCGAACCAAAGGTGAAAAAGTTTTTAACCATTTAGACAAATTACGAAGACTTTAGCTCATTCGTCTATAAAGCTTATTGACGTAGTTGTGTGAAATTCGTATTTAAACCAGGGTTGCCAAAATGTGGGGAGTTCCTCAAAATCGGAGCAAATTCAGAATCCGCTTAGAACAATATGAATCTCTGAAATCAAACATGCCGTTTTGAAGATACAGCAAAAATAGTGAGTATCTGTTATACACAATGAATTATCTATCGACTTGTATTGATTTTAAAATATATTGGATTTTAAAAACTTCTTGTTTGTTTGATATAAACTGCAATACTTGAATGGAGTGAGCAGGCATTGTTAGATCACAAATTTCTTCCCGAGCACAGCTGAAATAAGATTTTTGAAGAAAAACACATTGTAGAATCACCAAAATTTCCTGGTTTAAAGACGGTTCTTATACTGCATTTTTCTTAATAACATTCATGAAATGTTAATATTATTTCATCTATGTATATAAACTAAACAATAAACCATAAGACGAATATGGTATGTATGACAGATTTTATGACCTTTCCCATCAATTCAAAGTTAAACTCTGTCTTTTGAAAATCTTCTAAATTGGACGTATGATATTTTGCCATCTTTTTTCATATGTATATGAGGAATTTCATATAAAATTGAGGATTTTTGCTCGATTTTGAGGATTGGTTTTTCTCGGAATGAAAAAAAAGTGATGCAGGTATCGTATTTAAGAGTCCCTCTAACTCTTTTGAGTCAGTTTGGGGATGATTTTATTTTGCTTGGTATAGTGTACAGACTTACATTAAATTCTTACATAACAAAATTAATATGTATTACAATATCATGAATTAAACTTTTTCTTGCAATTTGACTTTTTAACAAGAAATATAAAAAAAAAAACAAAAGAAATATATGACTCTTTAAAAATTAACGGGACACAGGACAACGGTTTTCACATATGAAATATCTTTCATGTTCGCATTTGAGATCATTCCAATCACCTTTCGGATACATTGTCACGCATTCTTCATTTTTTTCGCTATCATTTGGTTCATTTGTACTCCAATTGGTATATTCAAAAGTAAGTCCAGTGCTTAACCAAACCCAACTCTTACCATCACCTCTTCTAGTGCCAGAAGTCCAAAATGCATCTAGTTTATCAGTGGTGTTGAAATCTTTATAAATGGAAAATTATTTATTCGTAAAAATTTGCAAATGTTGATTCTTTACATACAAATATCCTTCAAATACTTTAATAACTGTTGAGTTTTGGCTTCTGAGTTAATACTGACCAATGTCATGCCTTTTCTGCTGCAGATTTGCTGTGCAGTAATCCAATTTACCTATTTGTTGTAAAAAAGCAATTTAATATTTCAGCTCTTATTTGTCAAATTTATCCATTAGTAGTAGGGCGGATACATTGTAAGAGGTAGGGATAGAAATCTTTGGAATTTCACTCTGTAAATTTTTTTTTAATTCTGGATTTCAATGCTTAAATTTCATTGCCACGCTTACATGTCTTTATGGATTCCATGTAAGTTGTTCATTTATAGCTACACAGTAAAAATTTTAGTTTAATTTTAAAACCAAAAAGTATTTATACAGAACAATGCCAAAAGAAGTATTAATTTTAAACTATATTGGTATAAATTTCATACTTTTCTGGTATAAATTTCAAAAAAGTTTAAAATCAATATTGAAGGGAATCAAAAGTAAGAAACGTAAACTATCATTTTTTAGTGTGTAACCAGAATTTCTATGCGAAGGAAAAGCCCTCTATGTAACAAACTAACTTGGCTTGTACATAACTAAGCGTAAACTAATTGAATCGCCTTAACCAAGCAAGTGTGAATGGGCTATTGCAAGCCGCTTGTTGTGACGAATATCAACTTTTGTAAATTTTTTAAGGATTTGGTGGCCTTGCTTAAATTACGAACTTTATATTCCATATTTCTTATATCACTAAAGATTCCAGGAAAATTTGCTGGAAAGAGCTTTAGTGGAACGCGCAAGAAGACAGATCGTCGGCTGTATATTGTTTTGGCGTTTTTACACACAGTTTAATGTTTTCGAGTACGCTCTTACTAAATCTTTTAATCATTTTGTCCTATCTTTTTCCAGACTGGAGTGAATAACGCTTCTTACTGGATGTGCACCATATGTCTGAAAAGAGCGTTTTCCGCACTTTAAATCCAGTATAGCTTGAATCAAAGACTTGATCACAAATTAACCAAAAAAAAAACTAGTAACGGTTAACTGTTGGCCTGGCCAAAAAATAAATACCATACACCGCAATATTTTTAAAATTTTGCTTGTATGGGAGGTGCCACGCCCTCTTGTATGAGTTCACCCAGTTTTGGCTCAGAGCTTTCATTTATATTTCTTAGTGTCTGAGGGAAATTTGGTTGGATTATCTCAAAAAACGTTTTCAGTATAGCGTTTTGCAACTTTTGCTTATATGCGAGGTGCCACGCCCTCTTGTCTGACTTCACCAAATTTTTGCTCAAAGCTTGCATTTATAATTTTGAGTGTCTGAGTCAAATTTGGTTCGATTATCTCAAAAAACGCTTTAAGTAAAACGTTTTGAAACATTTGCTTATATAGGAGGTGCCACGCCATTTCGTCCGAATTCGCCCAGTTTTTTTTTCAGAGCTTGCGCTTTTAATTCGTAGTATTTATGTTCATTTTGGTTGCATTGGCGTAAAAACTACTCCTAAAGTTGCAGTTTGAATATATTTTTTGTATGGGTGGTAGGCGTGTCCGTTGACCGATTTTGCTCATTCTCAATCCCCCGAGCTAACTTTGACGGTGGAGGCAGTGTACCAAATTTCATTGAATTATCTTGCTCAGTTTTCCCAAAAAATGTATTTCCACACACAACACAGCCGTTACCCAGCCAGCCAGCCAGCCAGCCAGCCAGCCAGACAGACGGACAGACGGACATGGCTATATCGACTCAGGAGATGACGCTGATCAAGAATATATATACTTTTCTATATCTGCCACGCCTCCTTCTCTGCGTTACAAACGGAAGGACAAAGTGAATATACTCTGGGTGTAGGGTATAAAAATTAACTATTTTCTCTCAATTTGTTGAACTAAGTGTGTTATATAGTGAATTCCGGAGTGAATCAATTCAAGTTTGATAAAATGTTTCTGTACTATCCTTATAAGTAGCAACGTACCTTTACAGAAGTACTGGCAAAAAAAACTTGATTGTTGCTGGTTGGACGTGCTGTCGTGGTGGTGGTCGTTGTGTGCTCTGTATTATTTCCTGTAGAGTTGCAGGACTTATCCGCCACTCCTTCTATAGTGATTGTAAGTTTCAACTTGGAACCCCCATCAATTGTTATTGGCTGAGCAGCTGCTAGCAATAGCAAAGTTGAACCAAAAATTAAAATGCTTTGCATTTTTATGTGTTTTAGTACTTAGTAGTAGGACAAATGGCACTTAATACATTTTTCGAAAAGTTTTTCTTTTTATAGTGAGTCGAAAATTATTAACGTGTTATCAATTTTCAGCACTTTATACACGAGCATATCCACTCAAGTCGTAAGCATTCAAAATAATAAATTTTCATTTAATTACCATTTAATGCTACGGTGTGTCGCTAATTTTTATCAGCGAACGTTAAGGTCACCGCTTTAATTTCCGATCATAATCCTTCAATTGATAACACAGCACAACAATGATTTTGTTGCAGGGCAGTTGAAGGTTATTTCTGAAGGAACTTTCGTTTTACCAAATCCGAGGTCAGAAGTGGCCCATCAGCTCTAAATTTTGAAATATTTGAGGTTAAAAGTAGCAACACGAACTTTTTTGTAGTTCGATGCAGACTGCACAAATTTTTTTGTATTTTTTTTAATAAAATCGTCACGAAGTGCTGCGCTTTCTCTTAAAAAGTGCTTTCTTCAAAAGTAATGGTCAATTTAAGATGACTTCACGTTATCCATAGACTGTTTCGGGTTCGGATTTAATATAATGAAATCGACCATAGCTTTTAAAGGAAGCATCAGAGCTCAGTTTAAAGAAAAAGAGTAGCACTACGTGCTGAATTAGGTCAAAAAATAAGAACAGATTTGTGGAGTCAGCATCTAGCCTCAAAATAACCGTATTCGCGTTTTTAACCTCAAATATCTCAAAATCTAGAGCTGATGGGCCAATTCTGAGGTCAGACTCGAAGTTCCTTCGGAATTGACGAACAACTACCATGCAACAATTACAAACACATTATTTGTTGTGCAGTGTAATACATAGTACATGGGCGCGAAAATTTTTCGCAAGTAAAGCCAAAAACATCTCCATATAAAAACGTTCCGCAACTACCTACTAAATTTCATCAAAATAGCTTGCGAAATATAACTTAATAAAATTTTCAAACGTCAAAAAGTGGGCGTGGCTCTTATTTGAATACGGACCTACCAAATTTCATTAAAATTATTTTGTATTGGGTCTATAACTTAATTCGTGCGGTTTTTTTTTCAAAATTTTAACGTTTATTTAAGAAAAACATGTACAATAGTATTATTCAAAGTATTGTCCATCGTTAGCCACTACTTTTTCCCATCTTTCTGGTAACATATGGAGATTCCGCGCCAAAAGAACTGCTCCAGTTTCGAGGCCAAAAATTAATCAAGTCAATTTCTGATACCCTGTTCTGAAGTGAAGCGTATCGCGGTGAGAGCGTTTTGCATAGACCGAAATAAATGATAGTCGGACGGGGCAAGGTCTGGGCTACGAAGCGGGTGAGCCAAAACTTCCCATCCAATATTTTCCAAACAGTTTATAACCGGTCTTCCAACATTTGGCCGAGCGTTGGCATGTTGAAAAATTATGACTTCGTGTCTGGTCGCATATTCCGGTAGTTTCTCGGCTATGGCTCTATTTAAACGGATCAATTGCGTTCGATAGAGGTCACCTGTGAGCATTACCTTGGCACCATGGATATTTACCTTTGATTGGGAAGGTCCTGGTTGTCCGGGCTTCACATATGAATGTTTGCGTTTCGGGTTGTCGTAATGGATCCATTTTTCATCCACAGTCACGATCCGATGCAAAAATGACATTCGGCAGCAGTTTTATTTACACACAATGACAGTAGTATTCCAACGCATGTTCAGAATATTGGAACGGTGGAATAATAATAAAGTAACGCCATCTCTTAGCAAACCGCACGAATTAAGTTATACATAGACCCAATATAACTTGCGAGACATGTCGTATTAAAATATTCAATCGTTAAAAAGCGCCATTTGGTGAAAACTTTTAAAATTTTTGACATTTTCATACTTTGGGTCAATTTATTGCGGGTTATCGTGAATCAATATTCCCGGGAAATTTTTCTCAGACTGCCTTACATTCTCTATTGAAGTTTGAGAAAAATTTCCCGGGAATGTTGATTCACGATAACCCCCATTAGCAGCCTAATGATGAGACTCCGTCCAAATCGATGCAGTAGTTTCAAAGATATTCAAATTTAAACAATACTTTCCACAATTTCATTCCAGCTGTTGATTCTGTTTTTTTTTTTTTTTAACACCAACGCGTAGGATTATAGGGAAGGAGGATAGACGGAGTAGTTACTGTGTGCGAACATTTGTCTCCAATTTACAGATCTCAAAGCTGTCGGGAAAAACGTTTTCTGTAAGATCGTTCCATAACTTTACCGCGCGACTAAAGAGCGAATTATCTCTGTAATGCGATGTTCTATTCAGCATCGAGGTTATACAAAAGGGATGTGCTTGGTGAGAAGTCCTAGTAAAACGAGAAGACACACGTACTGATGGCACCAGGCCACGAACGATAAAAAAGAGTTACGCAACCAACTTTTCGGCGATAAGCTGGAGAATTGATATATGATGCTGCAGTTAGATATCCTATCAGTTTTAACACTGCTAATCGAATCCAGCCAATTCCAGTGGTTTTCGAAGCGCCAGCCCATATGTGGGAATTGTATTCCATTTTAGGCCTAATGTAGGTGAAATAGATGGAGCGGAGATCAACTGGTGTGAAGTATTTCTTACATCGATTAAGTAAGCCTAGGCACTTGGCCGCTTCCTTTGACACATTAAATATGTGATCGTTTCATCTCACATCAGATTGGATCGATAGCCCAAGAACACCAAGAGCTGTTGATTCCGCAAAATTGGTTGAATCCATACTGATAGGAGGGAGTGGGCAATCCGTTTGTTTGTGAGACAACAGACAACAGACAACATTGGGTTTTACCGGCATTGAAATCAATTCTATTCGCTCAACTCCACTCGAATATTTTTTTAGGTCATCAACAAGGATTTAATTCATAATTTGTCGCTTACTTTCAATTTGGATCGCATCAGGACGGATTAACGGCCATTGATAAAAATTAAAAACATTACAGGCGATATAGCAAAACCTTGGGATACTCGAACGTTAACAAAATGTTCTTCAGATACATCCAGCACAACAAGAATAAAACGACCATGAATGAAATTTGATATCCAATGAACAAGAGAGCCACCAACACCAAAAGCAATAAATTTAGGTACGAGTGCACTATGCCAGTGACGAATGCCATCAGGTCATCGGTAGAACGAGATCTACGAAAACCATATCAGCGATCACTAAGCAATTCGTTGTGCTCCAGATAGTTCACAAGATGGAAGTTAATTACGCTTTCCATTACTTTGGATAGCACAGAGCATATTGTAATGAGTCGGCAATTGCTGGGGTTCGTTGCCCCGTCTTTTTTAGAGACAGGCTGAATATTGGCAATCTTCCAACACGAGGGAAACTCACCACTAGAAAATTAAATAATAAAAAGATTGCGCAATGGGGAAGCCAGTGCTGAAGCACATTTCTGAAGAAACCGAGGCTTTATGAATATTTGGATTTGTAAGAATCCTTTAAACAGCCCTTGCTCGAAAATGCATATTCGGCATTTACGAAGTCTTTCACTCTACAAAGGGCAGTGGCTGACTACTATCGGAGAGATGTGAGTTTTGAGCAAACAAGCTAGCCAGAAGATTTACCTTATCAGCCGGTTCAGTGATGATTTTGTAACACTTGGTGCTTGGTTTGCAGTCAATCGGGATAGCAGTGTTTTCCTTTAATTTTTTTTATATCGTTAATGTTGTAATGGAGATTTTGTGGATTTTACCATGTATTATGCCTCTTAATGAAGGTTATGGGGTTTATCGTGAATCAAGATTCCCGGGGAATTTTCTCAGGCTGCAGTGCATTCTCTATTGCAGTTTAAGAAAATTCCCCGGGAATCTTGAATCACGATAACCCCCTATAAAAAAAAACACATCCACTTAAAAATTACTAAAAAAGAAAATTACATATGTGCAGATTTGGAGTCGTTTTGGTTAAATGATAAATGAATTGCTTAAATTAGTAAAATTTAAATGTTTCTCTAAGATAATTTCATAAAATTATGAGTTTTTATTAATTTTTAATATGTATTTTGATCATGGTGGACCTTTTGGTGGAAATAGTACTAATAGTACTAGTGTAAGTAGTACTAAAATAGTAGTACACTTAGTACATTCTACCAAATACAAAAAAATTTTCTTTGTGCACACAGCGTGATTCAAAACCTCTCAAAAAATAGTCCAAACATGAAAATGGGTTAAGAAATGTTCCAGTTATGGCCATGTTGTGGTCGGACCTTTTTTTACCAATTTTTAAAAAATCATAACTTTTAAGCCTTGAGACATACCAATTCTCCCTCTTTTTCATATGAAATACTTTTTTTTTTTTTTTCCAACTGAAACCATAAACTCCCAACGATTTTCATTGAGTGTTCAAAATAAGAAATGATAACACTATATGGGTAAAATTAAAAGAAAACGTTTGGAAGACTTTAATTTTATAAAGAAAAAATGGCAATTCGTATCCCTCGAATTAGAAAAACGAGGTCCTACAAGTCGAATATGACCTCGGAAGTCCAAATAACATGAAGAAGATATCGCCGGAGCTTACGAAGACTATCTCTTGTTTAGATGCGGACAAGAAAATCCTTTTCTTCAAACTGCGGCGAAAAATATCTTTTTTGTGCGAATGCGGACAAGAAAATCACTTTTTACAAAATGCGGAGAAGAAAATAACTTATTACAAAATGCGGCGAAGAAAATCACTTTTTACAAAATGCGGCGAAGAAAATCTCTTTTTTAAAAATGTTTAGTTTCGTAACTCTCACTAAATAAAGAGATTTTCTTCGCCGCATTTTGTAAAAAGTGATTTTCTTCGCCGCATTTTATAAAAAGTGATTTTCCTGTCCGCATATTACAAAAAAGATTTTTTTCGCCGCAATTTCAAAAAAAAGATTTTCTTCGCCGCAACTTTCGGTTGGTAGATTTTCTTCGTAAGCACCGGCGATATATAGACCTATTTAAGCTTTTTAAAACAATTGTTCTTTACTTCTTAATTTAATTTTTAAACATCGGACATCACCTACTGATGTTTGGGAAAAAGACCATTTTGCCTGTTTTTAGAGTGGTCGAAAAAAAAATTTTTTTTTTTTTGTTCCTTAGATACTCTCAAGGTAAGCTTTCACATAAGGGGCGGTTTTTCAAAACTTTTTTTTTTCTATAGAGACCCGACCTACTCTAAATTGGCCGTACATTTTATGTTTATTTTGTTACTTTTTTTAACGTATAAAATTGAACGACAAATAAATATGAAATAGTAAATTTTCAGCCAGCTGCTCAATAATGATAACTTTGGCTGAGCTCGTTAACGTGCCTATTGCGGAACACTTGGGATTCCCAGGTTCGAGTCCTGAACGGTAAATATCCGAAAAAGAAAATTCTTTGAAATGCAAATAGCCCAGGAAAATAAGACGAAAAAAGAGCTTCTGTGCGAAAAAATTCCCAGTGGAAATTTTTCACCGGAATTGTCTTTATTTATGCATGATACACAAACTGTGAAAAGTCCATTGCAAAGTCGTGTGCGCATAAAAAGTTATTAAGGCTCAAAAGTAGCTAAAATCAGTTTTTTGCAAATATCTCGCTAATGCTAACTTTTACAGAAAAATGTTGGTCTCCAATTTTGTAGCACAGGAAATATCCTACAAAAATACGTTAAAAGTATTTGCGTACGACTTCTAGTTTAGGAGATCACCCAATTTAAAAAGTTGTTAACAGTTATGATGTGAAATACTACCTATGAGTTCATATTAAAATATCTTACTTTTTAAATTGCAATAACTCTTCAATGAGAAGTTGTACAAACAAAATTAAAATGCCGTTTGAAAGATAATTTAATTTTTGATATACCGTACAACATTTTTTTTTCGAACGGCTCATGACGGGTCAAAGGTCGCTAAAATCAGCATCAAATTTCGATAAAAAATTCCGGTTTTTAAGTTGTACACCCAATATTTTTGTAGGAAATTTCCTGTGCTACAAAATTGGAGACCAACATTTTTCTGTAAAAGTTAGCATTAGCGAGATATTTGCAAAAAACTGATTTTAGCGACCTTTGAGCCTTAATAACTTTTTATGCGCACACGACTTTGCAATGGACTTTTCAAAGACAATTCCGGTGAAAAATTTCCACTGGGAATTTTTTCGCAGAACATGTCTTATTTTCCTGGGCTAAAAGTTAAAATTAAAAAAAAAAAAAAAATTCAACTTAAAAAAGAACAACCAACCAACCAATTTTATATGTAAAAAAAAAAAATAAAAAATTAAAAAAAAATATTTTTCAGCTATCATTGGGTTTCAATCCTCGACTATCAATGTTCTGAGTCGCACAGCTTAACTATGTCTTTTTTCTGTTCGTCCAAAATCACATAAAATAACTGTCAATAGAAAAAGTGAAGTAATCGTGTACGGCCAAAATGTCCTGCAAAAACGCCATGTTCGGCCCTTGTACAGCCCAAAAAAAATAACGAAATTTGGCCCTTTATGGCCTTTGTTCAGCCGTAATTTAAAAATTGTTTTTTTACTCGGATTATAAGTCGTACGAAAACAATTCTAGTACCATTTTGATAAGAAATTTTATAAGATATTGACGATCAGTATTTTTCTCTTAAAGTAACCGTTAGCGAGATACTATGAGCGTCATAAGTGAGTCAACATCTACAAAAAATTTTTACTTTTTGAAATTATGTAGGGTAGAACGGAGTTAAACAACCACTTTTGTGTTTGGCACCCTGTAAAAACTTTGTTTATGATAATAATTTGAAAATTCAAACCGTTCCTGGTTCGTTGAACCCTTTGTTACAAAATTCATCTGAAAATTTTTTATCAAACTCGCATTGTTTATCCGGTATTTGCATTTGAACAAAAAGTGAGAAATGGTTGTTTTACCCCACCTGGAGGGGTAAAACAACCAATATAATAAAAGTGGCCAACATTGTTATTTTAAGGATTTTTATTTTATCAGAATTTTACATAACGTTACACAAGAACAAAATTAACTTGAAAAAGTTTCTCTTGAGCTTCAGTAATCGCTGGCGTCACTTTCCTCAACTTATACTTCTTTTCTTGGACGACCTCTTTTGGAGCAACGAGTATTGTTTTTGGCTGCCGGGTCTTGGTTTTTTTGCTCGGAAAATATCTATAGAATCTTTTTTTCCGACCTTACCATGGTCGCCAATGCCTGTTTCTTCTTCTGGTTATTTAACCCCACGTGCTTTTTTTCATTTTAAGGCGAACAACTTTTTAACCAATTTAAATTTTGTAAAACCCATTACAGATTTGGATTCAGCATGTAATTCTGCTCTTGAAAAACACTTACCTTTTTTTCTGCACTTCACTGATTTGTGGAATTTTTAACTTTTGTCAACTGAAAATATTGCGGCGAGGACGCGTCAAATCTTTCTTTCGTCAGAACTCAGGTTATATAAAGTTGCGTTGTATTGATCACTATCTTCTGTACCAACGGTCGTTCGATTCGACTTTATTAAAAAAAATTAGAGGCAATTGGTTGTTTAACCCCGTGGCGATTTAACCCCGTTCTACCCCATAACAAAAAAAAAAAAAATGGAAACGAATTTTAATTTTTTATTGAGGTAAAAAAAACTCGAATGTGTCCTTAACAAAATTATAACAAAACAGAAACAAAATCGTACCTCCCAGATTTTTTTTTAAATTTCAAAAAGTAAATACCTTTTGTAGGTTTTAACTCACTTTTGACTCAATCTGGCATGTTCTGAAATCCGATTCACTTCGGAATCGGAATGAAAACAATCTTTAAGATAATTAACACCAAATCGGATTTATGTTTCGGTAAATTGAGTAGGAACCATAAGTAAATTTTATTTGTTGAAATACAAATCCGATTCCATCTTATTTATCGCAATGCAGAGCTTTTGAAGATTGCTTTCATTCCGATTTCCAAGTGAATCGGATTTCAGAACATGCCTGTATATTAGGGTGGGCCGATTTGAAAACTGGTCTCGGCTACCCCCCTATGTTAAAGTTCATTCAATTCTATGAATATTTGCCCAAGGAACTATACCTCTGCGTTAAACTTTAGTTCGGCGCATTTTTGATTGAAAATTTTACCTTTTATGAATATTTTTTTTATTTTCATACTAAATTTGAAAAATTTGTATAAAGACAAAAGTAATGTCATTATATGAGTTGGCTGTTATTCTGTCAGTAATCAATTAAATTGGGTTATGTTTACACGAAAAGTTTACTTGATCGTGTGGAATTGATGCTATATATTTAAAAAAGTGATATGTGTCAAATAGCCGATTATTATGACCGACTTTCAAAATAAACGATTCATATTTTTGGATGAATTTTTTCAAACAAAACTCCAACCTAGGCTGAAAGTTCATTCTATTTGATGAAAATTTGCCTACGGAACCATACCTCTACGTTCAACTTTAGTTCGGCGCATTTTCGATTGAAAATTTTACCTTGCGTTTAATATTTATTTTTATGCTTAATTTTCAAAATTCTCATAGAGACAAAAGTAATATCATAATATGTTTTGGCTGGTATTCTTTGAGTACTCAATAAAATTGGGTTCAGTTTTTACGAAAAGTTTACTTGATAGCGTGGAATTGATTGTATTAATTCCAAAAAATTTTATCGGTCAAATAACCGATTTCAAAATAAATGAGTCATATTTTTACATGGATTTTTGGTTTATATAATTTTTTGGAATAAATATAATCAATTTAACGCTATCAAGTAAACTTTTCGTAAAAACAGAATTCAATTTTATTGATTACTCACAGAATACCAGCCAAAACATATTATGATATTACTTTTGTCTCTATAAGAATTTTGAAAATTAAGCATAAAAATAAATATTTAACGCAAGGTAAAATTTTAAATCGAAAATGCGCCGAACTAAAATTGAACGTAGAGGTATGGTTCCTTGGGCAAATATTCATCAAATTGAATGAACTTTCAGCCTAGGTTGGTGTTTTGTTTGAAAAAATTAATCGAAAAATAAGAATCGTTTATTTTGAAAGTCGGTCATAATAATCGGCTATTTGACCCATATCACTTTTTTAAATATATAACATCAATTCCACACCATCAAGTAAACTTTCTGTGTAAACAAAATCTAATTCAATTGATTACTGACAGAATATCAGCCAAATCATATAATGACATTTTGTTGTCTTTATAAAAACTTTTAAAATTTAGTATGAAAACAAAAAAAAATATTGATGAAAGGTAAAATTTTCGATCAAAAATGCGCCGAACTAAAGTTGAACGCAGAGGTATGGTTCCTTGGGCAAATATTCATAGAATTGAATGAACTTTCACATAGGGGGGTAGCCGAGGTCGATAAAATTTCGTCCATACAATTTGGCCCACCCTACTGTATATGTATTTGCAAACAACTGAGCGGAAAAGAAACGAGATGGCAACGTCGAAATTCGGAAAGAGCACACTTTTTAAAAATCTCGGAAAACTTTCCAGGTAACCACAAACGAAGTTTTTTTTTTTTTTTTTTGACCAGCCTGTTATACATACATAAATATATTACAGTTATGCTGAGTGTTTTTTTAGAAGGTTTATTTAATTTGTAATCATGGTACATGTGTAAAGATTTACATTAAATTGTTATATAAAAAAATTAATATGTATTATATCATGAATCAAACTTTTTCTTGCAATTTGACTTTTTAACATAAAATATAAAAAAAAAAAAACAAAAGAAATATATGACTCTTTAAAAATTAATGGGACACGGGACCACGGTTTTCACATATGAAATATCTTTTATGTATGCATCTGAGATCATTCCAATCACCCTCCGGATACACTGTCACGCATTCCTCATATTTTTCGCTATCATTTGGTTCATTTTTGCTCCAATTGGTATATTCAAAAGTAAGTCCAGTGCTTAACCAAACCCAACTCTTACCATCACCTTTTCTAGTGCCAGAAGTCCAAAACGCAGCTGGTTCATCAGTGGTGTCGAAATCTTTATAAATGGAAAATTATTTATTCGTAAAAATGTGCAAATGTTTATTCTTTACATACAATAATTATCCTTCAAAAACTTTAATAATTGTTGAGTTTTGACTTCTGAGTCAATGCTGACCAAATTCATGCCCTTTCTGTTGCAGATTTGCTGTGCAGTAATCCAATTTACCTATTTGTTGTAAAAAAAAAAAAATATTAATATTTCAGCAGTTGTTTGTGAAAATTATCCATTAATAGTAGACCGGATACATTGTAAAAGGTAGGCATAGAAATCTTTGCAATTTTTCTCTGTAAATTTTTTTTAAATTCCTAGTTTTAATGTTTAAAATATCATTGCCACGCTGACAATTCATTATGTATTCTATCTTAGTAGTTAATTTATAGCTAAACAGTAAAAATTTTAGTTTAATTTTAAAACCAAAAAGTATTTATACAAAACAATGCCAAAGAAGTATTAATTTTAAACTATTTCGGAATAACTTTCATACTTTTCTGGTATAGATTTCAAACATTTGTGGAAAACTATCGGGATTTAATACGAAAAAAGTTTAAAATTAATACTGAAGGGAATCAAAAATAAGAAAAGTAAACTATCAATTTTTAGTGTGTAATCAGAATTTTCTATGCAAAGGAAAAGCTCTTTATGTAACAAACTAACTTGGTTTGTACATAACTAAGCGTAAACTAATTGAATCCCTTAACCAAGCAAATGAGAATGGGCTATTGCAAGCCGCTTGTTGCGACGAATATTATCATTTTTGTAAATTTTTGAAGGGTTTGGTGGCCTTGCTTAAATCGCGAACTTTATATTCCATATTCCTTTTACCACTAAAGATGCCAGGAAATTTGCTGACAAGAGCTTTAGTGGAACGCGCAAAAAGACAGATCGTCGGCTGTGTATTGTTTTTACACACTGATGATACAGTTTTAAGTACGAGTACGCTTTTTCTAAATCTTTTAACCATTTTGTCTTATCTTTTTCCAGTCCGGAGTGAATTACGCTTTTACCTGGATGCACCACACGTCTGAAAAGAACGTTTTTTGCACTTTAGGCTCAGTATAATTTGAATCTAGACTTGATATAGAAAAACGGTAGCCAGATTCAAAATCACCGACCGCAAATTAACAAAAAAAAAAATAACGAGATCTCATTTAAAACTTTTTTCCTTCAATTTGTTGAACTAAGTATGTTATCTAGTAAATTCCGGAGTAAATGAATTCAAGTTTGATAAAATGATTCTGTATCACCCTTATAACAGACTTGGGGGTTTTGCATTAGATATTATTTTTCACTAAACTTAGTGCTAGTGAAAAAATATTCACTATCAAGGAATTTATTTAGTGTTAGTGCAAAATCCTTCACTATCAAAAAATTCATTAAGTGGTAATGAAAAAGATTTTCATTATCACTAAATTTAGTTAAAAGTTGTAAATAATATTTCCATTAAATTTAGTGATAGTGAAAATTCATTCACTATCAAAAAATTGATTTAGTGGTAATGGCAAATTTTCCATTATCACTAAATCTATTGAAAGTGAAAATTTGTTCCATTGAATTTAATGAAACTTTAATGAAAATTTTCAATAAATGTTGCAATAAATTTAATGAAACATTTTCAGTTTCATTAAATTTAATGAAACTTTAATGGAAATTTTCATTAATGTTTCATTAAATCCAATGAAACAAATTTTCACTATCACTAAATCTAATGAAACTTTAATGAAATTCTTCATTAATGTTTCATTAAATTCAATGAATAAACGTTCACTTTCAATAACTTCAGTGATTTTTTATTGGAAATTTCAATTCAATTAAGATAAAATGTGCCGTGCTAGGTCAAAATATTTTGATATTTTTAAATTTTTCCTTCGAGATCTTGTACGAGACGATTGCGTGAACATTAATCCTACTAGTACTTAAAAAAGCTTACGAAAGCTGTTTTAAGCATTTAGTTGACAAAGGGCAGAAATTATTTGGGTTTGAAGAACTTCAAAAACTAAAAGTCGTGCTTGCATTTGACTTTAATGAATCTCCTTCAAACTGATACTATTTCCACTCATTCTAACTCTTTCAATAAATTTAATTTAATCAGTCTGTTCCTTTACTCGAAGATTTTGCAAGTTCTTACCCGAAAAGCTCTCATTCATGTACGTTTTATGCTTAAACGAGAGCTTTTCAGCTAAAAACTTGCAAAACCTTGGAGTAAACTAACAGTTTGTATTTTAATGAAAAATTCTATTAAAAGTTTCATTAAAAGCTTCATTAAATTTAGTGATAGTAAAATTTTGTTTCATTGAATTTAATGAAACTTTAATGAAAATTTTCTTTAGAAGTTTCATTAGAAGCTTCATTAAATTTAGTGATAGAAAAATTTTGTTTCATTGAATTTAATGAAACTTTAATGAAAATTTCCACTAATGTTTCATTAAATTCAATGAAACATATTTTCATTATCACTAAATTTAGTGCAATTTTTATTGGATATTTTCATTAAATTTTAATGATAGTGAAAAACTTTCCACTATCATTTAATGAATTGTTAGATAGTGAAAAATTTTTCATTACCATCCAATGAATTTTTTCATAGTGAAAAAATTTCCACTATCACTAAATTTAATGGAGAAAATTTTCACTATCTCTAATTAGATTTAGTGGTAGTGGAAAAAGTTTCACTATCAAAATATTCATTAAATATTAGTGAAAAGCTCAATGAACTAAAAAATTTAGTGCATTACCCCCAAGTCTGCCTTATAAGTAGCAACGTACCTTAACAGAAGTATTGGCAAAGAAAACTTCATCGTTGCTAGTTGGACGTGCTGTCGTGGTGGTGGTCGTTGTGTGCTCTGTATCATTCTCTGTAGATTTGCAGGGCTTATCCGCCACTCCTACCTTTATAGAAGAACTGCCTAAGAAAACTTCATAGTTGCTGGTTGGACGTGCTGTCGTGGTGTGCTCTGTATCAATCCCTGTAGATTTGTAGGACTTATCCGCCACTCCTTCTATAGTGATCGTAATTTTGAACTTGGAACCACCATCAATTGTTATTGGCTGAGCAGCTGCTAGCAATAACAAAGTTGAACCAAAAATTGCAATGCTTTGCATTTTTATGTGTTTTAGTCGTAGGGCGAATGGCACTTAATACAATTTTCGAAAAGTTATTTCCTTTTATAGTAAGTCGAGTAGATAAATTTAAGTTTTTCATGATTTTTAATTTCTTTTTTTTTAACTTACGGGGTTTTTAATACATCGCAATTCAAAAAAAGTTTAAGTTTTTTATAAGTAATTAAAAATTTCCAACTGAAACCATAAATTCCCAACGATTTTCATTGAGTGTTAAATATAAGAAATGATGATAATACCACAATTTTGCAACATCAACAGATTGCTCCAGACTGATAACATTAGCAAAAGCATCAGCTAATGTTATGAAATCCGAGTACCCTGATAGCACGCAACTACTATACACGCCAGAGAGCGCGAATAAAATTCTTAGAATTTCAGAATGATGATTTTTCTCATTTTTTATGTTCTTTTTCTATAAATTAATTATCTCATAATCAGTAAATATTTTGCGTCGAAGTCAATGCCTAGAGAGCTTTAATCCGACAAATGAACGCCATTGACAATCAGTCAGGGTCTAAACTTTGCAAAAAGTAGCCGGTGCTAAAAAATTTAATTTTTTCGAAAAAAAAAAAAATACTTCGTGAAATATTTAAACGAAAAATAAATTCAAATTCTTATCAATCGAATTACAACAACAGCAACAATAATAACAACACAATTAAAATATTAAAATTTCATTAGAATTACGGCATTAGTCATACCACAAAAATAAGGTATAGCAATTTTCACCCCAAAAAAACAATTTGATTATTCCGAAAAATCATCATCTAAAAATATGGATTTCAATTTTCATACCAATTTATTGCTGTGGTTTGCAATTATTTGGACAACATTTCTGCTGCATTTTATACATCCAACACCAACACCAGCAGCAGCTTATCGTGGTAAAAAAAAAAAAATTGCATTTGAATGTTGATTGTAATTGAATTAAATTGTATTGCACCATTAGAGCAGTGGCATAACATTGGTTAAGTGAGGGGTGGGGTGGTCATTTTGATGAAAATGCAAAGCGCATCATTTTCTAGTGTAACAGAATGCAACAAATTTGGAAATTCGCTTTATAGCAATTTTAGTAAAATTTCAGCAAATAAGAAAACAAAACATTTTTAAAAAGTTTAAAAAAAATCCCCAATATACCAAAAAATTTTTAGAAGCAAATATTTGTAATTCCTTATACTTTTTCTAAAGACGCCAATGCAGAACTGCTGTCCTAAAGTATCGAAAAATATTAAAGTAAATCGAAGAAATCGGTAAAAGTCCAAAAGTTGTTTTTGTCATTAACATGGGAAGCTTTTATCCTGTTTTTAATTGCAACCACTTAATTTGAAATTTGGCCAAAATTCTTCATCATCAACTAAGATGAAAAAAAGCATTTTTACAGTGTGGATAGATCGAAACAGTCTACTTTCATTAAGTTACTTAAAGAAAAATTACATAGATTTATTTGATTTCTTGGTAAAATTAAGATGTCTTATATTTTTCATAAAGGTTGCCAGAGTAAAAAAAAAACCTACATTCGAACTAAAGGAAACGACTGTTTTCCTGTGTTGTGCCTAAGATATACAAAATATATATATTTTAAAAACTTATTCCTATTTGAAGATAAGTTATAAATTTGATATGCATCTTAGTTATATTATTTAAAAGCAACGCATAAAGTATATAAAAAGTTCTCCGCTTTTTACAAGCTCATAAATTAAGCATAATTTGATTTACCATTAACGTAAATTTTTTAACATAAAAAAATGGAATTATTGGGTGTACAACTTAAAAACCGGAATTTGACGGTGGATGTCCGTACTAACAAATATCGTGAAAGCTCGAACTTTATATATATGTCATTTTGAAGGTACATTTGACAGCTGTCAAAATCAGTCAACAAAACAATTTTATCTTGTGTGCATCATTATTATTTTTCACGATGAATAACTTCGAAAATTGGAGAAAATACAGCATTTGCGGGGGGGTTCTAGTGGGTCATTTTTTTGCAAAGAAAACAGCTGCCGAAAGTCATCGCATTCTTGTAGAAGTTTATGGGGACTATGCTCCAGCTGAATCAAGCTGTCGTGAGTGGTTTCGACGGTTTAAAAGTGGTGATTTTGATGTCGAAGACAAAGAACGTCCTGGTCAGGACCAGCTAGGTGTGATCCATTATGAGCTGTTGCCAGGTGGCCAAACCATTAATGCTCAATTCTATCGTCAACAATTGATCCAATTGAAGCAGAAAATCCAGGCAGAGCGGCCAACGTATGCGACCAGACACGAGTCAATCATTTTCCACCACGATAACGCTCGGCCACATATTGCTGCCCCAGTCAAAAATTACCTGGAAAACATCGGAAAACAACGGATGGGAAATTTTGCCTCACCCGCTTTATAGCCCAGACCTTGCACCATCAGACTACCATTTGTTCCGATCGATGCAGAATGCCCTATCAAGAATACGCTTCACTTAAGTTCAAGATATCGAAAATTGGCTCGATTCATTTTTGGCCGCCAAGCCGGCGCAATTTTTTTGGGATGGAATTCATAAATTGCCTGAAAGATGGGGAAATGTTGTAGCTTCCAATGGACAATACTTTGAATAAAATATATTGTAACATTTTTCCACAATAAAGCATCAAATTTCGCTAAAAATTTCCGGTTTTTAAGTTGTACACCCAATATCATTGATATATCGTCACCTCAATACTACAAATAGGTAAATCCTAAAATTATAATTTTTGAAATATTTCGCCATTTATAATCGTCTTGGTTTGGTGCACAATGAGCTCCAACTAGAGTACACTAAAGAGGCACAACTGCGAAGTTATTAGGAAAAAACAAAACCAGTGAAATCAGTGTGAATTCAAATTTTCAAAAATCTTAACATTAGCAATTTGGATTTACCTAGTTGTGTAGTATTGAGATATTTTTTCATAAGCATATGTTTGTATTTAGAGTTACGGTCTCTAAATAAGAATTTGATTAATTTTCAAAAAACTTTGAAACTAAAAGTGAACAAGAAAATGAAAATATGTACTCTAAATTAGATAATCCCGTAACAAAAGTATTCAATCGGCACTCATTTGTTGCAGGGTTATATTGCTCAACACTATTGTAGTGAAATGCAATGACATTATTGTTGACTGTAGTGCATGAATCGCAACATACTTCCTCACTAAATCTACAAATCACAGACCATTCATTTGTTTCATGGTTATAGCGCTCGATTGTCAGATTTTCAAGACCGCCCACAGCATATAAATAACCATTAGCGACTGCAAGCTGTATTTGATTGAAGAGAAAATAAAAAAATAAACAGAGATTCTACGTGTTATTCCAAATAACTTACTTCAGGATAATAGCGCTCTTCACACATTGACGCAATCGAGGTCCATATATTTTCTTGTGGATTATAGAATTCTGCCGAGTTACCACCATTAGTGTCACCTCCTACTACATAAATTTTGTCATTAAATACTGTAATGCCAAAATTGGATCGATCAATTGACATTGAAGCTACCATGTTCCATGCATTTGATGTTGAATCCCATTTTTCAACAGAAGAACTTTGGTTATACTGATTACAACCACCCACCGCATACAAAAAACCATTAATCGCTGCGACACCAAGATCAGAACGACATTCATTCATTGGATTGATGTTTTTCAATATCATAGTTTTGAGATTTAAGCAAATTATTGTATTTAATTTAATACCACCAACCTCACCTCCCACTATGTATAGATCATCGTCCATAACAGCAACACCGAATTCTTCGCGATACTCTAGATTTTCTATCCATTTCATCCACTTAAAGCGATGTGGACAATGGTACAGAATATTCAGCCGAAACTCGTCTTCTTTTACTATTGCCATTAATCGTTCACATGACCTTGGTTTTGAAAATTCGCTTGCACTAACTCTTTTATATTCTGGCATTAAATGCCAATCTTTAGCTTCCCTGTACAATTGGAGGCTTGCTGGTGAAGTACAAACTGGAAACACGTGTTCAACTAAAAACGATGGCTTCAGCAATGGCATTCGCACCAACTTCAACATTTCATCCTTATGTTGTTCTCTTTCGGATGGATCGTGTTCCAACCATTTTATTATACTCTTGAAAACATGCTCCTCAGTTGGATCATGGAGCTCATCGCTTGCCAGCAACTGAGTCAACTGCACGACACTTAAATTCAAGAATTCATCACTTTTATATACCTCCGTAAAATACTCCATGCAAAAGGTTATAGCCTGTTTGGATAGCAAATCACAATGGTATCGCTCCGCTAGCTGCGACATACCCAAACAATTGGTTGGGTGTAATTGCTCTGCTAGAAAACCACCACAAGCGTAGACTACAGCGCTCAAGAGCAGCGAATCAGCTGTAATAAGCAATTTTTCCACGGTGTCTTCAGTCATTTCTAATTGTCCTGAATAGCAGAACTTTATTAACGACTTGAGTGTTTCACCATCCACACCATCCAATTTCACTTCCTTCGCAGCACTTTCTTTAAATGGTGGCTGAAACATCGATTGAAAGTAATCACTTGATGCACTCAGCACGGAGCGATGCGCAGAAATATGCATTCCTTCAGTTTCGCCAGGAATCAACGAAACATCACAAAATTCATTGTTTTCGGATTGCTCCCACATCCGTTGTAGGACATTTTGGGCGTGAACTTGATCAATAAAAACTTTAGCCATATCGGATTATGATGAAGATTAAGAGCGTTACTTTAAAGTTAATTTTCGTACAGATTTTGCTCATACAGATGAGAAAATGTTGATATCAAAAAGGCGCAAGTATCGATAACAGGAAAATGTAAATCAACATTAAGCGCACTGTAGACTTAACATGTCTGACAAGCCCGCCCTTTTGAAAACAAAAAAATTAAGTACAAGTTTACTTTATTTCGTAAGACTAAGCACTGTGTCGAAAACTCAATTTAAATCTAATTTTATATAACCCCGTTTTTTATTGTTTTCTTTTGAGCAAAAACATTATCAAAATTTTTTGTTCAACATTTTTTAAAGAAGTCGAAAAACGCTACCTTTGAAAAAAACAACAAACCAAAACAAAGTTATGCTCATTTGAAAATGACACAATGGAGTTAAAAATAGTAAGTGGATTTCCATAGAATTTTTTACTGATTGGTGTCATTTTCAAATTACCCGATTTCTTTAAACAAAATCAAGCAAGACAAACTTAAAGCGGATTTTAAAAACGAAGAAAGTACTGTGCGATGCATTTAGTAGAGCAAAACAATTTCAAAAATCTTGTTTTTGAACTTTTAGGTTAGAATATCGTAAAAATCATAAGTGATAGAACGATTCCGAGGATTCAGGTTCAGCACCTACAACTACATCAAAAATGACTATGTATTGTACTCAACCTCTTTAAAAAATGGTAAAGAAAAATTTTTAAAAATAGTTTTATTTATTGTAGTAGTTTTTGCTCGAAAGAAAATATGGAACAATTTTACTTTATCAACGGTTGTTTTTTTTATTTTTTTTGTACAAATAGGGCTCTCGGAACTAATTACAACAACAACTTCTTGTCAAACCTACTTTCGGAGATATATCCATCGAAAGATCGGGATATATCTTTAATAAAAATCGGTATAAGTTGGGAACCCCTGGATGGATTTTAAAAAATATTGATGTCATATGAAAGGTATTTTACTGGGCTATATAGTTGCTGCACAAAATTTTACAGTTTGAGTCATAGTTTTCAAGACATGACAACTTTACAAAAATTCACCCCATTTTTTCCCAAAAAACCATTATTTTTTCGAAAAAATGTGTTATTAACCTACAGTTTTAATAACTAAATTAGGAAGCCCAATTTATTTCCTTTCATTTGATATGCAACATGTATCTGAAATTGCATCATTTAAAAATTTCTATACAAAAAAACAAAAATGGACCATATCAATTTTCTTGAAATTAGGAACTTTGAACAACAACAATGCCAGAACAGACAACAACAACAACTTATAACAGTAACAATAACAGTAATTTTAAATAAGAGTAGGGTTAAGTGGGCGGCCTGCGGCCTCAGCTCTGGATTTAAAACTTCCAAAAATCCAACACGCGGATTAGTCTAATATATCCAACACATAGTTTGCTAACCAAATTGCGCACGCAATTTTTAATTTTTTAAAAATAATAAGTAGCTGCTGTGCTTACACAAGAAGCTGGTTCTCTTTGTTGTTGTTGTGGTAGTAGTAAAGTTGTTGTTATCTATTCCGGCATTGTTGTTGTTAAAAGCTCCTAATTTCAAGCAAATTGATTTGGTCTATTTTTGTTTTTTTCTATAGAAATTTAATAATAATGCAATTTCAGATACATGTTGCATATCAAATGAAAGGAAATAAATTGAACTTTCTAATTTATTTATTAAAATTATAGCTTAATAATACATTTTTTGGGAAAAATAATGGTTTTTTGGGAAAAAAGGGGTGCATTTTTGAAAAGTTGTCATATCTCGAAAACTATGACTCAAATTAAAATATTGTGTACAGCCCGGTAAAATACCTTTCATATGACATCAATATTTTTAAAATCCATCCAGGGGTTCCCAACTTATAACGATTTTTATAAAAGATATATCCCGATCTTCCCATGGCCATATCTCTGAAAGTAGGTTCGACCTGAAGTTGTAGTTGTAATTAATTCCCAGAGCCCTATTTGGGCAAAAAAAAATAAAAAAAACAACAACAGTTGATAAAGTAACATTAAGCCGAAAATATATATGCAATATAAAATGGGGTTGTCTGGTTAACCAGATGAATGCTGATTAAGCACTAACCAGGATAGTTTTCCATATAAAAAGCTTTTTGATTTGTATGGAAAAATTAGCTAGTTTTTAAATAATTAGATCATTTAAACCAAAAAATCGGCAGGTGGCATCTCCAAATTCAAAAAATCCCAGGGAAATTCGGAAATTTCCTTTTCTTTTGACAAATGCAATATGTAAACAAATAAAACATTTTTAATATAAAGCAAATTAGGTCTTTCGTTTTGTCCGCGACCGAGTACAGACGTACTCTCGTGTGTAATCGTCCGCGCGTGTCTTAAAGTTAGACCCGCTACACGTGTTTTTTTTAAAGGCGCGTGTATCGCACATAACCTAATTATAGGTTAAAAGAAAAAATCAATTTCAGTCAGACTGAAAATTTCGTATAATATAAAATAATTTTATAAGTCTGTAAAGACGCTACGCTGAGAGCTGTGATAAAAACCTAGTGTTTACGGCAGCTCTCTTATTAGGGACCTATGTTACTCGTAATGAGTAGCATATTCGAAGAAGAAGAAGAAGATAAAGCAAATTAATGCTAAAATCAAAAATGTGTTCGTCTCAATTGTTTTAAAAAAAGGTTTAAATAACGAAATGTATAAAAATATATTTGAAAAAAGTGAAAATAGTGTCGTGATTTGGTAAACGCCAAAAAAGTGTCATTGAAATGATAGATGACTCATCCAAAAAAAAAAATGTGTACGTGGTTCTGTGATTATCAAGATTTTCTGATTTTAGGCTGGTTAACCAGGCAAGTGAGAATAGGGTATTACACTTGAGGGGTATAGAAGCAAAGGCGACAATCTCCAGTTTTTTTCTGAGCATATCTCTTAGTGTTTGACCACAAAGCATCATCAAATGCAAAAAGATGGTACGATCAAAGAGGTACAGAATCAAAGACGATAGTCTCTTCTTTGATCATGGACACGTTTGATAGTGACTTCTAGTTGCATTTGATGGTAGCTTGTGATCAAACACTATCAAAAACGTTCATAAAAAAATGGAGATTGTCGCCTTTGCTTCTATACTCCTCACTTGATATTTTTTCACAAACGCAGGGGGGTCATCATGTTGTTAAGTCTGCAGTGCGCTTAATGTTGATTTAAATTTTTCTGTTATCGATATTGCGCTTTCTGATATCAACATTTTCTCATCTGTATCAGCAAAATCTTTACGAAAATTAACTTTAAAATAACGCTTTCAATCTTCATTATAATCTGATATGGCAAAATTTTTTATGGATGAAGATCACGCCCAAAATGTCCTACAGCGAATGTGGGAGCAATCCGAGAATAATGAATTTTGTGATGTTTCCTGGCGAAACCGAAGGAATGAAAATCTCTGCGCATCGCTCCGTGCTGAGTGCATCAAGTGAGTACTTTCAATCGATGTTTCAGCCACCATTTAACGAAAGTGCTGCGAAGGAAGTGAAATTGGATGGTGTGGATGGTGAAACACTCAAGTCGTTAATAAAGTTCTGCTATTCAGGACAATTAGAAATGACTGAAGACACCGTGGAAAAATTGCTTATTACAGCTGATTCGCTGCTCTTGGGCGCTGTAGTCTACGCTTGTGGTGGTTTTCTAGCAGAGCAATTACACCCAACCAATTGTTTGGGTATGTCACAGCTAGCGGAGCGATACCATTGTGATTTGCTATCCAAACAGGCTATAGCCTTTTGTATGGAGTATTTTGTGGAGGTATATAAAAGTGATGAATTCTTGAATTTAAGTGTCGTGCAGTTGACTCAGTTGCTTGCAAGCGATGATCTCCTTGATCCAACTGAGGAGCATGTTTTCAAAAGTATCATAATATGGTTGGAACACGATCCATGCGAACGAGAACAACATAAGGATGATATGTTGAAGTTGGTGCGAATGCCATTGCTGAAGCCATCGTTCTTAGTTGAACACGTACTTCCCGTTTGTACTTCACCAGCAAGTCTCCAATTGTACAGGGAAGCTACAGATTGGCATTTAATGCCAGAATATAAAAGAGTAACTGCAAGCGAATTTTCAAAACCAAGAAGGTCAGGTGAACGTTTAATGGCAATAGTAAAACAAGACGATGAACAGTTGAATATTCTGTACCATTGTCCACATCGCTTTAAGTGGATAACATTGATGGAAAATTTGGAGCATCGCGAAAATTTCGGTGTTGCAGTTATGGACGACGTTCTATTCATAATGGGGGGTATGGTTGGTATTAATTCAGTAAATACAATAATTTGCATAAATCTCAAGACTATGATCTTAAAAAATATAAATCCAATGAGTGAATGTCGTCATGGTCTTGGAGTCGCAGCAATAAATGGTTTTTTGTATGTGGTGGGTGGTTGGAATCTAAACTCTAGTTCTGTTGAAAAATGGGACTCGACATCAAATGCATGGAACACGGTAGCTTCAATGTCAGTTGATCGGTCCGCTTTTGGCATTACAGTCTTTAATGGAAATATGTATGTAGCTGGAGGTGTATCTGGTGGTACATATGTTAAGACGGCAGAATGCTATAATCCACAAGAAAATGTATGGTCCTCAATCGCGTCAATGTGTGAAGAGCGCTGTTATCCTAAAGTAAGTAATTTGCAATAATAGAAACTCTGTTAATTTTGCGTTTTTCTCTTTAATCAAATACAGCTTGCAGTCGCTAATGGTATGTTATATGCTGTGGGTGGTCTTGAAAAACGGACAATCGAGCGCTATGACCACGAAACCAATCAATGGTCTATGATTTGTAGATTAAGTAAGGGAATATTGAACGAATTATGCACTACATTCAACGGTAATGTGATTGCACTTTACGACGATTGTGTTGAGCAATATAACCATGCAACAAATGAGTGCCAAGAGAACACTTCTATTACGGAATTATATGATGTAAAGCACACATTTTCATTTTCTGGTTCGCTTTTAGATTCAAAGTTTTTTGAAAATTAATTATATACTTATATAGAGACCTTAATTCTAAATACATACATAAATATGTTTTTGAAAAAATTTCTACATATCGGCACCTCAATACTATGACTCCAAATCCTAGTTTTGAGATAAATCAATTTTTAGATTTTTGGAAATTTAAACTTACACTGATTTTGAACTTTTCTAGTCTTGTGTTTTCCAAATTACTTTGCAATGGTGCCTCTTTGGAGTACTCTAGTTGAGGTAGATTGTGCACCAAACCAAGAACAATGTTTTAGGCGAAAGATTTTAAAAATTAAAAAATCTATTTTTAGTATTGAGGTGACGATATGTCAATGATAAATGTATTTTTTGTGTTCAAAAATTTAAGTATGTTAAATTAAATTTATGTGTTTTTAAAACGTTGCTTCGTTCTTACCTAATTTGGGCATGGGGAATTCAGTGGTGTTAACCGTTTTGCTGGATTGGTTCATCGCCCCATACAAAAAGTTCAAATCAAAATTTCGTCTAGAATGAGGTGTTTTTCATAAATAGGCAAACAGAACCGGTTCAGTCACTGTTTATAAGCCTTAATCACAACATATTCGCTTTTTATATTTTTCTGTTGAAAAGGCTGTGATGAGCAGTGCCCAAAATTTTCGTTTTCTTTAAAGAGGCCGGTGCCACGCCTTTAAATCGATAATTCGCTTTCATGGCTAAAATGCTGCATCGGTTTTTATTAAATTTCGAATAGAAATAGGCTTACCTAAAGAAGGAAATTAAAAACTTTTTGTCTTTTATTGCATCCCAAGAAAGGATATCATTTTAATGGATATTTTTGTTTTATAGTGATTAGTGCCACGCCAATAAAAATAAAATATCGTCGGCTGAACGCTCTTTTACTTCGAAAAGTTTAATTCGAGAAACTCGAAGAAAGTTTGAACCCTAAAAGAGAAAATTGGTCCAAAAAAGTACTTTTAAAATTTAAACTAACGAGTTTGTTGATGAATTGGCATAGAGATATGCTTAATTTGAAAGATGGGACTAAAGTACTTTTCGAGATATTTTATAATTTATCAAATTAGTCATAGTGAACAGTTTGCTCCATACAATACAAATCAATGAAAAACTATGTGTTAGTGTCGTTAACCCTTTCGACCCGAAAAAAAACTGTGGGGTACACAATATTTGTGATGGGTCAACCTTAGAAACTTAATTTAAGTAAAATTTTTGACCGTCTCAAAATTCAAATTTTCACCGCCAGAACCGCTTCCGGGGTATACTCCCAACACATATTTTTGATTTGAATTTTTGGAGTATAAAATCCTTGGAGTGGTTATAAGCAAAAACAGTGGTTATTGAAAATTGCATTAAAATTATTAATTCATTCAATTTAAGTGACATAAATAACCGAGTTATGTATGTAAAATTTATTTATTTAAAATTTTTTGGGATATATTGTCCCAACCGGTTCGAAAGGGTTAAGGGAAAGTTTTATATGTGGAAAAGTGAGCGGTGCCACGCCCCTCAAAAAAAGAAATCAATGTATCTCAAGAACTAAAGCAGATAGAACCTCTCTGACAACAGCAATAAAAGGATCTTGTTTCAAAACCTTAACCCTTTCAGGACCCATTTTAATTTTTGAATGTCAGACCCACATTTTCTTCGCGATTGGAGCCATACTGGTCTTCGTCGATAAAACATAGATAAAGATATTCAAAAATTTGTTGTTTTTTTTTCAGAAGATTTTATCTCGAATACTGTTACATAAACGATATGAAGCGTCTAAGTAGCAAGTGTAACAGATTTTAAACTTTTTAGAAATGTCAAGGAATTTTCGATTCACCGGTTTATTTTCCTACAGGGTACTTAGATAAAATGGGACAACCGTGTCTCGTTGGTCCTTAAAGGTAAAATTTCTTATTTTTGCATTTTTTTTTTACATAAAATACTGACAAAAATAATTTAATCGAAATAAATTAAAGAAAATTACTATACAGAAATTATCCATGGTGAATTTTGAACCAAAGTTTGTTATTTTGCGAAACAAGAATAGTCCAGTAAACATACCTAATTTTGTTGAACATAACCCGATTTCGATCGGACACCCCTTGTGCCGCGTCTGGATTGAAAAGGATTAAAATTTAACAATCTATTCTGATCCGGAATTGTTTACCAGATTTCTCGGATCGATTTGGATTAAAAATCGGATCAATCCATTTAAATCCACGGAATAAGGATTGTTACGAAGGACCGAAATGGATGAAAAAAGACGCAATCTATTTATCTTTGTGAATCCGTATTCTGATCCAGAATTGTGTACCAGATTTCTCGGATAGATTGAATTCAGAATCGGAGCAATGCATTTTAATCCATGGAATATGGATTGTTGTGAAAGATTGGAATGGTTTTAAATAGACGCAGTGTATCAATCTTTCTGGATCCAGAATTGTGTACCATACATTCCTGTGGACTTTTGACTCCCGAAAAGTTTAAGAAAAGTCTGAAGCCTAAACGTCAAAAAGTGGCGTACAGAGCAAAAGAACAAGCAGCCGACGACATGCGGACATGGTTACAAATTAGAGTTTGTTTGCTTAAGTTTACAGTTGCGTAACTTCTTTAAAGTCAAATGGAAGTGGTTGAATTTCGGCCATAAGGGGCTGTCCATAAACTCCGTGACGCTAATATTCGCTATATTGAACCCCCCTCCCTATGTGACGGTAGCTTCATATAAAAAATAAATAAGGTACACCAAGAGTGACGCTTGCTCAAACCCCCCCCTAAGATCGTCACGAAGTTTATGGACAGCCCCTAATGCAACTCAATTATCAGTAAAAGTCAAAAAGAATCGAAAATCATCAACGAAATCGGTAAAAGAAAGAATTATCCAACAAAATCATTCCCTTTCAAGTTATGCCACTGCTTAGCCAAAAATTTTTGAACATAATTTTTGGCCACCATCAATTATAACTGACTAATTTCATTGAAAACATTTAGAACGTTACGTGGAAGAGAAGTGCAAAGACACACAAACAGGACGTGAATTATTTATTGGAGAGTCATATACGCGACTGGGCGAGTGTGTGCGAGTGCAGTGCTTGGGCGATTTAAATATTTGGGAGGATAGGTACGTGTTAAATTAACAATATTCAGCAGATCAACCGAAGCGGGCAAACAGCGACCAATAAAACTCTTTTTTTTTTTAATTTTAATTGTTTTTTGCGACAGAAAATGTTTTATTTTATTTGCTAACAACAAGCATGGATCAGATGACATTGTTGGTTTGAGCTTATTGTTCAGTGTGCTTATGTATAACACGAACAAAATTACAAAAAACAAGGCAAAATGCATAAAAGAAAAACAAAAGAATTTATTGTAAGACTGGTTTTCGTTACTTTTCAATACCCACAACAAGTCATATCATCAGATTGAATTCAGACATCCAGAAGAACTTACAAGTATAGATACTATATAAACTTTAGCATAGATTTGTTGAGAATAAAAAGTTTTTTTTTTTTTTTTCTTTGTGATGCATCGCCCTGCTGTTGTAACTCAATGATATTATACTTTTTTGTTAGTGTAAGCTCGGACTTATAATGTCATCTCATCCATGCTTATTGTAGCAACTAAAACTATTTTCAATTAAACTGCCTATTCCAATTATTTTCTACATTTTTTAGATGTCAAGTACCACAGTTGAATGGCAATTGTACTCAAACTCCTGCGGCTAATAAATATTTGGACTATCCGAGATGCTGCCCGACTTATGAGTGTCGGAGGCGCGTAGTAAACGTTGATGGTCAGACCGAAGAGATTAATACATATGATCATTATGGGAATATGAAGAAATCACGCATCAGGCAAGTGATAATTATACCTGGATCCATACAAGTAACCGCTGATGATGAGCCGAGAATCATAAAACTGGGAGTAAATTAATGAAAATTTGATGCAGTAGCATGCCAAAAGCTTTAATTAACTTTAGCTAAGTTTTTAATGAATACTAAGGATAAGCGACAAATATGTACTATGTAGTTAAGCTAACTCATTTGTAAAAATATTAATGTTATACTCATATACTCAACCATTAAATATATATTGTTAAATACCAAAGGAGTAGCATAGGTTACATTAATTGTATTTTAAAGAAAACTTTTTATGTTGTAGTTATAAAATTCTTAAGCAAAAATAAAGAAAGTTAAAAAATACTTACCTTATTCGAAGATTCCTAAAAAATGTAGTAAAAGAAATTGATACGTGCATAGGATTTGAACCCACGCATTCAATGTAGTAGTTCAACATCTTAAGCATTCTACAATTATTCTGATGTTTGTTGTAAGTTTCAGCGGCCTAGAGAGTCCAACACTTGCGACATGATTCCAATTTAAAACAAGACTTAGCCGAGGCGAACACCAATTTGAAATCATTTAATACCTGGAAAAAAAACTCAAATTAATTGTGGTAAAACACACTTGGAAAAATATACTTTGGGAAAATTTACTTTAAGAAAAAATAACTTGGGATAAATATACTTTGGGAAAATATACTTTGGGGAAAATACTTGAATAATTTGGGAAAAATTATTTTTAGGGAAATACACTTTCGATAGAATATACTTTGGGAAAAATATTCTTCGGGAAAAACATACTTTGGGGAAATTGGCCGCCAATCCTCTGGAACAGTCGGCCGGATCATGGATATTGCATAAGCACATTTAGTGCTATCTAGAGCTTTAAGTATGCTTGGCATAGCCTCAACTCTAACCTTACTCTTAGCGACATTTAATATCAAGGAAAAGTTATTTTCTTATTAACATTTGTCTACTTTTTAAATGTACACATTCAAAAGAAAAAGTTTTTTATTTCCTTTTAAGTTTTTGTGTTTTTATCTTCCATCTCACTTATTAGTTTTCAATTGCTTTTCTTTTCCATTCGACTTTAATATCCTCCCACACATTTTATGTTTCTTCAACTTTTTTTTTGCCACATCATAAATTTCACATTTCCTATCTCGTTGGTCTCAGCAATATTTGCCCCGAAATTAAATGATGACCACAAATATTTACTTTTTAAATGATTTTCTTCTTCTTTTACATCTGCTTCCGTTTCGTTTTTTATTTGTATTTTTACAGCGAAATTTTTCCCACATCTTCGACTTTTGATGATGAGGATTCCCCTTTTTTTCGTTCATGCCGCTGCGGCGTTTGTTTTATTGTCCAGCGAGCAACAGCAGAAAGCAATAAAAAAAAAATATTTTTATAGCATTTTACCTAAGCTTATCATTTGGGACACTCTTAACGTCTTTGAAAGCGTACGGACAGACCGGTCTACCATATTGCGATACTTTTCCTCTACGGTTACTTTTATTTACTGGCTTTCTTAGTTTTTTCTTCATCTTACCATTTGATTTTCTGTGCCAAAGCTGATGTCGTTTTCTGCTCAACTGACTACAAATATGAGCGGAGGAGCGAGGACAGGGGTTAGAAGAGAAAAAGAAAAAATCAAATTTTTCATATTCCAAGCTGGTTCTTTTAAATTTTTGAGAAACTATAAAGGTTGCCTACTTCGGATAGCCACCAAGTTGTCATTTCCGGAGTTATGTAGACTATTGACAGTGACATTTTATCTCTTTCCACGACATTCCCGGTTCTTGGAATTCCGTCTTCAATTGTTCTTGCCACGAGACTTAAGGTTTCTCACAACCTCTACTGCCCACAGAAACCGACTTGCGTACGATATCATCTCTTTGGAAGCAATGATGTAAAGAGACGCCATTGTGTCTCCGAGTGAGAAAAGAGAAGGCGCTACATAAAAAAATTGCAACCAAGATGGGAATCATCGGAAAAGAGGAAATGGAGTCATATCCCGCAAACATGGGTATGTATGTTGTCTTCCACCTTACACAACGTTTACAGCCTGACGAAGACCCAACCTGATTTGACTGTCCTTGCGGAGTGAAAGATGTCTAACGTGATTTATTTTATTGCCCACGTTTCAATGAACTAAAACAGGCCTGTTCCGTAATCCGCGTGGTTTCAATTACTTTTCATTTAGGAGGATTTTTGATGAAAATGGTGTGTCATACGATAAAAAGTATTGGAATCTTTTTTGTGGAGAATTACAGGATCTACAAATAACATTGATTTGCATTAACGAAAAAGTAACCGTTTAGGAAATATTCGATAAAGTCAAATTTTTCGACTTTTTGCGGTTTTTTAAGAATATTTCCTAAACGGTTACTTTTTCGTTAATGTTATTTGTAGAACCTGTAATGCCCCACATAAAAGATTCTAATACTTTTTATCGTGTGACTAACCATTTTCATCAAAAAGCCTCCTCAATGAAAAGTAATTGAAAACACGCGGATCCTATGGTATGAAATCTTATTTCAATATGCTTCATAGAAGAAAATTATCGACAGAATGTTTAAGCACTAAGTATTACTTAAGACGGCCTCCAGACATAATGACTGACGATAGTTTTGAGGACAGTAGTCTGTTTAGACGAGAATTGTTGTATTGCGGTATAAAGACTCGCCTGCAGGCTATCGATGCTTTTACTCTTCCTTTAAAATAAAACCAAATATGAAACACCAGGATTCTTGTTCACAAGCTCAGATTACAGATTCAATGCTAGATGTTTAGCAACTGCTTCGAATGTTAGTGGCAATTTCATCTGGTATGCCAATACTTATGTAGGACGAGGTAAGCCTTATGTTTTCATTTAAGTCAAGAGACTGTTTTAAGCGCTTTTTCACACGTAGCAAGACAATTTTCCTTTTTCCTAAATTAGGCTCATGCAGTTTGTCAAAGGTTGTCACTTTAATAGAGAATCCAGAAAAGTCAACTTTAAAGAACTCTCGTGTGAAATTAGCAAGCGCATTGCTAGATTACTGGAGTAGCTGAATTTGGAATGCTTGTTTTCCTTAAGGCAGGTTTTCACCTTGTGGGGTCAAAGAGTGCTCTTTTTTTAAGAATTTTTTGAGAAAACGGTTAAAGATACAGCGCTGAAATTTTCGTCTAAATATGACCATATATTTATTCAAAGAATACAATTTTTGAACTTGAAAAAATCCAAAAAGGGGGGGGAGGGGGCGCCCATTGGTGGCGGCATGCATTTTGCTCCCGTGCAGGATTGGCTCAAAACCCGTGATCTGAAACAAAAAAACCGAACACATTCTTAATTAGTATCGTATCATCTATCAAATGACCCTCAATCATGAAAAAAAAATCAAAATTCCAAAAGTTATGAGGTTTTGAAAAAAAAATGTGAATTTTCGCATTTTTTTCTGTACTGATTATTTTTTTAAATAAACAATTTCCAATATTTTTGGCTGGTTATGGGTCATTTGTTAGAAAAAACCCTAAGGAACATTTAAAAAAAATTTTGGTGACGATTGGTTCATTGTAGCGTCTTCAATCCTGCACGTAAGGTCCAAAAACATGGTTCTGAGAAAAACGCGTTAAAAGTGCCAAAGCGCGCTCGGCCGGTGCTCGACAGTGCTCTATGTAACGGGCTATAACTTTCGAAATTTTTCAGATTTTGATCTGAAACTTCTACAGCACATTTTTGGAACATATATCTACATGATAAGACAAAAAAAAAAATTCGATTTTTTTGACCCTACAAGGTGAAAACCTGCCTTAATGAAGTTATAAAGTATGAATTGGTTTTCAATAGGATCGGAAAGATGAGTCCAAAAACTATGCTCTGGACTATTGACAAAGTTAAACTATACGAGATACAGAACTCCGGAAAAATCTTCGACGAGACATATTGGGGGTTATCGTGAATAAATATTCCCGAGGAATTTTCTCAGACTGCCGTGCATTCTCTATTGCAGTTTAAGAAAATTCCCCATGAATCTTGATTCACGTTAACCCCCATTAAGATACTTAAGAGCTGCAAATTTGGTTTGTCAACTCATGGGAACTTCGGATATGATTTCTGATTGAAGCAATGGTATGCAAATCGTAGCTTTGTGAGGAAGCATTGGAGAAGCATGAGCGCCTTGGGAATAAATCGACAATCTGATGAATTTTTCGAATCTTTAATAAAATACTTTGCTAAAACTCGGTAACTGCCTTTAAACGTTCCATTAAACACTAGCAAATGAGAATTTTTATTTGAAAAATCAAAATCCACTTTGCGATGATTTTCGTTTAGTTACAGGAAATTAATTGCAACCAACAACTATTGTGCAGCAATCAAAGTAACAAACTATAATAGCAACAACAATATCAACAACAATAATATTAAGGACGACAAGAACAACAAATACATGCTAACCAACAAACGAGGATATTGGACAAAATAAATAACAACGACAACGATAGCGACATCGACAACAACGTATGGACGGCATTTTTGATTTCATTTTCAATTGGCAACTAAAAACCGCAAGTGTAGTTGGCAACATTGTAAGCAGCAGCGCATGGGAAGAATTGTCCTTTGCAACGCTTCTAAATATTCTCGCTAAAACTTTCACTGTCTGCATGATTGCGCCTTGTGTTCGGAGCGTTTGTGTCTATCTATGACCGAGTACTATGTGTCTCAGCTAGTATCCTTTGTGTCCTTTGTGTTATCGATATAGAATTTAATAAAACTTTTGAAAATAAATTTTTGGTTTTGACACCAGAATATTGAAGATACGTTACGTTTAACTTAAAACATTTATGAGATGTTTGCGGGTTGGTACCCGATTTCTTAAGAAATATGTGTAAAATTTTGTAGTAACACACGGAAAAAACTAAACCGTAAAAATTCATTGAAAACCCCATTAATTTCTAGTAATTTTATCAGTAACTGTACGCCCGTAAAGAAAAACCGTAATTTTAATGGTTTACATTCAGTAAAATTTAATAATTATAGAAAAATAAAAAATTTCGTGCGGCGTGAGTATTAAACTTACGACCTTTGCGTTTGTAGACATCGCTCTAATCACTCAGCTACTGTGGCATGTCAATCAGTATAGTACGAGATCCGGCAGTAAAAAAACGTATCGATGGAGTTTTTAGTTAAAATCTACTTTTTACATATATTTATGAATGGGGGAACATATTTTTGGCGAGTTGCCTATCAAAATGTGGCCGCAAGTATTATCAAATTGCGATAACTTATGAACCGTAAGTCGCACGAGAAAAAGTTCCCAGATCTTTTTTATGGAGAGTCATATGCTCTAAAAGTAATTTTTATTATATGTAAAAAAAAATTTACCGTTTAGGAGTTATTTATTAAAAACCGATTTTTTTACGTTTATTGTTTATTGTGTAAAAAAATCGGTTTTTAATAAATAATTCTTAAACGGTTAATTTTTTTTAATATATGATGAAAATTACATGTAGAGCATATGACTCTTCATAAAAAAGATTTTGACACTTTTCCCCGTGAGACTCACGGTTCATAAGTTATCGCAGTTTGATAATACTTGCGGCCACATTTCGAGAGGCAAACCAGCAAAAATATATTCCCCCATTCCTAAATATATGTAAAAACTAGATTTTAACTAAAAACTCGATCGATACATTTTTTACTGCCGGATCTTAGACTAGTAGTAATTGAAGGGAATTCAAGGCAGATATTGCAGAGCTCATTGGTACTTTTTCCTGTGATAACTTTTTACTTATCTATTCAATATTTGTTACAGTTTGTCTCTGTACTTTTTGAAGTTTAAGCTGTATATTTTACTTTCGTGCCATTACTTTTGCATGAAAATTCAGTAAAGTAATTGAATTACTGGAACAAACCTAATTGTTGACGAGATTGTCATCACTTTGTTTGAAAATCATTTTTTGCGGTTCATTTTTTTGCTTGCAATAATCAACATTTATAATTTTTATGACATTCTCTGTGCCAAAAGCATAGAATGAAGTAAACCTTTAAGGATGTAGTAAATTTTTAGCATTACCAAACAGTATGTAATGAAAAGCTTTTGCAAAAAATCAATGAAAAAATAAATTGCACATGTGTATCGCTTATATCGAAAACAAACCGTATTTATAAAATCATTATATTTTCTCTTTTTATACGAGCTAAAATTGTATGTTTGTACTTATTTCTGTGCCAAATATTTTTCTCGAAAACGGCTACAGCGATTTTAATGAAATAGTGTTAGATATTAGCATACAATGAAGAATGAGCTAGGTTTGAACTTTGTAAATTCTCACCAGAGGGCGTGGCACTGCCCTAAATTTTAAAATTGATTTAGTCATAACTCGCAAACCATACAAAATATTTGGATGAAATTTGGTGAGCGGGTACGTTTTAATAATACATTGTAACAGACTAAAAGTGGGTGGGATCGAAGAAGTGCCACGCCCACTTTTTAGCCCTTGAAAGTTTTTATTCAATATTACTCGAAAATGACTCCAACAATTGTAATGAAAATTTAAGAGATTGTACCCCTGAAAATAAGTAATAATACGTGATATGCCGTTATATAAAGAAAACTCGTTGAAGTGCGTGGCACCGCCCACAAAAATATAAAATGGTATAAAAAGAAAACTAATAAAGCAATCATTCTGAAATGAGCTGAGTGGAGCCCAATTGCTGCAGGGCATCTCTGTTCTGAAAGTGGGCGAAATATCGCCGTTGCGCGTGGAACCTCCTATACAAGCAAAATACGTTAAATGCTATTTCTCGCAAATGTTACAAGATATTTTAATGAAACTTAGTATGTAGGTACTACTTATCAATGCCTTGTAATTACCGAAAAATGTGCGGTGTCGAAGAAGTACCACGCCCCCTTTTTAACTATTGAAAATTTTGATTCAATATTACTCAAAAACGATTCCAACAATTGTAATGAAAATTTAAGAGACTGTACCCCTGAAAATAAGTAATAATATGTGATATGCCGTTATATTAAGAAAACTCGTTGAAGTGCGTGGCACCGCCCACAAAAATATAATACGCTATAAAAAGAAAAATACAATAGCAATCTTTCTAAATTTAATTGTAGGGAGTCTATTTGCTATTAGGCACCTACGAACTAGTAGGCAAAATATCGCCTGTGGATGTGGAACCTCCCATTCAAGTAAAACACATTAAATGCCATTTCACGCAAGTGGTACAACATATCACGATGAAATTTGGTATGCGGATCTGGATCATGAGTATCTAAAGCATAACGAAAAATGGGATTTGCTCAATAATTACCACGCCCACTTTTTACCAAAATAAAATATTTGGTTAATAACTCAGGCACAAAAAAATGGAATGAACTTTTTATTTCTTTTATGCAGTCTTATCTAACTTTTGACGCTGAATCCGTGTTCATCAGCAGAACTGTCATTATACCTGCAGGATTTTAAAATATCCTTTCTTGAAGTTGAAGAAAACGCTTTGTTCAGTCTTACAGCGTAGCTACAAGAAAAGGTGAAATTCTTTTTTATTAATAGCATCGAATAGCCACACTTTTCCTTATCAAAATATCTTTTAAGATTTTTACAATAGGACACTTATTTTCCGTGTTATGATCCTTTGAAAATAAGATGTTTCAGCCCCCATACAAAAGACGAAATATTTTGGATGCGTGGCATATCCCATTTATTCATTTTAGGGCATTCTATTTCACCAACAAAAAAATTTGAGTTTTTGATATTTTTCTATACCATTCGATAATTTCCGAGTTTTTTCTTATTATTCTCATCGGTTAAATTAATCTTTTGGAAAGCGTGACCATTGGAGGTGAAAAGGTATGAGTTTCATAACAAAAAATAGCTATGAATAAAAACATCGACTAAAATAATAAGATCAGATTGTTGACCGAGGAGGGATCGGTCTCCAGGTAATAAGAAATTATAATGTACATTAGAGTGGTCCAAAATCCGAAAGTGTTAAAAAGTAAGGCGTGCGCGACTTTTCTGAATCCTTGGATCCAGCTGATTACAAAAAGTGCTATGGAACCAAAAAAAATTGCGTTTAGATATTCCGCAACGAGCTTGAAGGTCCTTTTTTAGGAATTTTTGAGTACTTTTTTTAATTTAAACGCTATATCTTTTTAACCAGAAAAGGTATTTGAAAAATTAAATTGAATTTTTTTTAAAATATTCTGAGCCATATTCTGCATCAATAATTGTTAATATACTCTTTCCCAATTTTTTTTTAGCGGCACTTTAAACTTAAAGTAAATCGAAGAAATCGGTAAAAGTCCAAAAGTTGTTTTTGCATTTACATGGGAAACTTTTATCTTGTTTTTAAATTCCGTAATGGCAAGTTCCTAAGCATTTTATTGTGCCATGACTTTTAGGGTTTTTAAAAAACTTTGCAATAATGCTGCGACTGCGACCACTTTCCTTTGAAATTTGGCCAATTTTCTTCATCATCAACATCAAAGACATTTTTACAGTTGGGATAGATCGAAATAGTCTACTTTCATTAAGTTATTTAAAGAAAAATTACATTGATTTATTTGATTTCTTGGTAAAATTAAGATGTCTTATAATTTTCATAAAGGTTGTCAGAGTAAAAAAAAACCTACATTCAAACTAAAGGAAACGGCTCTTTTCCTGTGTTGTGCCTAAGATATACAAAATATTATATTTTAAAAGCTTATTCCTATTTTAAGATAAGTTATAAATTTGATAAGCATCTTAGTTATGTTATTTAAAAGCAACGCATAACGCACCTCTCCCCACGTGTTTTAAATAAAAAGTGCTTGCACCCAAAATTTTTTTTCGGGAAAATGTGTAGATTGACTCTTAAACAAAACATATATAGCCTTTTTTTTTAAAGTGAACGGCACTTCTTCAAACCAGGGCCGAAAAACCCATTTTTTAGCCCGGGGCTCCGTACTAAAACCAAAAAAAAAAAGAATTGGAAACAAAAAAAAAAGTATGCAGAAAGTTTTCTGCTTGTTCGTAGATTAAAAAGCCGAAAATTGAAAAACCCTATTAAATATCGTTTACGAGATATTGCGTTTTTACTTAATTTTTTGAGTTTCTATTAAAAAATTTAATTTTTGCGTACAAAAAAAATAATGATCAATATATAGAAACACAAATAGTCAGTTCTAATGTATTTTTTGATGCTGAATTCGAATCTGGTCTTGAAATTGCTCTATCACTACTAAATTTTGAGATAATCTAACCTGAAATTTTGGCACATACGGTTTTTTCACCACTTTTGAGGTTATATGACAGGACCAGGTAATTGTTCATCATAAAACTCAGTAGGGTTTTTTAAAGCACTATTCATTTTCTTCAAAACTCAATTTGATTTATATCGATATCTTTATTTTTCTCTGAAATATCGTAACCTAAAAAAAGTTCAAAAAATGCACCTGGCAACATTAGGTGATTTATATAAAAAGTTGTTAAACATGATTACGGTAAATTACAAGTGACAATAATTACTTTTTATAAAAACATTCTCCATTCTTAAACATCATAATCATTTTTAACAACTTTTTATTTAAATCAACCAATGTTGCCAATGTCGTGCATGTTTTGAACTTTTTTTTGGTTACAATATTTCAAAGAAAAATAAACATATCGATATAAATCAAAATGAGTTTTGAAGAACAAGAATAGTGCTTTTAAAAACCCTATCGAGTTTTATGATGAACAATTACCTGGTCATGTCATATAACCTCAAAAGTGGTGAAAAAACCGTACATGCCAAAATTTCAGATTAGAATATCTCAAAATTCAGAAGGGATAGAGCAAGTTCAAGACCAGATTCGGATTCAGCATCAAAAAATACATTAGAACTGACTATTTGTGTTTCTATATATTGATCATTATTTTTTTTTTTTTTTTTGTACGCAAAAATTAATTTTTTTAATAGAAACTCAAAAAATTAAGTAAAAACGCAATATCTCGTAAACGATATTTGATAGGGTTTTTCAATTTGCGGCTTTTTAATCTATGAACAAGCAGAAAACTTTCTGGATACTTTTTTTTTGTATCCAATTTAGTGAAACTTTTTTTTTTGGTTTTAGTACAGAGCCCCGGGCTAAAAAATGGGTTTTTCGGCTCTGGTTTGAAAAAGTGCTGTTCACTTTGAAAAAAGGGCTATATATGTTTTATTTTAGAGTCATTCTACACATTTTCCAGAAAAAACGTTTTAGGTGCAAGCACTTTTTATTTAAAACACGTGGGGAGGGGTGTGATAAAGAATATAAAAAGTTCTTTGCTTTTTACAAGCTCATAAATTAAGCATAATTTAATTTAACATTTAAGTAAATTTTTTAACATAAAAAAATGCATTTATCATTGATATATCGTCACCTCAATACTAAAAATATGTAAATTCTAAATGAAAATTTTTGAAATATTTCGCCATTTATAATCGTCTTGGTTCGGTGTGCTCCATCTAGAGTACACTAAAGAGGCACCACTGCGAAGTTATTAGGAAAAAACAAAACCAGAAAAGTTCAAAATCAGTGTAAATTCATATTTTCAAAAATCTTAACAATAGTAATTTGGGTTCACCTAGCTGTAGTATTGAGATATTTTTTCATAAGCATATGTTTGTTTTTAGAGTTAAGGTCTCTAAATAATTATTTGATTAATTTTCAAAAAACTTTGAAACTAAAAGTGAACAAGAAAATGAAAATATGTACTCTAAATTAGATAATCCCGTAATAAAAGTATTAAATCGGCTTTCATTTGTTGCAGGGTTATATTGCTCAACACTATTGTAGTGAAATGCAATGACATTATTGTTGACTGTAGTGCATGAATCGCAACATACTTCCTCACTTAATCTATTAATCACAGACCATTCATTTGTTTCATGGTTATAGCGCTCGATTGTCCAATTATCAAGACCACCCACAGCATATAAAATGCCATTAGCGACTGCAAGCTGTATTTGATTAAGGAGAAAATAAAAAAAATAAACAGATAGTCTAAGATTCGGCAGTAAAAAAATGTATCGATCGAGTTTTTAGTTAAAATCTCGTTTTTACATATACTTAGGAATGGGGGAATATATTTTTGCTGGGTTGCCTCTCGAAATTTGGCCGCAAGTATTATCAATTTGCGATAACTTAAGAACCGTGAGTCTCACGGGGAAAAGTGTCAAAATCTTTTTTATGGAGAGTCATATGCTCTACATGTAATTTTCATTATATGTCAAAAAAAATTTACCGTTTAAGAATTATTTATTAAAAACCGATTTTTTTACGCAATAAACAATAAACGTAAAAAATCGGTTTTTAATAAATAACTCCTAAACGGTAAATTTTTTTTTACATATAATAAAAATTACTTGTAGAGCATATGACTCTCCATAAAAAAGATTTTGACACATTTCCCCGTGAGACTCACGGTTCTTAAGTTATCGCAAATTGATAATACTTGCGGCCACATTTCGAGAGGCAACCCAGCAAAAATATATTCCCCCATTCCTAAGTATATGTGGACAGTGTTATGCAATAACGAGTCAACCCACTCGAAATTAGTTTTGAGATATTTACGTTTTTGTGTAGATGTCGTAGAACAAATGATATGAAAGTGTCAAACAAATTTTGTTGTTTTCAGCCTCTTACTAACAATATTTAGGTTCGGTTTTTTAAAAATAGGTGCTTCTTCATATCTAGAATCGAACTGTATTCATAAGTCCAAAAAAATTTGTTTGAGGGTTGACTCGTTATTGCATAACAGTGTCCATGTAAAAACTAGATTTTAACTGAAAACTCGATCGATACGTTTTTTTACTGCCGGATCTCGTACTAAGAGATTCTACGTGTTATTCCAAATAACTTACTTCAGGATACTAGCGCTCTTCACACATTGACGCAATCGAGGTCCATATATTTTCTTGTGGATTATACCATTCTGCCGAGTTAATATCTGCACCATTACAGTCACCTCCTATTACATAAATTTTGTTATTAAATACTGTAATGCCAAAATTGGATCGAACAATTGACATTGAAGCTACCATGTTCCATGCATTTGATGTTGAGTCCCATTTTTCAACAGAAGAACATTGGTTATACTGATTACAACCACCCACCGCATACAAAAAACCATTAATCGCTGCGACACCAAGACCAGAACGACATTCATTCATTGGATTTATGTTTTTCAATATCATAGTTTTGAGATTTAAGCAGATTATTGTATTTTGTTTAATACCATCAACCTCACCTCCCACTATGTATAGATCATCGTTCATAACTGCAACACCGAATGCTTCGCGATACTCTAGATTTTCTATCCATTTCATCCACATAAAGCGATGTGGACAATGGTACAGAATATTCAGCTGAAACTCGTCTTCTTTTACTATTGCCATTAATCGTTCACATGACCTTGGTTTTGAAAATTCGCTTGCACTAACTCTTTTATATTCTGGCATTAAATGCCAATCTGTAGCTTCCCTGTACGATTGGAGACTTGCTGGTGAAGTACAAACTGGAAGTACGTGTTCAACTAAGAACGATGGCTTCATCAGTGGCATTCGCACTAACTTTAACATTTCATCCTTATGTTGTTCTCGTTCGCATGGATCGTGTTCCAACCATATTATGATACTTTTGAAAACATGCTCCTCAGTTGGATCAAGGAGATCATCGCTTGCAAGCAACTGAGTCAACTGCACGACATTTAAATTCAAGAATTCATCACTTTTATATACCTCCACAAAATACTCCATGCAAAAGGCTATAGCCTGTTTGGATAGCAAATCACAATGGTATCGCTCCGCTAACTGCGACATACCCAAACAATTGGTTGGGTGTAATTGCTCTGCTAGAAAACCACCACAAGCGTAGACTACAGCGCTCAAGAGCAGCGAATCAGCTGTAATAAGCAATTTTTCCACGGTGTCTTCAGTAATTTCTAATTGTCCTGAATAGCAGAACTTTATTAGCGACTTAAGTGTTTTGCCATCCACACCATCCAACTTTACTTCCCTAGCTGTACTTTCTTTAAATGGTGGCTGAAACATCGATTGAAAGTAATCACTTGATGCACTCAGCACGGAGCGATGCGCAGAAATTTGCATTCCTTCAGTTTCGCCAGGAATCAACGAAACATCACAAAATTCATTGTTTTCGGATTGCTCCCACATCCGTTGTAGGACATTTTGGGCGTGAACTTGATCAATAAAAACTTTAGCCATATCGGATTATAATGAAGATTAAGAGCGTTACTTTTAAGTTAATTTTCGTACAGATTTTGCTCATACAGATGAGAAAATGTTGATATCAAAAAGCGCAAGTATCGATAACAGAAAAATGTAGATCAACATTAAGCGCACTGTAGACTTAACATGTTTGACAAGCCCGGCCTTTTGAAAAAAATTTAAGTACAAGCAAAGAGATATATAATCAAGAGACGCAAAGAAGTACTGGAGCAATTTTTCTTCGGTTTGTACTAGCCATAGACGGTAGCTTTGACGAATTTAGAAGTTGAACAGCAGCGTAATTCAACCAAAAAATCTATTTATATCTCTTGGCTTCCGGATAAGAAGAGATGTATACAGATTTTTTGGTTGAATTACGTTGCCGTTTAACTTCTAAAATCGTCAAAGCTACCGTCTGCGGCTAATACAAACCTCAAAAAATTGCTCCAGTGCTTCTTTGCGTCTCTTGGTTATATATTTCTTCGCTTTGAAATTGCTTGCTACCGATCTTCAAGTTCTGCTACTAAAAATTTCAAAGCAAAACTTTTATTTTATAAATAAAAATAAATCCCTTCTTCCTTTTCCTATCCTTTCTTTTTTTTACTCTCCATTTTTTGCAGAAAATTTAAATGCACAGAAATACGAAAGAAAACCATTACCCATCAGATTTAATACAAAAAAACAAAAGCAGAAGGAACAATTTTACTTTATTGACTGTTGTTTTCTTTTTTATTTTTTTTTCCCAAATAGGGCTCTGGAAATCAATTAAAACAACAACAACTGCCACTCGAGCCAACTTTCGGAGATATAGCCATCGGAAAATCGGGATATATCTTTTTTAAAAATCGGTATAAGTTGAGAACCCCTGGATAGATTTTAAAAATATGTCATATGAAAGGAATTTTACCGGGCTATATAATTGCTGTAGAAAATTTTCCAATTTGAGTGATAGTTTTCGAGACATGATAATTTTTCAAAAATTCACCCCATTTTTTTCCAAAAAACCGTTATTTTTCCCAAAAAATGTGCTATTAACCTATAATTTTAATAACTAAATTAGGAAGCCCAATTTATTTCCTTTCATTTGATATGCAACATGTATCGGAAATTGCATCATTAATAAATTTTTATAGAAAAAACATAAATGGGCCAAATCAATTTTCTTGAAATTAGAAAGTTTTCACAACAATGCCAGAACAGACAACAACAACAACTTTACTACTACTACAACAACAGTAATTTTAATAAGAGTAGGGGTAAGTGGGCGACCTGTGGCCGCAGCTCAGGATTTAAAACTCTCAAAAATCCAATACCGGCTTCGCGGCGGCCGCAGATCAGTCTATAGTATATCCAACACATAGGTTGCTAGCCAAATTACGCGCGCAATTTTTAATTTTTTTAATTAAAAAATAGCTGCTGCGCTTGGAATTTCTAAAAATTTCAAATTTTTTTAAAATATGCGCTTGCACAAGTAGCTGGTTCTCTTTGTTGTTGCTGTTGTCTGTTCTGGCATTGTTGGTGTTTAAAGTTCCTAATTTCAAGAAAATTGATTTGGTCCATTTTTGTTTTTGTTGGGAAAAATAACGGTTTTTTAGGAAAAAATGGGGTGAATTTTTGAAAAATTGTCATTTCTCGAAAGCTATCACTCAAATTGAAAAATATTGTACAGCAATGATATAGTCCGGTAAAATACATTTCATATGACATTAATATTTTCCAAATCCATCGAGGGGTTCTCAACTTATACCGATTTTTATAAAAGATATATCCCGATCTTCCGATGGCTATATCTCCGAAAGTAGGTTCGAGCGGCAGTTGTTTTTGTTGTTGTTGTACTTAATTCCCAGTGCCCTATTTGTAAAAAAAATATAAAAAAACAACAACAGTCGGTAAAGTAGCATTAGGCCCTAGTTTTAGTGGAACCCCTACGATATCTAAAAAATTCGAGAAAATACACTCACCTCACAGTTCTTTTTCAATGAAATTTTCACCCAGTTATCAATTCACCCTAGTAAAACGCTGCCAACTTCGCTCTGCACACGGCTACCAACTGCTGAAATAGAAAGAAACTGTGAAAAGTCAAAAGAAAAATATTTTAACGAACAAATTGCAGCAGCGGTAAAAAGCCGAACGACATTTCGCAACTGCTTCGTTAAATTTTAGTTTAGCATCGGCATTTGAGTTTTCCGGAATTCTGCAAATTCAGCGCTACTTTTGGATTATCGTGTGTGTAAAGAAGTTTTTAATTTTAATCAATTTATAGCTAAAGCACACGATCAACTGTGACGCAAATTGTAGCAAATAATTTGCGTCAAAAGTACAACGAAAAGCAGCAAGTTAATTTTTCACCCCGAGACAAGAAAAGTCAGCGCAACAGCAGAATGTAAGTTGTGTGCAAAATGTTTGTGTGTGTGTGCATGTCATAAAATGGAATTTAACAAAATGTGCAATTTGTACCAAATATGTGATTGAAGACAAATTCCTTGCATTAAAGTGATTGAAGTGTTAATAAAATTGGACTCTATTAAACTCTAATTGGTGTAACTTTAGCCAAATGAAACTGTCCCGCGCCGCATTTTGGCATTTGTCAATTCGTTGGCATCAAGCGTGAATGAGACAAAAAACATGTGTTTTTGTGGGCGAAGCTAGCGACTGTCATGCACATTATTTAATGTGATGCGTGACAAAAAGTACGAAAATATTTTCGAGAATTCGTTGAGTCATAATTTGGAAATCATACGAATTTTAATTTTCCCAATATTGCTTTAGATTTTCCAAAAAGAATTTTGTATCAAAAAAATTGCAAAAGTTGACGAAACACATTTTTTGAGGTTAGTCATAATCGGAGGTTGTCTTCGTTTTTTTTCTTCTTTTAATTCTGTCGTTTTGAGCAGCAGTCGCATTCGTCATCGGCTTTACGTCGCTGTTTGAAATTCAAGCAATACGCTGCCGCTGACCTCTGTCGTTGTTCTGGTGGGCGCCGCTGTCTGTTGTCTGGGTTTTGCTGTTGGTTAAATATGTTTGCCTTTTTGCAAAAATCAATTGTTTTCACTTTGCCAAAATTACAATATAGGGTTTTTTCTTTGCACTTGTGATGGTAATTTTCTTTTTTTTTGCTCTTAATTTGTTCGTTAAATATGAATTTGGCGCGAAAGTTGCAAGCTTGCATCAATTTGACAACTGCTACAAACAGTGTTGTAAAATGTTCAGTTTTGTTTTCAGAAAATAATTTTTCTAATAGGTTTCAGCTTGGTTTTCTGATTCGGTTTAAGTATAGATTAGCCACGATAGCTTGATTTTTATATTAAGTGTTCTTACTAAATTTTTTGGTAATACTTGGGCAAAGTGGCTCCAGTCATATTTCAGTCCCAAAAAAACATGGTATCGAATTAGCGGTTTTTTTTATAATATCAGATCACTCTTACAAGGGGCAGAAGGTTTTTGAATCGGAAAATCATGTTGTTGACTCAAAAATCGGCAATGTCGGGAGTCACTTTTCACCACTGATCCGCGGCCGAAGGCCGCCGCGAAGTCGGTGTTGGATTTTTGGGAGTTTTAAATCCTGAGTTGCGGCCGCAGGCCGCCCACCTACCCCTACTCTTATGTAAAATTACTGTGGCTAGCAAGCTAGGTGTTGGATATATTATAGACTGATCCGCGGCCGAAGGCCGCCTCGATGCCGGTGTTAGATTTTTGGGAGATTTAAATAATTTTTTGATTCAAAAACCTTCTGCTGCCCCTTGTAAGAGTGATGTGACATTATAAAAAACCGCTAATTCGATACCATCTTTTTTTGGGACGGAAATATGGCTGGAGCCACTTTGCCCAAGTATTACCAATTTTTTAATTACTTTTATTTAACTAAAAAACTGTCCATTGCTTGTTTTACCAGGCTTAAATTAGCTGTATCTGGCGTTTTATGTAACCGTATAGAAAGAAGTCAATTTAAGCTCCCAAAGTCCGATTCTTGGAACAAAACCTGAACGGATATATTCATGAACTTTTTTATTACCCTAAAAGTCCATTATAAACTCATTACAACAATAACAAAAGTATTGCTCGGCCCTCGTTTCGGAGATACATATCGTCACCTGAAGACAAAAATGCGTAACATCATTATGAATTTTTTCCAAGGCATTGCAAAAAACTTAAAGCTAAATAATTTAGATTCTAAAGCTAGTTTTGGCTGAATGGTTTAGTACCGAATTTTTTTACAATCCCAAAACTGGTCTTAAAATCTAAAATATTTGGAGAAATTCAAAATGTCTTTTTGCATTTCAGGTGACGATGTCATTTTAAGATCCGGATATACCTTTTATGAAAACTTCGGGTTAATTTTACTTTAACTTTTTATTTCTAAATTTTGATAAAATTGATATCGATACCTTAGAGCGCTATAGTCCTATCTCCACTTTTTGAGATTTTTGCACTTATGGTATCATTGTGGGCTTCTTTACCGTGTGGAAAACTGTGGGATGTTAAAATACCACTAAAACACCAAAATATTAGAAAATTAAGAAAAATCCTATCTCCTGTAATTTTTTGAAGAGCGATACTAATAATAATAGTAGTACAATTCTATATAACGGCAAAAGTAATGACACTATAAATTGGCTGGGATTTCATTAGAAATTAATAAAATTGATTAAGAACATTAAATTATGATAAAATATATTACAGGTATAATTATTGCATGTATCGTTATATCGAACTAGCAGCCAATTATAAATAACCACTGTATGAAATCTTCTTTTTGCATTTCCCAACAATTGAAAAAATGGAGATAGGACTATAGCGCTCTAATTAATTTTTCTTTTTTTGTACTAATGAAGAAATTTCAGGTACCTTTCGCTTATCAAATGAATGGAAATAATATGGGCTTCCTACTTTGGTTATTAAAATTATAGCTGAATAATGATTTTTTGGAAAATGTTTAGTCAAAAGTTGTATAGAGTTAAAATATCTTTCATACGACACCAATATTTTTAAAATCCATCCGAATCTTCCGATGGCTATATCTCTGAAAGTAGATCCGACAGACCTTTTTTTTGTTTTAATTAATTCCCAGACTCCTATTTGCCAAAAAAAACATATTTTTAAAGTAAATTTATTCCAAAACTTTTACTTGGGAACCCCTGGATGGATTTTAAAAATTTTGGTATCATAAAAATGTTTCAATAACCTTTATATCAAAATATAAGTTGAGGAGTCCATTTCTCATTTCCTTTGTGAATACTCTGCACTGGAAATCGGACGTTTTAAGATGGTCAAAAGTCACTCAAAAAGTCCCAAATCCATTGTTCTTATAGGTTGACAGTGAAGTTATAAACCCTATAATGGGCCAAACTGCGGCCTAAGTTATGATGGCGCCTTCATCTCCCATGCTAACCTATAAAATTGTTTTGCACGAACTTTCAATCCGATGCATAGCTTTCGAGATATGACGATTTTTAAAAGTTTCAGCCACTTATTTCAAAAGAACCATTATTAACGAACATTTTTCTGTAAAAGTAACTGTTTGAAAGTTATTTGAATACACTGATTTTCGTTATAAATCAAAATAAACATTTTTCAAATCAAAATAAACTTTCCAAATCAAAATAATTGTTTGGCCAAACACCTCCAAATTTTGAAAGTTATTTGGTAGCGATATTCATCCATATACCAAGTTTCTTAACTGGATAAAGCTTGATTTGATTTGAAAAAAGTTTATTATGATTTGGAAAAAGTTTATTTTGATTTGGAAAGTTTATTTTGATTTGGACAAAGTTTAATTTGATTTGAAAAAAATGTTTATTTTGATTTGGAAAAAGTTGGTTTTGACTTGGAAAAAGTTTAATTTGATTTAAAAAAAACATATCAATATGATGTGGGAAAGGTTTAACTTGGAGTGGAAAACTTCTACGCTGAATTGAATGTGGTATATATGACTTTTTACTAACTCTTAAAAACAAAGTTTTGTGCTAAAATACAACTTCCCAACTTTATTTGGGAAGTTAAAACCTTAATTGACTATACAGCCATCATTTGTCCTTTTCTTACTGCCGACAACGGATTTGAGCCGCGGCTCTATTTTGATATTATACTAAACGACAGTCTATATAAGCAGCGTAAGTTATTAACACTATGTAAGGGCTATCGTTAGCAGAGTGTCTATCTAATGTGCCATTTGCAAGGTTTTTTTTTAGACGCTCTCTCTTTTGTTACAATTCATTGTCGTTAATTTCATATGTTGGTTTTAACTTTACTGTCGAAAACAAAGCAACCTCAGGAATATTTTAGGTGGGTCTCTGAAAATATTTACATTTTCTAAAACTGGAAATTGATTTGCAATAGATTTATTTAAAGTGCAACATTGTTACTTATTCTGATCATTTTATAAACAATAGCTAAAATTATCAAATTAAATTTAAACAATTTACTATTCTCTTCTGGCTACCTAAACCATTTGCCTTTGCCTTCAAATATTTGTTTGGCATCTGCTGCCTAGATGTACTTACATGAATAATGAAACGATCTTGCGTTCACATTTCTTTCTCTCCCTTGCGACAACAGCTGTGGCAAGCAGCAGGGGCACACGGCATACATATTAAGTTTCTTCCCTGCACCCTTATATCATTTGAAGTCTACTTTACCTTCAGAGTGCAAATTTTCTTTGTCAATCTTCAAAATTCACAAGGTTTATGCTCTTTCAAGCTACTTGAGTGCATGCAAAAGTAGACCAGACATTATTGAAGGATTTTCGCAACAAAATCATTAGTTGTCGTGCGTCCCTGTTAAAGAAAGGATATTCATTTTGTTAAAAACAACGCTAAAATTCAAAGATTTTTTAAATAAAAGAATTTAATTAATAAAATTGTTAATAAAATAAAATCGTGTTAATTATCGTTATTTTATTGCTGTTCTGTTGTTGTCGCCACCATTTCATATTGAAGTCCTGTTTAATTTTGCGCCAGTATTTTGTAATCGTACTTCGTTTGCTTGCAACCGCCAAAAGTTGTTGCTGTTAAAGTTTTTTTCTTTTCTTTCGTTGCGCTTCAAATGTAAATTCAATATTTTTTTCTCTCTTACAAGATAATTGAAAGTAAATTATGTTTTCTTTTTATTTGCAGCTTCTTAACTAAAGTATGATGGCCCAAGAAGCTGATATTCCCACATTCAAATGCGTTTTGGTCGGTGATGGTGGTACCGGTAAAACAACATTCGTCAAACGTCACATGACCGGTGAATTCGAAAAGAAATACGTTGCTACACTCGGCGTGGAAGTGCATCCATTGGTGTTTCACACTAATCGTGGTGCTATACGTTTCAATGTTTGGGATACAGCTGGTCAAGAGAAATTTGGCGGTCTACGCGATGGTTACTATATACAGGGACAATGTGCTGTCATAATGTTCGATGTCACCTCACGTGTCACATATAAAAATGTACCAAATTGGCATAGGGATTTGGTGCGTGTTTGCGAGAATATTCCAATTGTTTTGTGTGGCAACAAAGTCGATATTAAGGATCGTAAAGTGAAGGCCAAGAGCATTGTATTCCATAGAAAAAAAAATTTGCAGGTGGGTGTATATTATTTAAATCATTTTGAAATGCACATTCACATAGTTAATTTAAATATATTTTTTTTTTAGTACTACGACATCTCAGCCAAATCCAATTACAACTTTGAAAAGCCTTTCCTTTGGTTGGCGCGTAAATTGGTTGGTGATCCAAACCTGGAATTTGTTGCTATGCCAGCGTTGCTGCCACCAGAAGTCAAAATGGACAAGGATTGGCAATTACAAATCGAAAAAGATTTACAAGAGGCACAAGAGACAGCTTTGCCAGAAGAGGATGAAGATTTGTAAATTTACTATAAATAAATAATTATAAACAGCAACAGCTTAATAAAAAACAAAAAACACAACTAAAAAACCCTCAAACAATAATAAAAACTACAATAACAACAAAAATCAAGACATCTTTTTTGTAGTAACAAGCAAATATATAAAGCGAATTTACGCTATTAATGCTTGAGTTTATTAGTCGCCTACCCCTCCGCAGGATGAGAGGAAACGAGGATTTCAATATTAATCAACAACAACAGCTACAACTATAACAAAAAATCCACGTCTTATTTAGTATAAATAAAAAACAGAAATAAATTTTAAAACGGCATACGATATTAAATATAATTCAATAAAGAAACGAAATAAAGAGAACACACGTTAAACAAAAACACAAAACAAAAAAACCCAATTGTAAAAGTTATCTTTTTTCAACAAATTTTCGTCTATGCCTTTTTTCAATATTTTGTTTTTCTTTGGAAAAAAAAACCAGCTAAATCGTTGATTTATAGCTTTCTTAGTTTATTATTTTTTATACGTTTTTTGTATTTATTAAATAATGCGAGGAAAAATGAAAATTAAATTTATAAAAACCCAAGCACCATCAGTTGTATAATTAAAAATGATTTTTACATTTTTTTCTCAATGCAAAAATGTAGCAAAGAAATTTTGTTCTATCTGTTAAATTGCAGCAATATTGTTAATATTTGCAGTGATTACAAGGTTTTAGCTTGTAAATTGTACTTTGAATTATTGAAACATTGCTTTAGAAAATCTCCATTAAGAAATATTGTTGCAATTGTAACGTCTTTTTTTTTTTTTTTCTGAAAAAAGATTTTCTTGCGCGATTTCGACTTATCTATATTTTTTTTTTATGTTATCGCAATTTTGTTTAAAATTATTATTAATTTCTTTTTTTATACATATGAGTACATACTACTATTTTTATATGTTCAAGTATACAAAATTATGCGAAATACTTTCAACTTAAAATGGTAAATTTGAATGATTTAAAATAAAAGAAGAGAAAAAACAAATTGTAATTAAAAGAAAGTCTTTTTATTTCTTAAATTTGAATTTCCTATTTACAGCTGCATCTACATATATTTTGCAATTATGTGTATACCGAATTGTAAGCCCATTACAAAAACTTTCTTTTAAATGCAATTTTATAGTTGAAGTTTGTTAAAACTTTTTAATAAATTCTATTAAGCTTACAAGAAAATAACCGCTTAAAAAACTTGTTTTCTAGAACCATTTTAAGAATTTACGGTGCATTGTTTGAATCGAGAAAAGAATATACATAAGTAAATAACCAAGAACATTCTTCTTGCTCTTTCAATGTTCAGTGTTCTGACGAGGTGAACTGTCGAATCAGCGCACTCTTCTCATTGGCTATTGTATTTTATTGTAGATGCTAATGGCAGTAAATAGGTAATGCAATCGGAAAAGTCAAAAGGGAAATATGCAAATTAATACATGGGCCTTACCATGAGTAAATATTCTCGAAAATTTTGCCTCAGACTGCCTACCAGTCTCCATTGCCTTACAGTCTCCGTTGCCTTACAGTCTCCATTGCCTTACAGTCTCCATTGCCTTACAGTCTCCATTGCCTTACAGTCTCCATTGCTTTACAGTCTCCATTGCCTTACAGTCTCCATCGCTTTACAGTCTCCATTGTCTTACAGTCTTCATTGCCTTACAGTCTTCATTGCCTTACAGTCTCCATTGCCTTACAGTCTCCATTGCCTTACAGTCTACATTGCCTTACAGTCTCCATTGCCTGACAGTCTCCATTGCCTTACAGTCGCCATTGCCTTATAGTCTCCATGCCCTTGCAGTATGAGAAAAAACTATTGAGGATGTTTATTAATACTCGTAATACTCGATTTCAGAAATGTTGCTAGAAATCGAGTAGATTCCTGAAGCTTATGCTAGAGCCATCGCGAATTTTCCAATTATTCCACACAATTTAGAATACAAACTATTGGAAAATGTTGACAATAATTTGAAAAACAAATTTGTTAATGCTATTAAAAATACTATTGAAGTGAGGCAATATAAAACAATAAGCAAAATGTAACCAGTGGCGGATCCAGCATTGTCAAGAGGGGGGCCGATTGACTACATTTCTAGATAATAACAGAATGTTTTCAAAATCTTTACATATAATTTAGGTTTGAGAGAGGGGGCGATCGCCCCATCGCCCCCCTCTGGATCCGCCACTGAATGCAACTGAATTTAGTTGCACTGCGCAATATAAAGTTTATAGTGCAACACAAAACTAATAACTGCGCTTTTTGCTAGCATATATTTCTACTTGACTAAATTAGTCTTCCCAGAAGCTGCATCTACTTGTATGTATGTAAACAGTATATATAAATTGCGGCAGTTCTTACGCAGTATTGCATTTCCGAAAACACTTGAACCTTTGTTCAAGCATAGATAGTTGTAGTAGTAATTGATTCAAAACAATTGGGTTTATTTTATATACATTTTATTTTATTAAATGAAAATTTTAACATTTAACACAACAAGCAGGGAATAAGCCAGCAAAGGAATTTTTATTTTCGCAAGTAACCTTGTGGGCAGAACAACTGAAATTAAAATAAAATTTCAATTAATTAACTTTTAGTGCATAGATATTTTAATTTATTTGAACTCACTCTTCTACTTTCGTTTCATATGTTTCTGTGCAAACAGCGCGTTTTGTGCACAGTCCGTCATCACCATCAATATATTCGTCACCTTCTTTTTTGTAATCCCACCATCTTAGAAATTGTTGTTCACCTTTTGAATTAATATAGCCGCAAACAGGTACTGATGCTGAAATTATAATTCATATATATGTAAGTACAAATATTCTCGTTGAAAGAATAAATAAATTGATGGCTTGATTTCCTATACTCGTTGTACATGTCGACAAATAATAAGAATTCCCAACATGATTTGGGATATTCCAAATAAAGCGTGAATGCTGCGAAAATCTTTTGAGCTCGTAAATCTCCAACCTATGGAATTGTGCCAAATGGCAACATTTATCTTAAGCAAATACGAGGGAACTAACGAAAGTTTACTGAGTTGCTGCTTGTTTATTTATTTTTAATAAATTCAAAGATGAAAGACGATACACCATTGCCTTACGATGTTTCATTTAAAATTTCAGAAAGATCCAACGCAATGGAGACGTAAAATAACTAATGAAAAGTCAAAAGAAATTCGGAAACCAGCACAGTCAGAAATTCGTCTAGCGATTTTTTGAGGCTTTTGGCGTCAACTCAAGCTACTACAAATTTACAATGAATACCAAACTTCATACGGAACGAACGCACCATCGATTCAGACTGTTTCAAAATGGTTTCAAAGACTCCAGACTGGGCATTTTTCTGTAGAGGAGAAGCAACAGAAGTTTAGAGAATCTATGATCGATGGAAGAAACGTGGCCCTGGTCAAAGCTAAACCTCACGAAGATCCACGATTGATACAAGAAATGATTGCTGACAACTTGAGGGTTGAATGCCAAGGTAGCGTTTTGCATAAAGATCTGCTGTACACGAAGAAATCTGCTAGATGGGTTCCATGAACATTAAATGAGGTACAAAAAGAAATTCGTGTTCTTTTTTGCCCAATATTTTCTTAACAAATTCGAAAACGGGCAATCTAGCTACTTCAATATAATCGTAACAACTGTTGAAGCTTGGTTTTTTGGTACGATCCGGAAACTAAACAACCGTCCATGATATAAGGTCCGGAAGGAGCGAAGACTTATATTAAAGCAAGACAGAAAATCATCAATAAAAGTGATGATGTCTATTGAACCGGGTCGAAATTTAGATACATCCCGAAACCAACTCAAAAGTTTGAGAAACTCTTTAAACGATATCTGCATCATTTTTTTTTTTTTTAATTTTGAGAAAAACCATTGGAGCACTTTTGATTCTACTGAAGGCCTATTTTGGCTAAAAAAAAACTAGTGTTTTGGTCATACATTTTTTTTCCATTATGAAATGGATACCTAAGAGTGCTTTAGAAATAAATACAATATTCTATTGGGTGAAGATGTATTCGGTTCCAAAAATCGATTTTTTTAAGTTTTCGAATAACGAGGTCGGAAAACGATTTTTTACTCATAAGCAAGGGAACTTACGAAAAATGTGTATATGGCAAAAAATACTTGGAATTGTCCAAAGAATACGTGCGAATTTTTTCAGAATTTTTTTGAGCTATTCAGGCCTGTTCCGTAATTCGTGTGGTTTCAATTACTTTTCATTTAACAGGGTTTTTGATGAAAATGGTGAGTCACACGATAAAAAGTATTAGGATCTTTTTTGTTGAGAATTACAGGTTCTACAAATAATATTGATTTGTATTTTCGAAAAAGAAGCCGTTTAGGAAATATTCGATAAAATCGAATTTTTCGACTTCTTGCGGTATTTTAAGAATTTTTCCGAAACGGTTACTTTTTCGGGAATCAAAAACAATATTTTTTGTAGATCCTGTAATTCTACACAATAGAGATTCTGATACTTTTCATCCTACGACTCACCGTTTTCATCAAAAAGCTTCCTAAATGAAAAGTAATTGAAATCACACGGATTTCGGAACAAGCATAATTTTATATTTTTTCAAAACTTGAGTCAAAAATATAAAACATAGCATTTTTCTGACAAACGTGAGCTTAACAGCTGAAAACTCTATGGGGGTTCTCGTGAATAAATATTCCCGGGGAGTTTTTCTCAGACTGCAATGGAGAATGAACTTCAGTCTGAGGAATATTCCCCGGGAATATGTATAATAAAAAAAAAGTTCTAAAATTCTAAAAAAATTCACACAAATTCTTTGGACAATTCTCCGCATTTTTTGCCATGTACATTTTTTCGTCACATACCTCGTTTTTGAGTAAAAAATCGTTTTTTTGACCGCGTATGTAATTGAAAAACTTAAAAAAATCGATTTTGGGACACGAAAAAATTGTATAATTTTTAAACGCCAAAATTTTTGTAAGAACAAAGTCTTTATTTTATAAAGAACCCCTGGGTATCCATTTTGTAATGAAAAAAAGGTCTCCATTGGTTTTTATCAGAATGGAAAAAAATGTTACAGATATCGTTTTTAAGAGTCCCTCTAACTTTTGAATCAGTTTTGGGATGATTTTTATTTGCTTCATACAAAATCGGCCCGGTCTAATGTCTATTTACTTCACCAGATCAAAAGTTGTAGCTGCTATGCCTCTGAATACTGGACAGACAGTAAATGTGAAATGGTATACGGATGACTGCTTACTAAAAGCTTACGAAAATTTGTTGGCTTACATCATGCTGAAACAACATAACTTTATTGCGGTCTTTGGGGTCGAAGAAATTCGCTCAGTAGCATATTCTCCAGATCTTGTGCCTTATGATTTTTTTTTTTTTTTTTTCAAGATGATAAATGCAGTTAATGCGGACTGTTTTGAAAAGTGGATCTACAGGATTTTACTTATGGAAACTAATGGCGATTATGTAGAGAAGATTAAAAAGATGAAGATTAAAAATAAATATCTATCCTGTTTTTTTTTTTTCTAACCAACTCAGCGAAATTTTGTTTGTCCCTCCATATATATATTTTTTCCCCGCAATTAAGAACATTTGGTTGAAGACTATAGTTTTAACTTAATTTTTTATTTTATTTTTCTGGTACAGAAAGAAATTCTTTATTGAAACTTTGTTTGACGTTATCTCTTTTCAAGCTTATCCTTGAATCTTGTTTAGATCTATACCACTAGTTTTTTCATTATTTTATTAAAAAAATTTTGCATTTAGATTTATTCCATACTTCCATTCACAGTCGTCATCACAGCAATCAATAGTATAGTCAATAATAAAACACACAAGAATTTCATTTTGCAAATTAGATAAATATTTTTAATCAAAAACGCTTTGAACTGATAAAACTTCGTTTCCAAACTAAACTGCCTGGTCTGATCAAGTATTCTATTTATACTTCTAGTAGGTAAACATATATGAAGCTGAAACACTTGTATTTTACAAATAAATAACAAAACAGCTACTTGAAATGAAGTTGAGCAAATTAATGTTAGATCATCATTTTATTATTCAAACGACTAAGTAAGGTACTCAGGAGATCATTTGACACGATCTGTTCAAAATGTTTGTACGTTAATTATCTTTATATTTGTTCTGTTAATCGATTATATGATAATGAAAACTATTAAAACATTTTCGGACGAAGTTGTAAGTTACATATATATATTTATTAAGTGCGATTGATCTAACTAAAGACGATATCTCTATCTACATATTTATTAAAATTGGAAGTAACATACTTTATTGGTACTTTTTAATTTTAATTTAAATTTCGTACTTTTTAAAACAAGCTTTCTTTAATAAAAACTATAAAGTCAAGTTACAGCTGTTTATCAAAAACATTATTACGATTTCCGGTTTCAGAAATTAAAACGGCCAGCTTCGTACACAGTTCTACAGTGATACAAAACTTCCAATTGAGGCATTGCGTACAAAAACGCCCTACGACGCGACGAGTATTTTATCTTTGTATTGAGTGAAACTTTTTGAGTTTTTATCTTTGAGTAGAGGGAGGCAGATGGGTTTAAAAAATGTGTCAGCTAAGAGATACTAGTAAAAATATGTGTTTTGAAAGACACATAGTTTTGACATCCCTACCTAATGAGACGCAAACCTATTTGCTGATATACTGTGCACAGCTAAAAATGTAGACGGTGGCTTAGTAACTATGTAGGTATATACTTAACATAAGAGTTGGATAATACTTAAGTCTTACAGATCATGTTGAAATTAAGATCTAACAAGTAATTCTTATCCAGATGAATAGTTTAGGAAGAAGAAATTACCGATTTCATTGATCTAAGTTAATCCTATTTGTGTGTAAGTGTGGTAAAAACAAATTGGGCTTTCAATTAAGCTCTCGATTAAGTTTTAAGTGATAGATACTTTTATGTGATAGATAGTTTTTGTATAAGATATTTTTTGTATAAAGTTTATTGGCATCTGCAACGCCTGTAAAGAAAATGAAAATTTAAAGGTTTGGGTGAGGATATGTTCAAGGATAGAGGTGGACTGGTTTCCGTGAGGAAGTTGGGTTGTGAATTGGGTTAAAAAGGCTTCCGTGTAGGACAAGTTTAGGCTACTAATAAACGTTTCTCATCCTTTCCTTAAGGAATCTTCAGTTGGCGTCGATGAATGGCATTTCGAAATAGATCAATTTAAAGATTCTAAATGCTGTAAAAAGAACAAACAATCTGCGATAGATTAATCATCTTTGCATCAAAAGACTGTACAAGAATAGCCTTCTTGATTACTACGAAGTAAGCATCCCTGGATATGCGAAATCTGGAAGAAAATAACAAAAGCTGCAAAACGCATCAGAGATGATACACCTTCAAGATACGATTGTCGATTAAGTCCATGGAATGATATTTGACGATCGGAGAATGAAAGCGCATGAGGTGGCTGAGGCTGTAAGCATCTCAACTGTGCGGATACATCACATTTTACATGAATATTTGGACATGAAAAGGCTATCCCCGCGATGGTGTAGTTACCATGGCGAAAATTCATAAACTAGGCTACGAATTGCTACCCCATTCAGCATATTCTCTCGAGATTTAGCCCCCTGGGTCTATTTCCTCTTTCGAAACCTGAAAAAATGGTGGGCAGTATGATATTTGGGTTGGATGTAGAAGTCATCAGTGAATCAAACGGCACATTTGAGATAGTCTATTAGTTGGAATTAATAAAAAAATTTAAAAAACGCTGTACTAAATGTATTGAGCTAAACGGAAATTATGTTGAGAAATATAACACTCTTTTGCCGAAATATATTTTATTCAAAAAGCCTCGAAGTTATCAAACTACCCTCGTACTAGAGGCCATATTCAGAGCTATAATGAGGTAGTAAAAGCGTCCCGCAGGAAAGACAAACGTCAAATGACCGCGCTGTCACAGTTAAGAAGCGGCAGAAACTAGAGACCTACGCAAGACTTATGAAATTATACGTAAGGAAACTTTACAGATGATATACTAATACAGATGACCAGTTAATCCACTGGAATGAACCATTTCGGAGACCTTCAACTATTCACCTCCGCCCGTCAGTCATTCGGTCCCCCAAGAAAGAGCTGATATTGAGGTTCGAGAAGCAGATTCCATACCCGATGGCCCGTTCATCGAAACCCCGATCAAAATACCAAAAAAGGTGACACGTTGCTAGCCCAAAACTTTTGAGGCAATAATATTGTGAACGCGATCCGTAGTGCTAAAGAAAATTTGGATCTCTGATACCATTAAACACGGATAAACAAGATAAGTAAGTTTTTTAAACGTACACTTTTTTGACTCCACAACAGAAGACTCTTCAACAGAAGTTTGACATTAAGCATTGGTTGGAAATCCTTTAGGCAGTAGAATACTTGGCATTTTTTCAAATTGCAGATATTTTTGTTCGAGGTATTCGTGAAGCTATATCACACTTAATGTAAATGGCGTAATTGATCGTATAGCCATAATCTTGCTCATTAAACATAATCTTTTAACCTTTCCAATTGGATCATTACTTTTGCAATTAACGTCTTTGGAATGAAGGCTTTGTGCCTAAATTGATGATAACTCGTAAAGCAAGGATTCTAGTGGAAAAGTAAAATGGTAAAGTTTTATGAGGAAGTTCATGGCTATCCGATGTATTTGGTTAAAATAAATTTCACTTTATCCTGGAATTACGCCATATGATTGAATACAGCGCTTTTCGCAATTTGAAGCAAGGATAACTCAAAATCCAGACGTGAATCTATGTATAAAACCAAGCTCAGATACGTAAATGGAGGTCCCATAACTCCCTAATTTACTATAAAATTTTGATATGAAAAAAAAAAAAAAAAAATTGTAAATCAGCAGGCCTGAACTTTTACTTAGTTGCTTTTCTTTTTAAACTATTTTGATGCAATTCACTGCATCAGCTTTGAAAGCTTCAGATTTTTTTATAAGAAAAAATAAAACAAAATTAAATTTTTATAAAAACTGGAGAATTCAAAAAAAAAAAAAAAACATTTTTTATTCGCGCTTCATAATCCCAATTCAAAACAAAGTCTTTTTCCATTAACATTTAATACAACATCCTGGAAATACGCCTGTATAGCGATCCTTATTGGCACATGTGACTTTATACTTGGAACAGCTAAAACAAAAACAAAATTTTCTTTAAGAAATTTCGATGCCAATAACATTGAACTTACTCTTCCACTTCTGTTTTTAGAGTATCTGAACATGTGGCGCGTTTCAAACACTTTCCATCGGTACCAAAATCAACATAATCCTGTCCTTTTTTCAGCAGCGGCAGAAATTTAAGGAAAATTGTTTCATCCTGTGAATTTTTATAGGCACAAACTGGCTCAGAGGCTGTAAACATTTGTTGAGAAAAACTAAAATATTTACAAGATTATTGGAGAAGTTAAACAAACCTCCATTTACTGCAGTAAAAATATCGATTGTTACAAAGCACAGAAGAATTAAAACGAACGAGAATTTCATGATGAAGAACACTTTAAAATGTTTAATTCCTAGTAGCACTACAATTTCAACTAAACCTGTTACTCTTGTTGAATTTTCCTTATATACCCGTAGTCAGTTTTTCTAATTAATAATTGTACATCGTACTATATATGTAAAATGTTTAAGAAAAATTAAGAAAATTAGATCATCTCTCTACGTTGTACGAATTTGCGAAACAAATCTTAGATCTTAATCGTGTGATCCGGCTATAAGTTTTAACACTGAAATTAATGAATATAGCACTTTTATGTAATTTTGTGTTAGATGTTTTCGTTTTGGGTCATAGATTGTGTGAATCGTATGCAAATTTGTTTTATATTTCAGTTTGAATTGAGAATTAAGTAACTAGATCTTTTTACTTTGAGCAGTAAATTAATTAATATGAAATGTTTCAAATACGCCACATTCAAATAATCATTGCTTTGCAAAAAAAAAATACGACACCTCATGAGGGATCGAACTCACGTATCTCGAGCTATTGACCGACGTTGTAATCAAATGAGTAATTTCCCTGCTTTTTTTCACGAAAATGTGTACTTTAAACTAGTAAGGGTGTTACTTTTGGCCTGGCCAAAAAATAAATACCCTGCACTGCAGTATTTTGAAAATTTTGCTTATATGGGAAGTGCCACGCCTTCTAGTCTGAGTTCACACAGAGCTCGCATTTATAGTTTTTAGTGTCTGAGTGAAATTTGGTTGGATTATCTCAAAAAGCGTTCGGAGATGCCACACCCTCTTGCCGAGTTCATCTAGTTTTAGCTTAGAGCGTGCATTTATAATCTTCAGTATTTGAGTGAAATTTGGTTGGATTATCTCAAAAAACTCTTTCAGCATTTTGAAACTTTTGCTTATATGGGGGGTGCCACGCCTCTTTGTTCGTTTTCACTCAATTTTTGTTGAAAGCTTGAATTTATAGTTCTTAGTGTTTAAGTTAAATTTGGTTTGATTATCTCAAAAAACGCTTTCAGTATAGCGTTTTGAAGCTTTTGCTTGTATGGAAGGTGCCACGCCCTCTTGTCCGAATTTGTCTAGTTTTTTCTCAGAGCTTGCGCTTACAATTCATAGTATTTATGTGCATTATATAGTTGCATTGTCGTGAAAAATACTCCTAAAGTTTCATATTGAATATATTTTTTGTATGGGCGGTAGGCGTGTCCGTTGACCGATTTTGCTCATTTTGAATCCAACGAGCTAACTTTGACAACGGAGGTAGTGTACCAAATTTCATTGAATTATCTTGCTCAGTTTTCCCAGCCAGACAGAAGGACATGGCTATATCGGCTCAGTAGGTGACGCTGATCAAGAATATATATGCTTTTCTCTGCGTTATAAACGGAAGGAGAAAGTGACCCTGGGTGTAGGGTATAAAGACAAGGCCACAGTTTTTTTTAAGTACAAACGCGAAACTAAAGGTGAGACATTCACATGTACCGTAATTTACAAAATCTAATCCTCAAAAGTGTGCTGTAAGTATTACGGTTCGAAATCTCGAAATTTTTTAAAATGTTACTCGCATCAAACAGAGAAATGGTATATGAAGCAATCCACGCCAAATATACCAGCTCAAAATTTTTTTCTCCGATTTTTTTTTTTCGATTTCGCTCAAATTTGGCAATATGGTTGATCCGGTGTGCAAGAACAATAATCCGGGCGGAGTACCATTTGTTGTTAAAATACAGGGTGTTAAAGTTGGCGTTTTTAGTCATTTTCATGAAAAGGGTGTTTTTTAAAAAATTCATAGCTTACACTAAAGTTTGTAAATTGATAAATCTAAATTACTGGTCCCATTTGTAACTAGCACAAGAATTTTGTTCAATGGTTTATAACTCGTAAAGTAGTAATCCAACCGGAACTTGACTCAAATCCATTGCCCAAAATTAATTTTATCATTCGCTGCTATCGCTATGTAGCTTTAAGTAGACCTCAAAACAATGATTTTTGCACATTTAACCACGGATAACTCTGGATCTTGACGAAATAGACAAACCCGACGTAATAAGAAGATGATGGAAAACCATGGTTGGCCTGAGATAGGGGATAAAAAAAATGAACGTCTGCAGATCCTGGCATCATCTATCTTCTAGTAACTTGAGACATCATCTACCTTCTAGTAACTTGAGATCTTACCTATAAGAATCTGTGCTCGGACTGCGCTTCTCATATTTTGCATACTCAAGTCCTCTTTTCGATATTTACCAAAATTTTTTTAAAAAAACTTACGTTGCCGCACGTAGAAAGCAAATAGTACGTATTACTTTATTCCTAATAAATTTTGCCACAATTTCAACTCAAAATAGGTACAACTCTTCACTGAAGTAAATTTAACATTACTGTTTAAGTCAATTCAGAATTTTTGAATGACCTCACAGTCTAGTGATTTTTTTTGAAAAAATTTAATTAATATTTTCCTTTCTGTAAAGTTCAAATAACAACAAAAAAACAAAAAAATAATGACCCATACAAGAACTGTAAAGTTAAAACAAAACAAACAAAAAAAGAAAACGAACTGACCGCACTAGGATTCGAACCGCAGTCCGTCCGTGTGATAGATAGAAGCATATCCTCGGCTCTACTGACCCATATGATGAAGAGGTATAAAATTGTATATTAAGCAAATGTCTGTCCAAACATAAATATTTTTACTAGAATTTTTAAGTCAAAATGGTTATGTTCAAAATTTAGAATTAATTACTTTAATTTTGTGGCTACTCGGCACTTTTTCAATCCTGGGCCAAAAACCGATTTTCAAAATTTCGTAAACGATATTAGATAGGGTTTTTCGGGTTACGGTTTTTGATCTTTAATTTTTTTTGTATACGCTTCAGTCAAAACTATTTTTTGGTTCCTGTACAGTGCCCAGGGCTAAAAATGGGTACCCACAGAGTATATTAATTTTTCCTTCTCTTTTTAAGTCGGAGAAATTGTGGGACAACCAAAAGGTAAACTTTTCATTCAAGAGCAATGAGCGCATACACAAAACTGAAATAATTAAACTCCTTTAAAAGATATGGGCTGAACAACTACCAAGAATTTCGCAATTTTTGAGATTATTTCGGAAAACTGTAAACAATCACAGTATTTGGACATTTAGGTAGATCCTCACTCAAAGCTCGGGCGGGCCTTGATTTGAGGAGTTTTGATTCTAACCAAGTATGTACTATTCGCCATAAGAACTTTCTCAAAGGTAAACATTGCGAAAAGTGCTTTTCACTTTACACATTTGAGATTTGATTAATGTTCATATGTGTAAAGTACCCGTATTTGATTAACACGTGAGATTAACATCCCTGTAATATGTAAAGAGATGACAATTAGTATATGAAATTATACTTTTCACCAGATTAGAATATAAATGAGCATCACTAATTGAAATCTCTCATGTTGTGTGCCATTAATTAAAATATAAACAAAATCCCAACAAAGCGATTTGTATACTAACTATTATCTGGCATCAAAAAAATTATAATCATTAAGTTTACTGTGTGGTCAGTTAACTTTTATTCATAAGGGGTACCTTTTCATATTTTGAGATAATTACATAGTAGTTAGAGATCAGTTGCGATGCTCGAATAGAGCGAAAGTGAGTAAAGAAACTTTCTAAAATATACTTTCACATTTTTTCAAGCCCTACCCTTCTGTGGGCGGCTATCATACAATTTTTTTTTTGACAATGATATGCTTGTTTAATAGCTAATAAAATAAACATTCATGGTTTCTTATAATCGGTCTTCACCGTTGAAAGGGAAATAATGTTTAACGACCCCTTACATTTTTCCCTCAAGATTGTTTTTTCTCACGTGTTTGCTGACTAGCTCTACCTTCCACACAAATTTGGGAGACCCCTTAGGGAATAGAATTAAATTAAAGATATGTTTCGAAAAAATGCTGAGGATGCAGAAATATTGTTGGACATCTGTTCGCACATCCGGCACTCCCAAGCAATCTGAATCTTTTTTAGTCCATTTTCGTAGGTCATCGCTTATCGGAGGGTTAAATATGATTTGTCAATTATTCGCGGCATAGTTTTAGGAGCTTCTGATATTGTGCTCACGTACTCATTGTTGTTTTTGTTGTTGGTGATTCATTCCCAAGGGGAAAATAAGTGTTTCAAAAAAACGCTTCTGAAGTACATCTTTTTCATCAATAAGCGTGTCCGCTCCGTAAGAACTATTCTTTTTTTTTAAATTGCATGTCCTATGATGTAAGCTCGCTTAAGCTTTCCGCAGCCTTACGCAAAAAGACCTTTTGAAGCGCTTATTTGTAATGCTGCCACCAGGATTTGGATTTGAATCCAAGACTGTCCGTGTGATAGCTACATTAACAAACTCGTTAGACCGCTACGCCATCGACCGTTACGATGAAGAGGTATTAAATTTGTACATTATCCGTGTGTTGTCCAAACAGAATTAGACATTCGAATGTTTCTTACAGCCTTACAAAGAATTATTGCGTAATCAGTTTCAATTCAATTAAACAAATGTAAATAAGAAATAAGAAAAAGGAAAATAGAAAAGTGAAATAAAAAACTGTTGAATAAAAAATATTTTAATAAAAAAAATAAATAAAGCAAAAAAAAAAAATTTTAAAATAAATAAAAATAAAATCACCCGCGCTGGGTTCGAACCCATATTGTTCTTACTGACAAACAAAACAAAAGTTAATAAATAAGAGAAAGGAAAATAGAAAATAGTAATAATAATAATATAATAAAATTAATAAATTAATAAAAAAATAAATAAAGCAAAAATAAAAAAAAATAAGAATAAAATCATCCTCTCTGGGTTCGAACCTATACGAGTATTCTTCTTACTTTAGCCATACAAAAAATCATTGTGTAAGTGCTTCTAAATTTCTATGGGGGAAAGCGCTTTTGAAGTGCTTGGCTCAGAAGCGCTTTTGAAGAGCTTGGTTCAGAAGCGCTTGAAATTTTTTCTCTTGAGTTATTACAGAATGTGAAGTTGTGATAGTTGCAGCTCTGCTATTGGTGTGGTGGGAATGCTAGGGAAAATACACAGCTCACCCCACGCAGTCGCCTTATAAGTATGTGCAAAACGACCCAAGGCGAAAAATTTCAAGCGCTACTTAAGAGGGCACTTGTTCCTGTAAAATTTTACAATCGCGTACACAGTATAATTTTTTTTTATTTATTTTTTACTTTATTTTTTAAAATTTTTCAAGATTGTCAAATTACTTAAAAGCTATGCTTATTTGGAAGACCAATACTTAAGTCATAATCGGGTCTTTTTTAGAAGGACTCTTAAAAACGAAAATTTTTTTTTTTTTTTTAATTCCGAGAAAAACCAATGGACCACTTTTGATTCACTGAAGGCTTATTTTGGCTAAAAAAAACATGTTGTTTGGACATAACATTTTTTCATTACAAAATGGATACCCAATGGTGCTTAAGAAATAAAAACTATGTCTTAAAAAAATTTTGGCGTTTAAAAATTATACATTTTTTTGGGGGTATAGATGAACACTGTTATGCAATAACGAGTCAACCCTCAAAACATTTTTTCTCGACTTATGAATGCAGTTCGATTCTTACTAATAAGAAGCACCTATTTTACAAAAAAACCGAACCACTATTTTGTGAATAAGAGGTTGGAAGAACAAAATTTGTTTGATACTTTCATATTATTTGTTGACACATTATTGTATAACACTGTCCAGATAATGTTCGTGTCTCAAAATCAATTTTTTTTTTTTTTTCATTTTCAATCACGCGGTCGAAAAAACGATTTTGCACTCAAAAGCAAGGCATCTAACGAAAAGAGTGTATGGGGCAAAAAATGCTTCGAATTGTCCTAAAAATACATGTGAATTTTTTCAGAATTTTTTGAGATGTTTTAGAAATTTTCAATAATTTATCGTATTGAGAGTTTTCAGCCCTTAAGCTCATATGCTAGATTTATTCAAAACCAAGGCATCTCAGAAAAAATTTCACTCAACGTAAAATGCTTAGAATCCTTCAAAGAATAGATGTGAATATTTTCAGAATTTTTGGAAATTTTTATTTTATTTTTTATTATTTAGATTGTTTTGAATACTGTAAGTAGTTTCTCAAAATAATCAACGTCACTGGTATGTGTGAACCTTTAACCCTAAAAACTTTTTTAGTTAAACGATAACACTGTTCGACAATTTCGAACTTTTTTTAAAACACATTAGAAAATCCCAAAAATTCTTAAAGTAATCGTTAAAAAAAAATACCAGTTTCACGTGGTTTTTCTCCAGCACGTCACATTTTTTTAAATCGATTTTTGAAGTTTTTTTATCCACTGTACATGAAAAAACCAAAAATACAGCATTATTGTGTTAAATCGATGAATTTAACTATATGATCCTTACATTTGAGGTGTATCATGTGTTCAGCAAACTTATGCTGGATATTGCGGGAAATATTATTGTATAAAATTTTAACCCTGTTTAACCCCCACATGTGGGTCATTTTTGCCCTTTTCTTAAAAAGGTACAAAAATGACACCCAAAACAGGGAAATATTGAGTCAGTATGTATGTAGGTGTTCCGTATATTTAAATTATTTATTTAAGAGCGCCAGATATTTTATTTAAAATATTTATTTTTTGTATAATTTAATTTTTGCTGCTAACAACTGAATTATTTTATTCGAATCAATTTATACAATTTGAATTTTGAATTTTTGAAATTTATATAAAAACTTTTAAAACAATTTTATAAAATTAATAGTACAGTAAAATTAAGTGTAGTGTGTGTTGCACTACATTATTCCCCCCCTTAATTAAAAGTTTGAATATTAAACAAATTAAATCGAACTCTTTTAACTTTTGATTGTGTATGAGTGTTATTTGGAATAGTGTCAGTGTCAATGAATGCTGCTTTGAGTCTGTCTGTAGATATATTCTGTATCTTATTATGTTTTTGTATCGTGAAGTATTTGGGTGTTCTCTCTAAGACTTCAAAGGGTCCCTCGTAGGGATTCTGTAGCGACCGTCTTATTCCATCAAAACGGACAAATACAAATTTACAATTTCGGAGACTCTCCGGTACGTGATGTGTTGCAGTGTTTGTGTGATGTGAAATTCTTGATGTGGCATTATTAACACTCTCTTTGAGTTTGAGTAATACATCTGTTGGATCAAATGTTTGTGGATTCCTTATTACTAACTCATGTGGCAATTTGAGGGTTTGACCGAAAACCATTTCTGCAGGAGAAGCTTTCAAGTCTTCTTTTACAGAATTTCGCAAACCCAAGAGAATAATTGGCAATTCCCGATACCAGTTTTGTGAATTCGCACTTGCTAGTATAGAAGCTTTAAGTGTTCTGTGAAATCTTTCTATTATACCGTTAGCTTGCGGATGGTACGATGTAGTAGTGATCTGATGACTACCAAGGTATTTAATGAATTCTGTGAAAGTGTTCGAAGTAAATTGTGAACCACGATCTGTTGTTATTTCTATTGGTACTCCAAAACGTGAGATGTATTCTCTAAGAAGTGTTTCAACGATGGTATCTGTTTCTTTATCCTTCAGAGGGAATGCTTCTGGCCAACGAGTGTTTCTATCTATAACTGTTAGTAGATATCGGTAACCGTGTGATGGGGGAAGTGGACCAACCAAGTCTATATGTATGTGTTCAAAACGTCCGAGTGGTATGTTTATTTTGTGAGGTGTTGTTTTGGTGTGCTTGTGTACCTTTGATTTTTGACAGTTAATACATTCTTTAGACCATTGGTTAATGTCGGTATTCATGTTTGGCCAAAAATAACGGTGATTTATTAAACGCCTGGTTGCTCTTGTGCCAGGGTGAGAAATGTCATGTAATTGGGCGAAAATTGTTTTTCTGAGTTCGTGTGGAATGTATGGTCGAGTAACTGTAGTTGTGAGTTCACACCATATTTTGATGTTCAGAAATGGTATATCAATTTGTTCCAACTTGTAAAGTTGTTTATTGACTATGTCTTTCAATTCGGAGTCTACCATTTGTGAATGATAAAGTGTTCTGAGATTAATGTCTGATGTCTTAAATGCTTCAATTTCGTGTCTTGAAAGAGCGTCTGCCACTGTGTTTTCTGAGCCTTTTATGTGTTGTATGTTGATTGTAAATTGTGCAATGTACTCTAAGTGTCTAGTCTGTCGTGGACTTCTTTCTGTTTTGGAATGTAATGCGTATGTTAGTGGTTTGTGGTCCGTGAATACTGTGAATTGCCGTCCTTCTAAATAGTGCCTAAAATGTTTTATGGTGAGGTATATTGCAAGTAATTCACGATCGAATGCACTGTATTTGGTTTCTGGTTGAGTGAGTTTCTTCGAGAAAAAGGCTAACGGTTCAATTGTATTATTGTATTCTTGGTGTAAAACTCCTCCGATTGCAGTATTTGAAGCATCAACAGCAATTGATAGCTTTGCTTTGCTGTTAAAGTGGTTAAGCAGCACTTTCTTAGCAAAGGTATATTTTATTGTTATAAATGATGTTTCTGCAATTTCAGTCCACTCTAGTTGTTTGTTTTTTGTTTTTGATGCTGAGGTAACCATCTCATATATTGGACTGAGCATGTGTGCTAATTTAGGTATGCACCTATGATAATAATTGATCATGCCTATAAATTTTTGCATTTGTTTAACTGTTGTTGGTTTTGTATAATTTCTAATGCATTCAACTTTTTCTGTTGATGGTTGAATGCCGAGTTTAGAAATATTGTAACTTAGGAAGTTTATATTATCTACTCCGAATATACACTTGCTGGGTTTAATGTTGAGTCCAAACTGAGTTAGTCGGTCGAAGACTTGTGTTAAGTGTTTCATGTGTTGTTCTTCGTGTTCGCTTGCGATTAAGATGTCGTCTAGATACACAAAAATGAAATCTAATCCGAGTAAAACTTCGTGTATGAACCTTTGAAATGTTTGTGCTGAATTTCGTAAGCCAAATGGCATTCGTAGAAATTCGAACATTCCAAACGGTGTGGTAATAGCAGTTTTGTGTATGTCTTTGTGTGCCATAGGTATTTGGTGGTAAGCTCTTACAAGATCTAGTTTTGAGAATATGCTTTTGTTGTGTAAGTCGATGGATAAGTCGTGTATATGAGGTAGTGGGTAGCGGTCTGGTACTGTTATTGTGTTTAGTCGTCTGTAGTCTCCACATGGTCTCCAATCATTTGCGTCTTTTTTGGGTACTAAATGAAGAGGGGATGATGTCATAGAATTAGATGGTCGGCATATTCCTGTTTTAACAAGGAAATCAAATTCTTTTTTCGCAATTTTTGTTTTGATTAGATCCAAACGTCGTGGTTTAGAGTAAGGTAGTTGTCCTTCTGTTGTTATGTGATGTTCAGTTGTATGCTTTACTGGTGCGTTGTAATCTGGTTCTGCGGTGAGTGACGGATAGTTTTTGAGTAATCGTGTATATTTGTTTTCGACAGAAAATAGTTTTGGGAGTGCGATCTCAGAGTATGCGGAAATTGTATTGACTGTTAGGCTAGTAAGTGGATCAATGAGCGTTCTATTTTTAAGATCAATCAAAAGTCCATATTTCGTAAGGAAGTCAGCTCCTATTATAGGCTTTGAAATATCTGCTATTATAAATGTAAACGGAAAGTAGCGTCGTAGTTTTAAGTTGATGGTGAGTAGTTTCTTGCCGTATGTAGAAATCGTACTACCATTTGCTGCTGTCAAGATCAAATCTGAGTTTCGTTTGTCAGATTTGAATTTGGAGGCAGGAAGTACCGATACTTCTGCTCCGCTATCAATGAGAAAGTTAAGTTTATTATCTGTGTCATAGATGAATAGACGACGTGTTAGTGTGGTTAGAGTTCCATCATCAGCCGTCGCGATGATAGAATATTTTAGTTTGTCGATTCCTGAGAAGTGTTGTGTGTATATGAACATGGTTGTTCACATTTCCTAGCTTCATTTCCAAACTTAAAGTGATATCTACATAGCCAGTTAGAAGGTCGTGGACGAGAATTTCTTCGACTTGTTGCTCTGTCTCTAGAGTTTGACCTCTCTCTAGAGACACGTCTAGAGTAATTTCTTCGTGATGAGTGTAAATGATTGTTGTGTTTCAGCTCATTTACTTCAATCGTGAGTTTATTGAAACACTCTAGCATTTTTGTTGTGGTATTTGTGAAGTTTGTTATTAGTGTTTCGAGGTGTGTGTTTGTTTGATTTGTATTATGTGTGCTTGTGAAAGATTTTATAGATGATACCTCGGTATCAGTCATTGCTTCCCAAAGCTTATCCGCTAAGCTGAGTACATCTGTTAAGTCAGTTAAATTCGAACCAGTTAAAGCTACATTGAGAGATTTGGGTAGCTTGCGGACCCATAGCTTCTTAAGAAAGTCTGAATCAACTGAAGTACCTGCAAGTAATTCGAGTGAGCGGTAGAATTGTGATGGCTTTCGGTCACCAATCTCTTTGTCTGACAGTATTCGGTCCAATCGCTTACTTTCACTCAAGGAATGCCTGTCGATCAAGATTCGTTTTAGCCCATCATATAAGTTTGTGGAAGGAGGTTTCTGAATAAAATCGAGTACAGTCATGATAACTTCTTGTGGAAGAGAAGTTATTGTATACTCGTACTTAGTTCTATCCTGAGTTATGCCTTTATTTTGAAATTGTATTTCGGCGTGAATGAACCACGCCTCTGGACAATTGGTCCAAAATGACGGAAGTTTAATTGACGTCGCGGAAATCTCATGAGAAAATGTAGTGTCAAATGGGTTTGAATTTGTGTCGGGTTGTAGGTCTATCAAATGAGTTCGATCCATTTGAGAAGGAACTCCTCCGTTACGCGGTGGACTTCGGATCATATAAGTTAGGAGGAATACGTGTAGGTATGTTGATAGTGTAATGTCTAAGGTAATATTATAATAAGTTCAAACTTATTATAATATTATCGAATATTCTTAAAAAGATTAAAAAATCCTGAAAAATTAGATAAAATTAATTGTTTTTTTGTTAGTATGTGTACTTATCTTAATTATTATAATACTGGGGATAATTAATGGTCATTCATTCGGTGTTGATGCAGGAAAGTATTTATTTATTATGATTGCATTTGTATTTGGGAATCATTCATTCGGTTTGATGCGGCAAAGTATTAGTTCATTAAGTTTGCATTGCTGGATCAGGGGCAGTATCGTTGAGGCAAGATTTTTGAGAAAAGAAAATCTTTAAAATAGACTTGGTGAAGCAGGATCTTTTTGATTTAAATGTTTTCCGTTGAGATAAAATCGTCAGGGTTGAAATGTTGTTCGTTGAGGCAGGATTTTCGGGATTGAATTATTGTTAGTTGAGGCAGGATTTTCGGGATTGAATTGTTGTTCGTTGAGGTAGGATCGCCAGTGTAGGTGTTCCGTATATTTAAATTATTTATTTAAGAGCGCCAGATATTTTATTTAAAATATTTATTTTTTGTATAATTTAATTTTTGCTGCTAACAACTGAATTATTTTATTCGAATCAATTTATACAATTTGAATTTTGAATTTTTGAAATTTATATAAAAACTTTTAAAACAATTTTATAAAATTAATAGTACAGTAAAATTAAGTGTAGTGTGTGTTGCACTACATGTACTACAGAAATAAAATTTCATTACTAGTTTCTAAACACGTAAAGGTCGAAGTTTGAGCCCGAAACCTAAAAAATGGTTAAAATCAATGAGAAACCTTTCACATTGGATATTAATTACATCCATGACGCGCTTACCTTAAGTTTTAAGAATTTTTCGTCTTAGGTAACTCAGAGTGAAATTTTTTGTAGGATATTTTTGCAAAACTTTTTAACCGATTGTGGCTCAGTTTTAGAAAAAGGGGTCAAAAAGACCCATAAAAACAGGATATAATAGGTTAATGTATTCCAGGAAAATGATCCTTGTGTGATTTCGTTATGATCTTGTGAGATCGAGTTTTGTCCAAAATGTAGTTTTAGAGTTTTACAGTGGGGTGAAATTTGGAAAATATTTATTGTTAGAACTGCTTACTGATTTTAACGATTTTTTTGCTTTCGGGATACAATTTTGCTATTTTAGTGTTCAGCAACTAATAGTGAAATTGTATAGCAAATATTTTTACAGTACATACTGACTCAATGTTCCCCTGTTTTAGGTGTCATTTTTGTACCTTTTTAAGAAAAGGGCAAAAATTACCCACATGTGGGGGCTGTACAGGGTTAAAATTTTCTACAAAAATATTTCCCGCAATATCTTGCATAAGTTTGCTGAACACATGATACACCTCAAATGTAAGGATCATATAGTTAAATTCATTGATTTAACACAAGAATGCGGTATTTTTGTTTTTTCATATACAGTGGATAGAAAAAAATTCAAAAATCGATTAAAAAAAAATGTGACGTGCTGGGGAAAAACCCCGAGATACGAGTATTTTTTTTAACGTCTACTTTAAGAATTTTTTGATTTTCTCACTTGTTTTTTTTTTTGTGTCGAACAGTGTAATTACTCAAAAACGGCTTGAGCTAGTTTACAATTTTTAATGTTTTTACAAGCTAATTATATTTACAAAAAATAACCTAGTTTTGCCACCTTGCTAATTATTTTTTTTAATTAAGGCTAAATGCATAACTGTTTTTTAAGGCGTTCAAATAACAAATTCTGTTTGGAGAGACATTTCTGTTTTAAAATTTTAATTTTTTTTTCGTCAGGAGAGAAGAAGTGAAAGAGTACAAAATAAAAACTTTTTTAAATATCAATTACTACTCGACTACATCACATAGGTTTGTACCGTCATGTGCTAAGAAGTTTGTTTTTAATCTATCTGTATAAACCATAAACCCTGAGTTCAAATACCAGTAGAACATTTTTTAGTTTTTTTTTTTTTTTTTGTTTAATTTAATATAATTTTCGTGTCTCGACGAAAAATTCTACACTATAAGCGTTAAAAACTCTAGGACATGCAATGTCAAAAAGAAAGAACGGCTATTAGATACGTGGAGTAAGCGCTTATTGGTGAAAAAGAAGCACTTCAGTAATCCTTTTGAAGCGCTTTTTTTTGGTTTTCAACTCATTCTAATGACTAGTCATTGGTTTTTTTTTTTTTTTTGTATTTTGTGTCTTTATTTTACTTTATGTTAAAATATAAGTATACAACATAATTTTTAAGAACTATTTAATACAAACAATATTTAGTTAAGTAAATTAAAACTTTGGTTTCTTTCGGAATGTCTTTATATCCTCACATTGTTGTTAAATTTAGATAAAGTTATCAATTGTTTGGCAAACCAATTTTGGACAACATTCCGGATATGGACGACGCATATCAGAATCTATTCTGCAGGTCTCATTTGGCTGCATATTATGACGGCCGCAACTATTAAGTAGAAAATAAATTTATTAATTTTACAATAAATAAATAATTATAAGATATGTACAAATGTCTATTAAGCAATGTTATTTTATAATAAATCCTTTTTTTTCGAAAAAGTCAAATCAATGAATTTATCACTATTTTTTAGTTTTAGAGATATGATGAATTTCGTTATATAACAACGTTGTAGCACGCATTTTTCCAATAAATGTTATTTCTCACGGTGTTCTTTACACATATTCCAAATCTTATTCACTTGCGTCAAATAGTTTCAGAGATATGACAAATTATATTTTATGAAGGCATTTCATCGCTTATTTTTCTAATATGTATATGTTTTATGTCCCGGTATCCTTTACATAAGTATCTACCAAATTTCATCAATAACTTCCAAGTTTTTTAGGCGTATGACGAACTATGTTATATGAATGGCATGGCTCCGCCTATTTTTTCACAGCAAAACTCTTTTCTGATTGACACACACCATGAAAATTTCAGCAAAATCACTCTTAAAGTTTCCAAGCACATCAAGGACAAACGGACAGATTTGGACAACAAAACTTTAAATTCAGAAGTGATGTTTGTTTTTGATAATTTTTTAAATAGCAATTTTCGCAAAAGAGTCCGTTTCTACTTTCAATACTAATTATTTACTTACTATTCTAATTCCAAAACATAATCCTGTCTGCAATAAATCGATTCACAATGGCCTTCTCTATTGATTGGTCTATAAGATTGCGTTCTTGGTATGGGTTGTTTCAGTTCTTCATAGTAACATTGTCCGGGATAGTCTACGATATAAAAATGTTTATTTTAGACTTAAAACAGAAACTTTTAACGCAATAGCATACCAGGATGTATAGCATTCCCACGATATCTGAGATCAGCAATAACAACCGATATTATTGATAGCACGCAGACAATAACTATTTCCACTTTCATTTTTGTATTGTTTAATATGGTTTTTTTTTTAATTTGAATAGATACTAGCAGTTAGTATATCTATGCTAATATTTTTTCACTCTCACGATTCAAGTTCAAACTATAAGCATGAGTTTAGTCAACGTTCTGGCTAAGCTTTTAATTTGCGACTGAAGTATTTTCAATTAATTGTTGTTGCTTTTATATATAATTAATATAAGCTGGTATGAACGCTTCAGACGACAGAAAAAAAAAATCAAAATACAAAATCAAGAGAAGATAGCGTACTTAAGTACTCGAAGTCTTAATTAAACCATAAGCCTTTTGTTTTTTTTAAAATTTTTTTTTTTTCTTCACAAACAAAGAATTAAATTTTCGCGAAAAATTTTAAGAGTAAAAAATAATGATCTATTTGTTGTTTGCACTGTGATAAAATTAATAAAGTCTCAATGTCTATGAGCGGCATTAACTCTTGTACAACCAAGCCTTGACGATGGTTATTAACTGGCAATGTTTACATTAATAATATTATTGTTTAAAGGCTATGTGTTACATCATGACCTATAGCCTTCTTCCCTAGTACAGTACTTCTACACTAATTATAAATTTCGTCAATTAGGAGAAATATAAAATTTGGACTGACGGGGGATCGAACTCATGACTCTCGTGTTGTTACGTGAATCAATTAGACGTAGGTTGTTCAGTGCTTCACGTAATGGCTTTGTATGTATGTATGTATTCTCCTTTAACTCCTAGGAGGAGCATAGGGCCAATATGAAATCTTTCCATTTGTCACGATCCCTTGCGATGACTTTGATCTCTTGCCACGATTTTCCCGATTCTTGGATTTCCTTTTCCAACGACCTTTTCCAGTTGGTTTTGGGTCTACCACGTCCTCTACTGCCTTGTGGATTCCACTCAAGGGCCTGGCGACAAACTTCGCTGTGTGGTTTTTCCGGAGAGTGTGACCAATCCATCCCCATTTGCGCAGCTTGATCTCGTTTGCTATAGCCTTCTGTTTGCATTTTTGATGTAGCTCGGCATATGGCTTTACTGTCTTCGTAATTCATTAAACAGTTTTTTAACTGCCTTATCTATACTCCTAAAAAAAAAATATTACATTCGTCCTTACTCTTATTCACAACTTTCAAAATGTTACTGAACTGAGATTTATTTTTACACCCGTTTCAGTACACCCTTGATCTGTCAGAATATATCGACACAAATGCCTATGTCAAATTGTTGAGTTAATATTCTACTTTTATTCGATTATAAGGGTTAATCTTAAGCTTAAGTTCAAAGGTCAATATGTACTGACTTGTTGCGAAAGCAAAACTAGCGATCGTTTGACGTAATTTCCTTATTAATAGAGAATCAAATGGAATATCGTGATGATCTCTAGTTTGATTTGATATTCTTTGAGTGAACTCGTGATTTTCAATTTTGTTGCGCAAAATATTTTTGTTTATTCAAACATGTAAGGTACATACTCAGAGCGTCATTAGTGAGTCAACATCTACAAAAGATTTTTACTTTTTGAAATTTAAAAAAAAAAAATCAGGGTGTTAAGATTTTACTTCTGTTTTCTTATAGCTTGGTTCAGGACACATTAAAAATGTTGTTACATATAAAGCATATTAAGTATGTATATTATATATCATTTCCATCTCAAATTTTTCGAAATTTGCAGTTGGGTTCTCAAATTTTTATAAAAAGTTACGGAGCTATAGTAAGTGCTCAGTATAGAGACCTCTCATTATTAGTTTTGCGGAAAAACATTTTTTTCCAACTTATGCGCATGGAACTTCAGAGTGTCAAAATAGTGCTTATGCGAAAAATCGATGCAATTTTTTCCATTCCGCTATTTCGTCAGAAATAAATTTTTTTAATTTTTGTTTTGGGATTCGGATACAGTTAGATGCAATGTGAGGTACTGGGCTGATTGAGAATAAAAATGGGCGTTATTGGCTTATCTTCACGCCTACATCCCGCACATTGCTTTAAAAAGCCATCAGTAGCGGAATTCCCAAACGAGTTAAAAACAATTGAAGAGTGGCCGTACCAAAGGGCCTAAGTACCATTTCGAGACAAAAGTAGTGTCATAATTTGAAACGGGTGGCATTTTGTTAGAAATTAATAAAATTGTTTTCTGTTTTCACTTAAAATTTTTCTGATAATGTGAAATTATTGGTATTATGTTAAAAAAATTATAACAGTCAAATAACAAACTATTAGGCACATTAAAAGTAAGACATTACTTTTACCTCGAAATGGTACTTAGACCCTTTGGTACGGCCACTTCTCACAGCGGCGGATTCAGCATTGTCAAGAGGAGTGCCGATTGACTACATTTCTAGATGATAACAGACTGTTTTTAAAATCTTTACATATACAATAATTTAAAAAAAATGTAATCACTTGGTTTGAGAGGTGAGGCCGATCGCTCCCATCGGCCCCCTTGGATCCGCCACTGTCTCCTCAATTGTGTTATCGTTAACTGCTGTTAAAAAAAAAAAAAAAAAAAAAGCTAATATTGTTAAATATAACGTAAAATATTTAGCGGCTTACAGGTGTAGGTTGGATGATTTTTAGCCGATTACTAAATTAGAAATACCAATAAAAAGGATTTTATTCAACCCCTATCACTTGGAACCTTATTTTATACCATATATTACAGACACTCTAAGATACTTATCTCCCTAGGTATATAAACTATTCTGATGAAATTTGGTGGGTGGATAACCACACCCGCTTTTTGACGATGGAACAATTAACCATTTTTAAATGTCTTATCTCACAAACTATGCAAAATTATTTCGATGAAGTTTGGTAGGCAAGTGATTAACATGAATACCATATACTGGTCGAAGTGATCGTAGTTAGATAACTGCAATGTAGAATTTTTGCACCATCAAAGGATCTGAACAATTCTATAAGAAATGGAAGCTATTCGTAGCTTACCTTGTATCTGATATTTTTGAGAAAAGCATCATCAAGATTTTAAGAACGGGCGCTAGATGATCTTTAAGGCTTTATAACACATAGAGCAAATAGTGAATTTTGTTAATTTTCAATGGATTCGGGTAGCCATAATTTGCTTAATCAAGTCGTACTTATACTAATTCTCAACTGAATCCTCACTTAACGGCTATAAAAATTGAGGACGGAATACCATGGTAGGATTGTGCGGAGGATGGTGCATAAAGATCCTGGCAACATCCGGTTTCTTGTTATTTGAGGCTTAGGTTGGGGTGGCGGTATTTGCGTGGAGCAAAAACCCAATGTTTCATGTATAAAAATCTGAGCAGAGCTACCAGTAGGTACTCATATTTTGCATACTTAATAAATTTTCGAAATTTTTCAGTGGTCGGGGGTTTTATTCAAAATAATATGTCATATATATCTTTAGAAAATTCCTTAAAAATATAGTTTGATCCCCGCAATTATTTTTCGCCAGCACTTGCGCAATCCGTTGACAAATTTTTATTCCAGTCTCTCCCTGCGTGTAGTTATCGTCCAGTTCCGGTTAGGGACTTATACTCTCGATATGTGTCCTAAGTATGTCATTATATCATTTGGCCAAACCGAAATTTTTATTGAAATTTTTTAATTTCTTTTATATTTTTATTTATTTCGGTTCTCAATTTTCAATGTTGTCTTATTCTCTAAATTTTTAACGATGTTTTTGTTTAAATTATTTTAAACGTAATTGTGGTTAAGTTTTATTTAACGGCAAGTTTTGTTTGCTTTTTTGGGAATTCCACTACAGAATTAGTATAATTATTCATTGTTGTTTTTGTTGTTGGTGATTATGACAGAATGTGAAGTTGCGATAGCTGCAGCTCTGCTGATGGTGTGGTGGCAATGCTAGGTGAAATGTAATGCTCAATCCACACTGTTATCGTATATGTGCAACATGACCCAAGGGAAAACGCTTCAAGCGCTTCTTAAGAAAGCACTTGTTCCGATAGAAATTTACAAGCGCATATAAAATATGATTTTTTGTTGTTTTTATTTATTTATATCGTCCGGTTAAAACTACAACTAGACATCTACATTTTTCATGTTTTGAGAAAAAAGCGTTTTAAGTTTTTTGAATATCGTTTTTTGTATGGAATTTTGCAGTTTTCTACTTTTTATTCTTTATGTAAAATTGGATGAGGACTACATATCAAAAAACTGACTAGACTGGGGCATAGATCCGGTATTTCTTCATGTTTTTGTATACTTAACTCAAAATGTCAGTACATGTAGATGTCTAGTTGTAGTTTTAACCTGACGATATATTGCCACCTCAATACTACAAGTAGAAAACTTGAATTTTTTAGTTTTGACATAATTCAATATTGAGATTTTTAAAAATTTAATCCACTATGAAAAACGGTTTTTCGGGTCTTTTCGGAGCGCGTTGCCTCACGCTTATGATGCTTTGAATTAGAAACCACACAGCAAAAATTTATTAACTTAAGCAATTTTCTTGTAACAAAATGATAATTTAATAGAAAAACCACAAAATGTACATAACCATACTAACATGCTTTAAGAAAATATGTAATTGAAAATATTTTAAGTCATGAAATTTGTTTTTCTTAAAATTAATATATGTAATTATTGTAAGTTGAATGAAATTTTTTTATTATGGAATTTATTGTGCGTATATGGGCATAATATGAATTTTATATAAAATGGTTAAAACTACTTTCATATAATATGAACTTCTATATAAATTTTATACAAAAAATGTATAAAAGATTTTTGTATAGTGATACTATAAAATTTAAACCAAAAAAGTTTAAATTGTGTTAATACTTTATGTGTATACATTTTATACGATCAAGCATAAACGGATTGTATACCAAACTGAAGCATAGATTTTATTCCAAGTTGGTTTGAATTTTACACCCAAACTTTTTGCTGTTCAAGTAGGTTAATCATAGAAGTCAAGTATGTGTGAATCTTTTACCCTAAGGACTCCTTTAGTAAAATGATAATTACTTACTCCAAAACTGCTTGAGCTCGTTCAAAATTTTTAATGGTTTTTAAAAGTTTATTAATTTACGTTCAAACATGTCATGTAAGAGTCACTGTATAAAAGCTATTTAAGCCGTTTAAAGTGCCAGAATAAAAGTTGTTGCCTTTATTTGTTTTTTATCCCATCAAATGACTTATCATAGGAGTTTTTTTTCTGTCTTTATTTTACTTTATTTGCTTAGTTAGAATATACATATGTACTGCTTCATTTTAAAGACTAAGTACTAAATACAAACAATATTTAGTTAAGTAAATTAAAACTTTGTTTGTATTTTAATCTTTATATCATCTCATTGGCAAACCAATTTGTCACAGCATTCCGGATATGTACGACTGTAATCAGCAACTATTTTGCAGGTCTCATTTGATACCATCGTATGACGGGTACAACTATTAAGTAGAAAATGAATTGATTAGTTTTACAATATTTACTTACATACTACTTTGTTGGTCGGGAGCAACTTCGTCGGCTCATTCGTGATACACTTTAAAAATGTATTTACCTAATCTAATCCATATATGTCAAACAGTATCAGATGGTCTTTTTTTATTTGCTGTATTGGACATTTTTCCAGTGCCAGAATTTTTATTTTTCCCAGTGCCAGAATTTGTAAATATTTTGAACGAAGCCGAGGGTATTTCAAATAAGAGCATGTCTTCGAGGACATAAAATCATGTAAATCAAATAACTGATTTTGGGATTTTCCATGAACCCGGACGAAGCCGAGGGTATTTCGAGATAAAATGTTTCCTAAAACTTTGCCATGCTAAATATCTATAAAGGAAAGAACAAATCATACAAATCGGACGAATGGTTCTAGAGTTATGGAGACACAGATAGCCAGAGAGACAGACAGACGTTTTATTTTAGAGATATAGTAGTATGATGATTATTGGATATCGAAAAAGTCAAATCAATGAAATTATCACAATTTTTTGGTTTTACATAGAGATATGATGAATAATGTTATTTCGGGGAGTTGCAATGAGCAATTTTCCAAAGAATGTTATTTCTCTCAGTGTTCGATACACCTATTCCAAATCTTTTCCATTTGCATCAAATAGTTTCAGAGATATAACGAATTATATTTTATGGAGGCATGTTATCGCTCATATATGTATATGTTTTTAGGTCCTTTACATATGAACAAAATTACATCCATTTGGTTCCAACTTTTTTAGACAATGACGACGAATTATGTTATATGAGGCATGACCGCTTTTTGGCTCATTTTTCCTGATTGATACTATTTAACACACCATGCAAATTTCCACAAAACCACTCTAATAGTTTCAGAGCGCATCAAGGACAAACATACAGATTTGGGCAACAAAACTTTTAATTTAGAACAGAACTTTTTTTTTGAGAATTTTTTTATAGCGGTTTTCGGAAAAAAGGTCCATTTCTACTTTCAATACTAATTATGTACTTACAATTCTAATTCCAAAATATAATCATCTCTGCAATAAATCGCTTCACAATAAGCGTCTCCCATATTGATTGGTCTATAAATCTGCGTTCTTGGAATGGGTTGTTTTAATTCCTCATAGTAACATTGTCCGGGATAGTCTACGATTTAAAAATGTTTATTTTAGACTTAAGACAAAAACTTTTAACGCAATAGCATACCAGGATGTATAGCATTCCCACGATATCTGAGATCAGCAATAACAACCGATATTATTGATAGCACGCAGACAATAACTATTTCCACTTTCATTTTTGTATTGTTTAATATGGTTTTTTTTTTTAATTTGAATAGATACTAGCAGTTAGTATATCTATGCTAAAATTTTTTCACTCTCACAATTCAAGTTCAAACTAAGAACATGAGTTTGGTCAACGTTCTGGCTAAGCTTTAAATTTGCGACTGAAGTATTTTCAATTAATTGTTTGTATTGCTTTTGTATATAACTTGCTAGTACCGGGTGAGCGTTGCCTCACCTTTATGCCGGTGCCTTTTACATACATATGCACTAAACTTTATTCATCTGCGTCAAATAGTTTCATACGTATGAATTTTTTCAAGATTGTGGTATCATCAATTTTTCTAGTTGTTTTTTTTTTACATTTCATTCCTATACGTCAAACAGTTTCTGAGATAAGTCAAATTTTGTTTCTTAAGAGCGTGGTCCCGCAATCTTTTCTAGCTTATTACCTTCCTTTGATCTTAACTAACATATTCTGAAAATTTTATCGAAACCGGTCAAGTGGTTTTCGGGTCTATAAGAAATGAACACACAGACAAACTTTAATTTTAATGCGTATATTATTAATATATTCTCGTTTGAACTGTTAAGACGACAGAAAAAAAATACAAAATCAAGAGAAGATAGTGTATTTAATACCCAAAGTCTTAATTAATCCCTAAGCTTTTTATACCCTACACCCAAAATATATATTCACTTTGTCCTTCCGTTTGTAACGCAGAGAAGGAGGCGTGGCAGATATAGAGAAGTATATATATATTCTTGATCACAGTCACCTTCTGAGTTCATATAGCCATTTCCGTCTGTCTGGCTGTGCGTGGAAATACATTTTTTGAGAAAACAGAGCTAGATAATTCAATGAAATTCGGTGCACTGCCTCCGTCGTCAAAGTTTACTTGTGGGATTGAAAATGAGCGAAATCGGTCAACGGCCACGTCTACCGCCTATACAAAAAAATAAATTCAAAATGCAATTTTAGGAGTATTTTTCACAACAATGCAAAAACTGGTCGGACTTCGGCAAGAAAGCGTGGCACCTCCTATATAAGCAAATTTCAAAATGCTATACTGAAAGAGTTTTTTGAGATGATTCAACCAAATTTCACTCAGACACTATGAACTATAAATTCAAGCTCTGAGCAAAAACTGCGTGAACTCGGACAACATTGCATGGCACCTCCCATATAAGCAAAAACTGCAAAACTCTATCCTTAAAACATTTTTTGAGATAATCCAACCGAATTTCTCTCAGACACTAAGGATTGTAAATGCAAGCTCTGAGCAAACTGGGTGAATTCAGACAAGAGGGCGTGGCACCTCCCATATAAGCAAAATTTTCAAAATACTACAGTGTAGGGTATTTAGTTTTTGGCCAAGCCAAAGGTTAGACCCTTACTAGTTGTTTTTTTTTTTTTTTTTTTTTTTCTTCACAAACAAAGAATTAAATTTTTGCGAAAAATTTTAAGGATAAAAAGAAATTGATCTATTTGTTGTTTGAACTGTGATAAAATTAATGTAGTCTCAATGTCTATGAGCGGCATTAACTCTTGTATAACTAAGCCTTGGCGGTGGTCATCAGCAGGAAATGTTTACATTATTAATAAATATTATTGCAGTCTTCATCCCTAGTACAGCACTTTTTTATTCTTTACAAATTTCGTCAAGTAGGAAAAACAAAAAAATTTGGCTGACGGGAGATCGAACTCATGACTCTCATGTTATTCCACGAAACTTTAGCCAAACAGCTCATGAATCAATAGAACAAAGGATGTTAAGTGTTTCACTTAACTGCTTTACTGTATTCATAATTTTTTTACCAGGTTTTTAACTGCCTTGTCCATCCTTCATCCAAAACTTCTCGGAAACTTTTCGATATATGAGATCATGTATTAGCTTGTGCCAAATCTGAATTATTAAATGAGAAATGTAATGGCTAAAAATATTTAAATAAAGACAAATAAAAATGGGAGCGATTTTCGTTTTTGAAACATCCTGTTTTTTATATTTTGTACTGAGGTTTTAGATTCGCTATATCTTCTTCAATTTCAACAATTTGAGGAAACTTTTCAGAGATAAATTTTATGATTTTTTATGGACTCGAATTCTATGAAGTGTCCTTGGCGCCTTAGGGTGGTAGAAACTGAGATAATGAAAAAAACATATTAATGAAATATAGCCTACAGGGTGGCTGATTCGAACTGTTACCAACTTCAGATACACTTATCTGACAGATGGAACATGACAGCTGTCTAAAAATTGGCATGATGTTAGTTCATTCTATTGTCAACAAGTAACCAAAAGCATTTGCGCGTCAATTTATTGAAAATAAAAAATTTTCGAAATGGAATTCAAACGTAATAGTGTGATTGCTCTTTATTTGGCTGGAAAATCGCAACCAGCAATTGTTCGTGAGCTGAAACATTTAAAAGTGAATAAAATGTTTGTGTATCGGACCATAACACGTTACAATGGTACCGGCAGCGTTGCCAAATGACATGGTGGTGGTCGGAAAATAACAGCAACATCACCAGAAATGGTTCGAAAGGTGAAGGCCAGAATTGAGCGAAATCCGAGACGCAGTGGCAGACAAATGGCTGCCGAGCTGAAAATATCGCGTGAACGAATGCAACACATATTGTCAAACAAGCTCGGACTAAAAGCCCTCAAGTTCCAAAAGGCGCATGATCTCACTCCTGCTCAAAAAAAAGTTAGGCTCGATAGAGCCAAGGAGTTGTTGCGCTTGATCGCCGCCGGAAATCTGTCACAAATTGTCTTCTCTGATGAGAAAAATTACTGTATCCAGCAATATGTAAACAAACAAAAAGATCGGGTTTACTTGACAGAGAGGTCCTACAAAAATTTGAATGTTCGTTTGGCCACCAGGACGCAGGCACCACCGCATGTGATGGTTTGGGCTGCAGTGACTGCTGATGGGCGCTCACCACTCGTTTTTTTGGCCGCTGGCGTCAAAGTAAATGCCCAGGTGTATCGTGAATCAGTGTTGGAGGGTGCTTTACTACCGTGGGCACGCAAACATTTCGGTCGCAAGCCATGGACATTCCACACAAAGCTCGTGTGAATCAAGAATGGTTAGAAAAAAACGTTCCTAGCTTCATTTCTGCTCAACAATGGCTCTAAAATTCGCCTGATGCGAATCCGCTGGATTTCTCAATCTGGGGTATGTTGGACAGGAAGGTCTTGACTAAAAAATACCAGAGCGTTGATGCGCTAAAAGTGGCCCTTCAACGAGAATGGCGCAAACTTCCACAAAATCAAATTCGTGCAGCATGCGACTCGTTCTTCGACCGTCTACGGGCCATAGTTAAGGCCAAAGGTGGCCATATCGAAAATCTTGAGTAGATTCTTAAAATTTGAACATTTGCCAACAATTATAGCGTTTGATCAATAAAATCTGTGCATGGAAACTAAAAATATAGTCTTTTGAATTGGTAACACTTCGAATCAACCACCCTGTACATCGAGACATTTACAACGATATACCATACTTGATGATCGGTTGGCGGCACAATAGGAAAAAATCAAATAGTACTTATTTAGTACTTATTTATAGTACTTATTTAGAGGTCAAAAAAAATAAATATTTTTTTGATGAAAAATCAAAACCGAAAATGGGGGGCTTACTGAGAACTTTTCTCTTTGGATAGGGATCGATACTTTCCAGTGAACATTAACCGATCACCAGAATTATTATTTTCTATCCTTGCAACTATTAAACCTGTTTGAAAGAAAAAAGAGAGTCTAATGAAGCATTCTAATATACATATGTACACATATCTTCCTAACTAGTTCTTCTGATTTTTACTTAAGTAACCTAAAATATTGAATTGTTTTGTTTGTTGTGTTTTTTATTAACTTTTTTTAATACTCAGTTACTTACTTATTAATATTGAAACAAAAAGTTACCGGTTTGAGCAGCAGCTGTTTTATTGTGAATTAATTTTTGAGTAACCTAAATATCAATAAATAATAAGTGTGTATTATTGTATTTTTAAGTTAACAAACAGGTTAACGAAAATATTCCCAGTATTTTGTTAACCAGGTCAAAAACAAAGCGCATGAATAATGTTGGGTATTTTGATTTTTAATTTTTAAATCAAGATTTAAGCCGGAAATAAGCCTTCAATTTTACATTTACGAAGAAAATAATTTAACAATTTAGCGAAACAAGTAGTTAAACGAAATATCATATGCAAATGTTAAAAAATTTAAGCTTTAAATTAAACAAAAAAAAATCTACATTATTTGAAGCTAAATATTTTAATTGCATATAAAGAAAAATACAAGCAACACAACGAAACCAAATAATTCTTTTTATAGACTTTACCCAAGGGGGAAAGAAGCGCTTCAAAAGGCCCAGCTATTTTTTTTTATTACACCCTACACCCAGGTTATACTCACTTTGACCTTCCATTTGTAACGCAAAGAAGGAGGCATGGCAGATATAGAAAAGTATATATGTATATTCTTGATTAGCGTCACCTCCTGAGTCGATATAGCCATGTCCGTCTGTCTGGTTGGCTGGCTGGCTGTCTATTTGTGCGTGGAAATACATTTTTTGAGAAAACTGAACAAGATAATTCAATGAAATTTGGTACTCTACCACCGTCGTCAAAGTTAGCTCGAGGGATTAAAAATGAGCGAAATCGGCCTACCGCCCATACAAAAAATGTATTCAAAATGCAACTTTAAGAGTATTTTTCACGAGAGTGCAACCAAAATGTACATCAATACTAGGAATGGTTAGCGCAAGCTCTGAGCAAAAACTGGGTGAACTCGGATAGGAGGGCGTGGCACCTCCCATATAAGCAAAGTTTCAAAATGCCATAAAGTGTTTTTTGAAATAATCCAGGCTCCCAGAAAGAAAGAAAGAAAAAAGCGTGGCACCTCCCATGTAAACAAAAGTTTCAAAATGCTATACTGAAAAAGGTTTTTGAGATAATGCAACTTAATTTCACCCAAACACTAAGGGCTGTAAATGTAAGCTCTGAGCAAAAACTGGGTGAATTTGGAGAAGTGGGCGTGGTACCTTCCATATAAGCAATATTTTCGAAATATTGCAGTGTAGGGTATTTAATGTTTGGCTAGGCCAAAGGTAACACCCTTACTAGTTTTTAAGATTCGCTTAAACACTAGTTATATTTAAAAAATTAAAATAAAATTTTAGTCTCAGAACGCTTTCGAAAATTTATTTAAAATATTACTTTTTTTGATTACATTTAAAATTTTGGTTTCAGAAACGCACAGATAAACATTTTTAGTATTGCAGAAAAATTTTCAGGGTTGTCATATTAAACACTAAAAACTTATAGTTTAAATCGTTAAAATTTGATCGAACCGAAATAAGAGGAAAAACTACAAAAGAAAAAAATGTTTGTCTAATTTAAGAAAAGTTTATCTCAGCGTCTCTGAAACCAATTTAGTCAAAAAAAAGTAAGATATATATAAGATTTTCGAAAATAACCAGGTGACAACCCTAAAAATGTATGTTGGATTTTTTAAAAGTTTATTTAAGTGTTTAAAGACAAAATTTAAATTTTTATTTTTTAAATAAATAGTTTAAGCAAAATTAAAGAAAAGAAACTAGGTGGAAGATTACTAAACGGTGCAAAAAATGACATAGTATGATCAAACGGAGAATGACAAAATGTTACAAAAACAGTAATATCACAATGAAAATAGCAATTTTTTTGTTTAAAGTTGAAACGGGTGGATAGCTATAGATAGATAAAATAATATGTTTAGTAATATAAAAAAACTTACGCAGAGAATGACACACACTTGTGTTCTTAACAAAATTTTTAAACTTTTTTCAAAAAAAAAAACACTCACTTTCGAAAAACCAAAACTGACTGAGCTGAAAATACACTCCGTAGAAAAACTATCGGTTAAAGTTCTGATTAGTTCCTAACCAGACATTGAGAAAACGGCCCTAAATCTCCTCTTTCTCTTCACTTTCAGTTCTTTATTTATTCAATATTTAAAAGATTTTCAGTTAGAATTAGACAAACTGAGCGAAGATAGTCTAAAATGAGGGACCAACTTCTATGTATGTCAATTCTATATAAAAAAAGTTTTTCGGAGAGTTAACACAGATAAAAAGTAGCTGAAATATAAATACAAACAATGTCGTGTAAGTTTTTTTTTAGAACGGAGAATGAGTTTTTAACACTTTATGTTATAATTTCATAGTAAAATATTAAACATTTTTTTTTTCCAAGCTAATCGTATAGAAGCTCTGGTTAAGTATCTGTATTAAATAGTCAAAACATCAAATTTGAAATTTAAACATGGTTTTGAGCCCCGGGACATTGAGAGGTAAATTTTTTGGAGAATCACCCACAAACAAATTTTGTTTTTTATTTTTCTTTTACTCTCTTTTTTAAAATACTATTCAAATATTGAAGCAAACATGTTTCTCTAAATAGAATTTGATCATTGTGTAAGGGATTCTAAATTTCTATGGGAACTTGTGGTTGATTAAGAAGAGCTTGAAATTTTTCCCCTTGGGTACATAATAGATTTTTAGTACTACTTATATGTATTTTCGTTGTTGCACAATATCGTGGGTGGGCGTGAATATCGTCGTCGTCGTTGTCTGTTAGTTAGTCATGCGCTATAAAACTACGATTTAAATGCAAATAATGTGTAAAACTAAATTAAGTAAATTCGAAATCGCGTAAATAAGTAATGAAAATAAGAAAGCCATGGATTAACCCAAGTTTAATGTTTAGTTTGCATTTGAAATTAACTTCCTTTTATTTCATTTATTTATTCCATGCATTTAGATAATTTTTGCTTTGCCAGGATAAGAAATGCATTTCTCAAAGTAATGCCTCAGACAGACGACAGCTTTAATCTAGATTATAGACGTAATAATACGAATCTTTTTATTGCATTATTTTAGGCATTTTTTAAATATATATTTCATAGGCATGAACTCAAACGAATTTTCCCAATTCCGGGACCAAAAAATTCTGAAACATCAAAACCAAGATTAATATTGAGCTAAGCATCAGAAAAGCTAATAAAAATTTTTTGGACCCTGAATTGCGAAATTTTCTTTTAGTCAATGTCTATGAAATATGTATTTAAAAAATGCCTAAAATTATGCATTAAAAAAGTTCAAATTATGCGTCTATAATCTAAATTTAAGCTGTGGTCTGTCTGGGGCATTAGGTTGGTCGCTGCAATAAAAATCCAACTCAAAATTTCTGTCATTCTGTGGGAGTTTAAACAGGTATGACCAAAGAAATGTCGTAATATCAATGTGCCATAATTTTTTCAAACGCCGTCACATGTCATAGTGCTTTGACATTTATGTTCCAATCAGATAAAAAATTATTTGACATCAAGACAACTAATTGGAAACAAATGTTTCGCGAGCTCCAGATCATTTATAGGATATCATTTCTTAAACTTAATTTTACCAATTCAACATCTACAAATCAACTTCTCGTGAAAACAGTGTCAATTTCTTTAATTTCTAACTATATACAGCCAATTCTTATGATGACGTTACTTTTGTCTCAGCTTGACAAAAAATATGACTGTAATTATCATATTCATTTTATGCAGAGAGCAAATTCTTCGTAGCCACTGGTCATATGGTTACTTAAAAAGATTTAAATATTAAAACTAAAAAAAAAAACGGGAGAATATTAAAACTTTGAAAAATTTTTCTTATCAGTTGATATTTAAAGTTTAACCTAAGCCAACGTTCGCTGTTATTTTCTTTATACATGGTACATATAAAAAACATGAAACATTTGATTATATTTTTGTTTTCACTTGTGATATTATTCACTGGAGTTTTCGGTGGTATGTTGTTCAAAAAAAAAAAAAAAAAATTCATAAAAAATATTATAATTTTTAAAATTTTTTTATTTAGGTGACTGCACATCATATGGCATAACCTTTAATAAGGGTGAAAAAATTCATGCCCCAGGGAAGTGTAATGAAGTTCATTGCTTAGAAAATGGAAGAATCCATATCAATGTGTTAGTATTGAGTACTAATATCATATTATTAATTTTACAATTTTTTATTTTTTTTTGCCCTAGCTGCCCTCGACCGGAAGGATTTTCAGCAGACTGTAAATATATATCTATGGAGCCAGCTAAACCTTATCCAAAATGTTGTCCAATATTTGAGTGTTAATCATTTCCAGAGAAAAAATAAATTTAAATTTTGAAAAATCTTTATTGCACAAAAGTTCATTGGAATTTCTAACTTACAGAAGTGAACAAAATGTGGCAAAAATAATGTCATAAGCTGAATGTACCAACATTTTGGAAAATGGCGTCAAACTTCATTGTGCTTTGACATTTATATTGTAGACACAATAAACCATTCAAATGGAGTCAAATGTTTTGCGAGCAAGAATTTAAAATGAAATGAAAACGAGCACAAATGTCCATCAACTCAGAAGATGCTCATTTGAACGATATCATATTTTTAACTTTATGTCATGAATTTTGCGGCTTCAAATAAACTTTCTGTGAAAATAGAGCCAAACATTTTCATTTCTACAAAATACCGTAATTTCGGGACATGAAAATTCAAAAATATCAAAAGTTCTTGAAATGGTCCAGTAACCGTTGGATTCCATCGTCTAGATCATAAGTAGTCTGAAAAACCCTTGAAATCTACATGACAGAGGGGACACATATCGCCAACTCTTGCTACGCTATACAATCGACTAAGTTTCACAGACTCTTCATTCCACAATGATGATGCACCACAAAAATTCCACTTCTCACCAATATTTTGACCATGACGGAGGGGACATCGACTTTTGAAATTTGAAAAGTTGTTGAAATGGTCCAGTAACCGGTCGATTCCATCGTCCACATCGTCGATCTACACGACGCCTCCCATACTCATCTGCAGCCGCAAAATCATGACGAAGGGGACACATGACGGAGGGGACATTTCATGAATAATTGAGCATTACGCACGCAAAGCAAATCGCCAACTCTTGCTACCGGGCACAATCGATCGAAGTTTGACAGACTCTTCATTCTACAATGATGATGCACCAAAAAAATTTCACTTTTCACCAATATTTTGATCATGACGGAGGGGACATGGACTTTTTTCCCGTACTTTTGTCATTTTGTTTCGACCACAACAAGTACAAGGGAACTTTTGTAGAGAATTACTCTGTTGGACTTGGTTTCTGTGTTGATGGATTTGAAAAAAGCCCGATGCGGAAGTCATCTATGTCTAACGCGGCGGAATATCCGCGGTAATTTAGAATTACCTACGGAATAAGGACCATGACGGAGGGTACATTTTCGGTAGTTTTCATGCGATCAAACTTTAACGGTGCTCTTTTTTTTTTTGATTCCGGGATTCATGTACAATACTAAAAATGTTAATTTTGAAACAGCGTCATGGTGGGATGGTCGAAATTTTGCTTCGATCGCGCAATATACCCGTGGGAATGGCAGTTTTCGGCATTTCGTGACATTCACCCATACACATTATGGCACTACTTTTACTAGAAAATTTAAGTACCCCAATTGGCTTTTGCTACGTTGCACATTGTAGTCACTCGATACAAAGGAACGGAATTTCCACAGTTTTGGTTTCAATTTTCATAGAACTTACCATACTCCTAAGAGCTAAAATTTCAAGCGCTTCTTCAGAAAGCACTTTTGAAGCGCTTGTTCCTGTAGAAACTTAGAAACGCTTACGCAATGTTTTTCCGTAAGGTTACAGTAAGCATTTGTATATCAAATTATGTTTGGGGAGAAATTTTTTGAAAAAAAGAGAGGAAGAGAAATAAAAAAAAGCAACAATTTGTTTACGTGTAATATACAAGTTTTTTGCACACATTGCATAAGTTTGTAAAATATGTGTCTCAATATCATGGATCCGGGTTTTATAACCATCTCCGGCAAGATTTTTTTTTTTGTTTTTTTTTTAATTGAATTAAAATTAAACTTCAAAAGGGGTTTTTACGAAAGGCTGCGATAAGGTTCAGAACGCTTTCATCTATCCTAGGACATGTTAAAAAGAAAGTACTCGTTTTACGGAGCTTAATCGCTTATGGCTGGAAAAGAAGCCCTTCAGAGCGCCTTCTGAAGCACATCTTTTCCCCTTGAGCATGTTTTTTTGAAAAATGCAACTTATAAAAAAAGAGATATCTGTATATTAATACGCAAGACAAAAATTTGTCCTACCTTTTTCACTATGTTAGAAATGGAGCACGATTTTGGATTATACACCATTAGAAAGGTATTTGTGTGTAAATGTACACAAAGTTAAAATTATTTTAATATATTGCCATTAAGCCATGTAAAATTAAATGCAGAGCTGAAAAGAGTATACAGCACAAAGAGAAAGACAAAAAGCTGACTGACACTGACTTCATGTTTTTTTTTTCTTTTCGTTTCACATTTGTCATTGTACCAGGGATGATAAATGAGCTTTTCTATTATGTACCAAATAGCTAAAAAGTACTAAAACTGTCCAAAACGTACCAAAATTATTCAATGCATTTGTAGTAAAATTAAGACCAATGGGCGATTCTAGTTAAATAAATTAACAGCATGAAAATTTTAATTCTCTGAAATATATAAAAGTATGACTCAAAAAAATAACTCAAGTTAACGTTAGAAATACTTTGCATACTTTCAGGATGAAAAATGTTAGTAAATCTGTAATTTTGACGTCAATATGCTATATGTATTTAGAAATAAGTATATTAAAACATTCGCAGAAGCTTGCAGAAGCTAATTTTCACTTTTCTTAAAATATTAAATCCTTTCTATCTAACAACACCTAGAATGTGCTGGAATCATTTGCTCTACTTTAAAAAAAAATTGAATTTTTCGGTTTTTATTTTTGAAGCATTTTTCTAAAAAATTTTAAAATAACTTTGACTTTGTTGAAGAAAATTTGAACTAAAAAAGTATCAAACTCTTCGTCTGCTTTTTATTTTACAACAATTGAATACTTGAAATTAAAGGTTATATATTCACCTATCTTAACCCGTGGCACTAAGTCGAAATCTCTTGAATTTTGAAAAAAAAAACGCAGGAGTGATATATGAATAAATTTATATGCATTTAATCAAATCATGTTAGATGAAATCAAAAACAAATTTGTCATAACTTCAAAACTATTAGACGCAAATAGATAAGATTTGGTAAATTTGTAAAAGATACAAAAAGAAATAACATTCACTAGAAAAGTGGGCGGTGCCACGCCCAAAAAATATAAAACACATGATATCTCCGAAACTGTTTGGGTCATATGGATGAGATTCGATATATATGTATATAAAGGACATCAAGACAAATAACATCTGCTGAAAAAAATAGGTGGCGTCACGTCCATAGACAGAGTTGCATGAATGAACTTGATAATAATAGAACAGGGTGGCAATTAATAAGCACATGTTCATTGTTTGGTGTGTCACCGCCCATTTTTGCAGCAATTGTTTTTTTTTTACCAAAACTTTGACTTCAACAAGCTGTAACATTTACAAGCCTTACTTATTTTCAAAAATATTTAGAGGATTTCTCAATTGGACTATTTTCTTTAGAATGACATAAAAAAAATTTTAACTCAGCCAATAAATTTGTCTAAAGCAGATCTGTGCGTTGCACACAGTTTTGATAACGATTTCGCTAATGAATTTTTTTTTCTAAATGGCAACACTGATTTCAATTTATACGTAAGATGTTTAATGAATTAATAAGGTACATTTCTCAGATCAGTTGCTGAGCAAGGCTTGTGCGTATTAGTTCTATCTTCATAAAATCTACATAATTTATAAGTTTAAAATGAAAAGTCCTCTGGTTTTTTTATTAATATTCGCCGGACTTTTTACTGTTGCCTTAAGTGGTGAGATTTAATACAAAGTTTTAAATATAAATTTGGAAACATATATATGTATGTGCTACGATCTGCAAGATAGCATCATATCTTATTTGAAACTTGGTCTTGTAGAATCGACAGAACGACGGCTTCGTTGATACAAATTATTAGGCAAAAGGAATGTCATAATGTGAATTGGCTACTATTTTATAAGCAAAAAAATGTGGGCTCTGTTTTCACGAAAAGTTAATTTGAAGGCTTAAAATTGATTGAAAAAGTAATATCGGAAAAATGGCCAACTTCTGAGTTGATGGACATTAGTGCTCGTTTTACGGTGTATTGAATCAAATTTTAAAAATTGAAAGTTGATCCTAAAGAACTGTAATATTGTTAAAATAAAAGTAATTTATATTTCAACTCTTGATTTTTTTTATAGCCGCAGATTGCATAAAAGACGGTCATGAATTCAACAAAGGTGAAACATATCAACCACGTAACAGTTGTATGGAAATTAAATGCACCGGAATACAAACGTTAATTGCAAAAGGGTAAATTTTTCAAACTGTCAACATACTTTAAAGTTCAAATAAAATGAATTTAATTTATTTTCTTAGATGTCCCACACAGAAAACATTGAAACCCTGTATATTTATACCAACGGATCATACAAAGCCATATCCAGCATGCTGCCCAAGATATGATTGCTAGTCTCTTGGAACAAGATTTGTATTGAAAGTTGTTCAGATGTACATATGTTTAATGAACAAATACTTCAATAAATTCAAAATTGATAGAAATTTATATATATTCAACTCATTACATATCGATTGGGCATAAAATACGGTATTTGGAACTTGAAAAAAACCGACTATTTTGACATAATGCTGCTCGGAAATCAAAACCAAGACTGAAAGCAAGATCATAACCAAAACCAAATCTAAAGACCAAGATCATAGCAAAGACCAAATTCAAGACCAAGCCCAAAATCAAGACCTAAATCAAGACCAAAACCAAAATATTGATGCTTTGTCTTGGTATGCAAAAGTTTTGAACCTAATTTTTTCAAAGTATGTAGTTAGATTCTTAAGATAATCTTGTTCTTTGTGATGTTCTTGGTCTTAAATAATAAAATAATACCATCTGTACCAATATTGTAAAAGACGTCCACTATATTTAGAAAAGCTTTTAGAGTGCACTCCTTGAAACAGAGAGAACTATAGCGTGCAGAGCTTTTTCAACAGACCCTCCCCTTAGACAGGGATGGTGATTTGAAGATAACATTCAATATTGAAATTTTGCCTTAGATTACAGTCAAAAAGACATTTGAGCAAACTCTACGCTATTTGAAAGAAGAAGACTTGTACTTTAAGAAACCAACCATTAATTTTGGTGAAATAAAAAAATCCGCAAGGCTACACAACCTCAAAAATAGGCGAGAGCTGATAGGCCAGATTTGGATTCAGCGCATTAAAAACCTTCGGATATATACAGTCTGGTTTCTGGGTCTGAGACGCTGTCGGCCTGTGTAATTAACAAATAATATATATATACATAATATATAGCGGCATATTTGAGCAATTTTATTGGTTCAGTCGTGTATTTGTTAATAATTACCAAATATGTGTTTGAGTGCAAAACATGACCACTTGATTCAAATAATCGTTTATTATTATTTTTAGTTCTTTCATAACAATGCTTGGATCTATGCAACATCATTGGGTTAAATATGTGAAGGCATATTCGAATGAAACAAAAGTTTTATTCAAAATAAATCAATGTCGGAATCGGATCAATATTTTTCCTTTTATTTTTTTCTAGTATACTATTGTAGATAAATAATTTAAATTTGTAAGTAAAAGTAATGTCATAATGTTAATTGGCAAACATTTAATTAAAAATGAAAAATGTTTGGCTCTGTTTTCACAAAAAAAATTTCCTGAAGCTGCAGAATTGATGACATAAAGTTGACAAAAATTATATCGGTCAAAAGACCACCAACTGAGTCCATGCAGACTTGTGCTCGTTTTCATTTCATTTTGAATTGTTGCTCGTAAAAACTCTGGTTCCAAATTGGTTGGTTTATAATTAACTAATTCTACATCTGCCGAGCTACATCAAAAATGCAATCAGAGGGCTATAGCAAACGACCAATCCATCTCCATACATACTACTTACATCTGTCTTTAACTCTAATGTCAAAGCATAATAAATTTTGTCACCATTTGCAAAAATTGTGGCACAGTCACAATATGACATTACTTTTGTCTTACCGATTATTAACTTTTTTTCGTGTAATGATACATGCCAGAAAATTTTTAGATTATTAACAAATGATATATAGCTAGCTAATAAAAATGGCCTTTAGTTAAATTTCACAAATAAAAAAAAAATTTTACAAAACCAAATTCCAGTAAACAACCAAGCGCATCATTTCGCTCAACTGAATATTTGAATTGAACTTGAATTTCAATGTGGGAAGCGCAATTTAACAAAAAAAGAAAATAAATAAATTATAAATAAAAAATTAAGATGAATTTTTTAGTCATAGACTAATGTTTACAAGTATATTTTGTGGAAAAATATAACGCCAAGTTTATTTACAAACAATATATCGTATAACGCGTGTAATTATTATTCAGAGTGTTTGATTACCTAAAATGTTAATAAATAAAAATTTGAATTAAAATCAAAATATTTTGCAATAAGCGCTCTTATCTCCTTAAAGAATACAAGATAAGCCAGTTCAGAAAAGTTCAAAATCACTAAGTAAATAAACTTTTACTTTTGTATAATTCGCGAAATAAATAGCCAACTTTTAAACATTCATCTTATTTTTTATAAAATGTATACCATGAAATTGTGCTGGACTGTTTTATTTTTTGTGCTTTTAAAATGTTCACTATATTGTGTATTTTCAACACAATACTATGGAAACACAAAACATCCAGGTTTGTTATATGCAACGATTTAAATTGGAAAATTAGGTTTTTTTTCATCATATGAGTTAACTCTTATCTTTTACTTAGTTTTGCCTTTACATTGTTATTATGAAGATTTGGAGCTGGCAATTCCGTTGAATCAGACAATATTGCCCACAAACATTGAGTTTTCCTGCATCGCCATAACTTGCCGTGATGATTATGTGCTGCTTATAAAACAGTAAATATAAATCTCTTTTTGAATTTAAAACGTTTGCATTTTCACTTACCTGATTAAGGCAATTTAGTTAGTTTATAGGTAGCAAAGCACAAACGAAGTTATAACCTATTCTCACTTGCCTGGTTAAGACAATTAGATTAGTTAATATATAGTGAAGTACAAACTGGGTTATATCCCATTCACACTTGTCTGGTTAAGGCGATTTAGTTCGATAATATATAGTGAGTCACAAACCGAGTTAGATTACCGTAAAAAAAATTTTCGATTAATATGAGAAATTTTAGTTAGTAATAAATAAGATATTTAACCATAACCATAACCATATACCATAACCATAACCATAACCATAACCATAACCATAACCATAACCATAACCATAACCATAACCATAACCATAACCATAACCATAACCACAACCATAACCATAACCATAACCATAACCATAACCATAACCATAACCATAACCATAACCATAACCATAACCATAACCATAACCATAACCATAACCATAACCATAACCATAACCATAACCATAACCATAACCATAACCATAACCATAACCATAACCATAACCATAACCATAACCATAACCATAACCATAACCATAACCATAACCATAACCATAACCATAACCATAACCATAACCATAACCATAACCATAACCATAACCATAACCATAACCATAACCATAACCATAACCATAACCATAACCATAACCATAACCATAACCATAACCATAACCATAACCATAACCATAACCATAACCATAACCATAACCATAACCATAACCATAACCATAACCATAACCATAACCATAACCATAACCATAACCATAACCATAACCATAACCATAACCATAACCATAACCATAACCATAACCATAACCATAACCATAACCATAACCATAACCATAACCATAACCATAACCATAACCATAACCATAACCATAACCATAACCATAACCATAACCATAACCATAACCATAACCATAACCATAACCATAACCATAACCATAACCATAACCATAACCATAACCATAACCATAACCATAACCATAACCATAACCATAACCATAACCATAACCATAACCATAACCATAACCATAACCATAACCATAACCATAACCATAACCATAACCATAACCATAACCATAACCATAACCATAACCATAACCATAACCATAACCATAACCATAACCATAACCATAACCATAACCATAACCATAACCATAACCATAACCATAACCATAACCATAACCATAACCATAACCATAACCATAACCATAACCATAACCATAACCATAACCATAACCATAACCATAACCATAACCATAACCATAACCATAACCATAACCATAACCATAACCATAACCATAACCATAACCATAACCATAACCATAACCATAACCATAACCATAACCATAACCATAACCATAACCATAACCATAACCATAACCATAACCATAACCATAACCATAACCATAACCATAACCATAACCATAACCATAACCATAACCATAACCATAACCATAACCATAACCATAACCATAACCATAACCATAACCATAACCATAACCATAACCATAACCATAACCATAACCATAACCATAACCATAACCATAACCATAACCATAACCATAACCATAACCATAACCATAACCATAACCATAACCATAACCATAACCATAACCATAACCATAACCATAACCATAACCATAACCATAACCATAACCATAACCATAACCATAACCATAACCATAACCATAACCATAACCATAACCATAACCATAACCATAACCATAACCATAACCATAACCATAACCATAACCATAACCATAACCATAACCATAACCATAACCATAACCATAACCATAACCATAACCATAACCATAACCATAACCATAACCATAACCATAACCATAACCATAACCATAACCATAACCATAACCATAACCATAACCATAACCATAACCATAACCATAACCATAACCATAACCATAACCATAACCATAACCATAACCATAACCATAACCATAACCATAACCATAACCATAACCATAACCATAACCATAACCATAACCATAACCATAACCATAACCATAACCATAACCATAACCATAACCATAACCATAACCATAACCATAACCATAACCATAACCATAACCATAACCATAACCATAACCATAACCATAACCATAACCATAACCATAACCATAACCATAACCATAACCATAACCATAACCATAACCATAACCATAACCATAACCATAACCATAACCATAACCATAACCATAACCATAACCATAACCATAACCATAACCATAACCATAACCATAACCATAACCATAACCATAACCATAACCATAACCATAACCATAACCATAACCATAACCATAACCATAACCATAACCATAACCATAACCATAACCATAACCATAACCATAACCATAACCATAACCATAACCATAACCATAACCATAACCATAACCATAACCATAACCATAACCATAACCATAACCATAACCATAACCATAACCATAACCATAACCATAACCATAACCATAACCATAACCATAACCATAACCATAACCATAACCATAACCATAACCATAACCATAACCATAACCATAACCATAACCATAACCATAACCATAACCATAACCATAACCATAACCATAACCATAACCATAACCATAACCATAACCATAACCATAACCATAACCATAACCATAACCATAACCATAACCATAACCATAACCATAACCATAACCATAACCATAACCATAACCATAACCATAACCATAACCATAACCATAACCATAACCATAACCATAACCATAACCATAACCATAACCATAACCATAACCATAACCATAACCATAACCATAACCATAACCATAACCATAACCATAACCATAACCATAACCATAACCATAACCATAACCATAACCATAACCATAACCATAACCATAACCACAACAAAAAATAAATTTCCAGCAGCAGCCCTGAATTTAAAACTAGTAAGGGTGCAAAATTTGGCCTGGCCAAACATTAAATACCCTACACTGCAGTATTTTTAAAATTTTGCTCATATGGGAGGTGCCACGCCCTCTCGTCCGAGTTCCTCTAGTTTTAGCTTAGAGCGTGCATTTATAGTCTTTAGTATTTGAATGAAGTTTGGCTGGATTATCTCAAAAAACTCTGTCAGCATTTTGAAACTTTTGCTCATATGGGAGGTCCCTTGTTGAGAGCTTTCATTTATGACGTTTAGTGTCTGAGTCAAATTTGGTTTTAATATCTCATAAAACGCTTTCAGTATAGCGTTTTGAAGCTTTTGCTTATATGGGAGGTGCCACGCCCTCTTGTCTGAATTTGCTCAGTTTTTTCTCAGAGCTTGCGCTTACAATTTTTAGTATTTATGCGCATTTTGGTTGCATTGTCGTAAAAAATACTCCTGAAATTGCATTTTGAATATATTTTTTGTATGGGCAGTAGGCGTGTCCGTTGACCGAGTTCGCTCATTTTCAATCCCCCGAGCGATCTTAGGCGACGAAGGCAGTGTTCCAAATTCCATTGAAATATCTTGCTCAGTTTTCCCAAAAAATGTATTTCAACACACAGCCAGCCACCCAGCCAGCCAGACAGACGGACATGGCTACATCGACTCAGGAGGTGACGCTGATCAAGAATATATATACTTCTCTATATCTGCCACGCCTCTTTCTCTGCGTTACAAACGGAAGGACAAAATAAATATACCCTGGGTGTAGGGTATAAAAATCATAAAGCGAAATTATGATTTTTTTTTTAACACATATAAATAAAAAATTTAGCAATTTTAATTACTTAAAAAAAAATGCATGTAACACTACATTACAAATAATTAATATGTGTGTGTACCATTTTGCAGACCATATTTTCTAAACTAATTTGAGGTCGCTGAGTCCGAAAATCGCATTTATTTTTTTTTCCTAGGAGCCGTTCTCGAGATAATCGACCTTTTCGATTTTTGAGGTTATAGCTCCATTTTTTTGAACATATTTTGAGAAACCAAATTTCGATCGAATATGTTTTTACATTATTATAGAGAGAAATTCTTAACCTTCCATTAAGTGTACCAATATCTAAGGTCCGATTCAAATTGGCTGAGTTATAGCAACGAAAAGTTCATTTTTATAGTAGTTTTTTACATTTTTTCGTGTTTAAGCCAAATTAAACACGGTTTTTTTGCCAGCAGCTTATACAAATATATATTTTTTATATTTTAGTTCAATAGTGTATTTAATTGCAAATATTTGGAGTTTAATTTTTGCGAAATCGGATAATTTTTTAAAAAGTTATTAAGGTTTTAGTGAAATAAGACCATTTCGATTTTCATAGAAAAAATAAATTTTTTCAACAAAAATTTAAAGATAATTTGTGTTTTCTATGAAAATCGAAACGATCTTATTTCACTAAAACCTTAATAACTTTTTAAAAACTGATCCGATTCTGCTAAAATTGAATTTCAAATACTTGCAAATAAATATTCTATTGAACTAAAATATAAAAAATATATATTTGTATAAGCTGCTGGCAAAAAAACCGAAAAAATGTAAAAAACTACTATAAAAATGAACTTTTCGTTGCTATAACTCAGCCAATTTGAATTGGATCTTAGATATTGGTACACTTGTTGGAAGTTTAAGGATTTTTCTCTATAATAATGTAAAAACATATTCGATCGGAATTTGGTTTCTCAAAATATGTCCAAAAAAATGGAGCTATAACCTCAAAAATCGAAAAGGTCGATTATCTTGAGAACGACCCCTAGGAAAAAAAATAAAGGCGATTTTCGGACTCAGCGACCTCAAATTAGTTTAGAAAATATGGTCTGCTAAATGTTACATTTCGGCTGTTGTCTAGTCACGGTGCTCTTAAACAGTCGATAGGTTTTTTGGCTATGTGGAGAAAATCTGCGAAATATCGCAAAAATAAATATCCCATATAAAAAAAAAAAAAAATCGAAAAAAAACGCAACAAACAAATATAAAAATAGTTATATTTAATGTATTTTGCAATGCTGAATCTGAATCCGGCCTTAGAATTGCTGTATCTCATACGGTTTTTGAGATATCTTACCCTAAACAAGGAAAAAAAGCCGATGCTATGTTTTATTGCTGTGTTTTGGAGCTATATAACAGGACGTATATCCGTAAATTCTGATGCAGAAATGGAAAGCTCTAATCAATCTTCTAAACCTAATTCAAATAATGTCGATATCTTTATTTTTCTCGGAGATATCCTAACCTAAAAAGTTAAAAAAGCGCAAAAAATGTGTTTTGTCATTATTTCAGTCTACGATATTTCGGAGAAAAATCAAGCTATTGATATAATTTAAATGTGATTTTAAAGAAAAAGATTGGAGCTTTCAGATAATGTATCGAATTCTGCGTATGAATGTTCTATATTCTAGTTATATAGCTTAAAAATATAGCAAAAACGGTATTTTTTCCTTGTTTAGGCTAAGATATCTCAAAAACCGTATGAGATATAGCAATTTTAAGGCCGGATTCAGATTCAACATTGCAAAATACATTAAATATAACTATTTTTATATTTGTTTGTTGCGTTTTTTTTCTGATTTTTTTTTTTTTTTTATATGGGATATGTATTTTTGCGATATTTCGCGGGGATGATCAGCTACGATTTCGGAGTTTGCATTTTTCAGACCACTAAACTAATACAAATGAAACCCCATTCACAGATTTTCTCCACATAGCCAAAAATCCTATCGACTGTTTAAGAGCACCGTGTAGTGTAATCAAGTATTTCAAAATATAGGCGAGTAAAATAAATAAATAATAAAGTACCTAATTGCCAATGAACTGTCAGAGCACAGACCAGGCTACAAAGTTCGAATAGTTTGGTATTATTTCAATTTGGTTAATGGACGCAGTGAAAATTAGGCATCATATAGATCACTCTCGCTTGGTTAAGGTGATTTAGTTAGTTCATGGATAAGTAATGCACAAATTCGACAAATGTTGACAAAGTCAAAAAATGTTTTAATGTTGCTTAAGTCAAGAAATGTTGATATAGTCAGAAAAATGTGTATAAAATTTGAAAAAATTTTGTTAGCTAAAAAAATTTCATAGATGTCAAAAATTTTTACAAGACAAGAAATGCAAAATTTTGCTAAAAGTTGAAAAATGTTTATAAAGAGAAAAATCTTGCTAAAAGTCAAAAAATGTTATTTAAGTTGATAAATGTCGAAATACTTTGGAAAAAGTTGATATGGTAAAAAAAATGTTGATAAAATCCGAAAGTTGAAAAATGTGACAGAAGTTGAGAAATGTTGATTAATTCGAAAAATGTTGATAAAAGACAAGGAATGTTGCCAAAGTCAAAAATGTTGATAAAGTCAGACAAATGATCACAAAATTGCAAAATGTTGACAGTTGAAAAATGTTCCAAAAGTTGAAAAATGTTGCCAAAGTCGATAATGTTGACAAAGTAAGAAAAATGCTGATAAATTTGAAAATTGGAAAATGTTGGTTAAGTTGAAAAATGTGACAAAAATTTAAAAATGTTGATTAAATCGAAAATTGTTGATAAAAGACGAGGAATTTAGCCAAAGTCGAAAATGTCGATAGTCAGAAAAATGTTATAAAATTCGAAAAATTTTGACAATAAATGAAAAATTTGTCGAAAAATTTTTATGGAAGGTAATATGTTGATAAAAAACATAAAATGTTGTTAATGCAAAAAATGCTGTCAATAGACGAAAAATGTTGCTAAGGTTGAAAATTGTTGATAGTAAGACGAAAATGTTGCCTAAGTTGAAAAATGTGCCAATATTTGAAAAATGTTGATAAAGGCGAAAAATATCGAGAAAATACAAGAAATGTTGCCTATGCCAAATATGATGATATTGATGCAAGTGTAAGTCGTCTTACATCAATATAAAAACAAAACAATATAAACGAATTAATGCTAAAATAAATAGTGTAGTGTAAATTAATTATTTAAACAAAAGTTTGAAAAAAGCAAATAGTGTTGTCATTTTGGTTAATAACAAACTAACTGTCAGAGAAAAATCGAAGCAACACAGATGGAACGCTGAGCTTTGAGTTTTTGCTATGATGGTTTGATTAGTGGGAACAAAGCTGAACTAAACATACACCAGAATTTGGTCAAAAAACCTACTATTTTTGAGTAAAGTTTTTTAATAATTTTAACATACACCAACTGTAAAAATCTTTATTAAACTCAATAAAATTTTCATTAATAGACATTCGAAGAATTACGGTGCTTGAGAGAAGTAGAAAATTTTGTATTTTAAGTAGATAATTTATTGGAGTTAAGCAAGAAGAATGAAAAGCTTCACATTGCCAATTTATTTTAGTGTTAGAAACCGGATCTCATACAAAGTAAACATGTCGTATGAGTAACATTTCAGATATGTACCGAAAACGTTATTTATTGCAAATACGTGCAAAATTGCCTATCATCACAAACAAATTCATTATTCCTCTTGAAACAATTAAAAAATTCTTGGTTTTTCGCTAGGTATTCAAAATCTTTTTTAATAAATAAAATAAAATCTCGCTTACCAGACAAACTGCCAAGATACAGTGATATTATTTAAGTATTTGATGTCTTACATTGTGCTTTATTTTTTTTTTTCTTTTTAGCTGTGACCGGATCATGTCCCATCACCACTGTCGTACTACATCATATGACTATTCTAAAGTATATCCCGACTGTTGTTCTAAAGTTGTATGCGCATAATACACTTACTTTCTAAAACAAAAAAGAAAAATAAATAAAATATAATGGTTATTTGGTTGCTATTTTTACATAACTTTTCAAAGTTAATCGATGTTTTCTCAAACTATTCGTGTTTTTTTTTTTAAGGTGAGTCAAAAGTAAAACTTATTTTATCAAAGGTTGCTCTATTCTAACTATTTTAAAAAGCTATGTGTTTTTCTATAAAAAGTATGTTTGTTAACTACTGTTTGCTATTTATATACTCGGACCTAGTGTTTTTCAGTTAGCAATTTTTAAGATCTACGTGAGATCGGAGCATTCTTGACCATTAATAAAGCGTGTCCAATAATTCACGCAAGATTTGAATTAAATAGAAAACACATCTTTTTTTTTAATTATATGTTTTTTTTATTGAACGATAAAGAAGATAGAATAAAGCTATATATAGTTAACAGCACATCGGGTAGATGACCTTCACGTCTTAGCTTGCACATACGCACTCTTCTGTCAAAAAATTTTCCATGTACTTTTTGCATAAATGTGGCTGAATTTCATTAATGCAGCTCTAAATCTTATTTTTCAATGTAGTTTTACTAATCTAAAGTTGTTAGCTGTCAAACTGTTTACTTCTTTTAGTTGACAACATTTTACAGCACAAATGCCGGTAAATTCATATCTTGCGTTAGTTATGGGACGCTCTTTACAAGTGCTCAATCAACTCAATATTTTACTTCTCATAACATCGTGTTGATGTGTCACAAGCTTGTAAAGAACAACATGGGGTCAATGATTTTTGCCGCCAAGCAGTTATAGCCTACTTTCGAGATGTCGAAATTTAAATGGCAACGGTGTGATTAATATTTATCTACAAAAGTATATATTTTGAATATTTTGTTTCTTATTTCGTATACATAAATAGCTACCTTCGTACAACTGTTTTTTTAATACTTTTGCGAGACCATCTGCTTTGGAAATTATAAAAGTATTTCCTAGGAATGAAAAAGTCGATCAAACAAAATAAGTAGTTACCTTACATTTACTATTATAAATAACAAATTATAATGGTATACATTTTGATCGACTTTACATTAAAAAATCTGCTGGTCCACAGTGCTGAAACATTTTGGAGAAATTACAAACTTTGAGGATGAAAATGTTGAAAAACCGGTGATTTTTAGGTCGAAACGCTATATTTCAGTAGATAAATATTAAAAACATTCGCAGAAATTCGGGGTTTTTTTGCTTTTTTGTACGTTTTTGACTGCTGCCTGTAACGTACAGGAATGACTTTTTCTGCTTTAAACGAAATTTGCATTTTTGGGTTTTTTATACTTGAAACATTTTTTTTATGATTTTTGAATTAACTTCATTTGGTTTTAAAAAAAATTTGGCCCAAAAAAAAAAAATTTAAAATTGATAGAGTTTGTACGAAGATTTATTTTAGAATAAAATAATCGAAACCACCGATCAGATATTCTTTTTTTTTCACAGTAAAGAGATACATCTGGAGGATCCTGTAATTTTTCATCTATTTTCTTGACCTTATGAAGACACTTTGCTCCAATAGATTTCTTCTTCTTTATACGCTCTTCCATCTCAAGATTAACCATTCCTTTTTAAAATCTAGACTCAGCTATATAACCTGAAGGTGTTAATCTTGATGGTACCTCCTTCCTTTTGCAAGTTGAACGTCTCAACGTTGATTCATTACATGTTCATCTACATGCACATGTTCTTCTGGCAAGACGTGGTTCTCAAGTTCACTTCTTTCTTCGATAGATTTTTAAATATTTCTTCGCTTTTGTTCTTAGGAAGAGTCCGATACTTAGTGATTTACTGCTTGAAACAATTATTTCTCTTGGATTCTACCCAAATCTCCACTTGACTTTTCTTTTTCCGTTCTTATTTGGACTTCCTTCGAAAATGGAATTTGAACCGATTTATAATCTTGACTGCATTTTGCTATTTTATAGCCAACTACTTTATCCTCTGACTTCATTTTCTCGACATTTGTAATATTTCTGTGACCCGATTCCCTGTGCCAACGATATATAAAACTCTTATTTTCCATAGTCGCAACTCTTGATTCCTCCATCAACACGATTTGATATAAATTAGATCTCATTTTTCCAATTATATAATTCTTGCTGCCCTTTGAAATAAAGCAACTCTTATAATCGAAAGATACAATAAACCCTTGTTCAGTTCCTTGTTTTAAGAAAAATACATTCCCATTCAGTCCAAGCACGTGTAATACGTTTTGTAGTCATAGACTTATCTTTCTGCTTCTATTCCTGCATTGTTGTAGAACATTTCTCGTTCCTTCAACCTGCAAACAGCTCCCATCTGCGATTAAAACTGAGCTTGTAACTATTGTGTTCGTGAAATCAAACAGGGATCGATTACTAGTTGACAAGACTCACCTGAATCGGAAATCCATTTGTCTACCACAATTTCAGCTCCTCCACCATGAAAACATAGCTCCTCCGCGGATCCAGAAGTTTTCGCCAATGACTTCTTCTTTGCTAGGCAGTCCCTTTTGAAGTGGCCCCGTTTCTTACACCAGAAACATAAGTGTAACTTCCTTTTCTTTTTTAAATCTTTGAACTGATTTTAGAACTTGCGCATCATCCAATCCTGCGCTTCATTCTCTTCTTCGCTCTGTTTCATCTAATAATTTGCCAGTGAAGTATGCAATGCAGAACTGGACGCGGGCCTTATTTTTGAGACCTGCCTCGGCACAAACACGAAACCAGCACTTGAAAAAAGGCCCGTTTCCGCACGAATATTTTTTGTGGAGACCCGAGCCCGGCACGGTACTACCGTATTATTATTGTACATACTCAAACTTTTTTATGATTTAAAAAAATTTTAAGTTATTAATGAAGCTAAATCAATGATTTTCAAGTAAAGTAAATTTATTTGACTTTGTCTTATTCCATTGTCTCTCTTAGCCCCACATTTATACATTATTTTACATATTTTTATGTAAGAACAGAATTTTTTCCGAGTCTATGCTTCTCAACCTTCGCGTGATTTAAGGACCTTTACGGGTCTCTAATTTTTGGGCTTTTGTTGTTAGGCCCGCACAAAACTCGATTTCATGTCCTGAGCCCGTCGTCAAAGAGTAAAGGCCCGCGGGCCACAAAAAAACCAAGGCCCGTGCCCAGCTCTACTGTGAGGTCTATCTTTAGGTCTAATTTTAGTATAGTAATTAATAATATCAATCATTTCTCTGTAAACTTAAGTATATGCTTCTAAGTGTAGGGTATGATGTAGATATATCTAGATTTTATCTCTAAAATAAAAGAACAACTTTCTTTCATTAAACATTTCTAAATACAGTCATAATAAGAGTTGTTTGTTATCAAACGAATTATTCATAAAAATCTGTCGTTTAAGAAAAGTGGAAGATTTTTTTCATTTTTACATTGATATTCTCTTCGAAGCCACAAAGTTATGTGGAAACTATTAATTAAACTTTTGACTTTTACAACAATATTTGCATTTACTTTTGCAAGTTCGTTTTTACTACTTACATATATACTTGTACATGTATTTATAAGTGTTTTCTAACTGTGTGTGTGTATATTTTAGGTGACTGTACTTATGATGATTATGATTTTGATATTGGTGAGGTATATTCTCCTCCTGGCCGATGTATTGCATACACTTGTGATAACAAAGCCGGCAGTCTTGCTGGAATCGGGTTAGTTACATAAATTACTGAAAATGTGAAAATGAGTATTATTAGATTACTAAGAATAATGCAGTTGGGAAAGAAATCCAATAAAATCTAAAGATTATAATTTTACAGATGTCCAGATTTTGAAGTAAGACCACATTGCAAAAAAACGAAAATTGATTTGGATCATTCATATCCGGAATGTTGTCCTAAAGAGGAGTGTGAAAACAATTCATATGAATATTGGTTAGAATTTTTTAATTTGTATAAACTTTTGTATATTTATTGACACCATACAGAGTTTAATCGTTGTGATTTAAGCTAAATTATAGCTGGGTTTTTGACGACAGTTTATCGTCAGAGACACAGCCAGTGTAAATAAAACATATTTTTTTAAAGACAATATAGTATGTATGTATTCTCCTTTAACTCCTAAGAGAAGCATAGCGCCAATATGAAACGTCTGCATTTTTCGCGGTCCCTTGCGATGACTTTTATCTCTTGCCACGATTTTCCCGATTCTTGGATTTCCTTACACAGCGACCTTTTCCAGTTGGTTCTCGGTCTACAACGTCCTCTACTGCCTTGTGGATTCCACTCAAGAGCCTGGCGACAGACTTCGCTGCGTGGTTTCCAGAGAGTATGACCAATCCGTCTCTTCTTGCGCAGCTTGACCTCGTTTCCTATGTAGCTCGGCGTTTACGCGTTAAGCATTTGTTGACGGTTTCACATTCGAATCAAAAATGCGCACTTTTGTATTGGTGGATATAACCAAAGAAGAGCATATCTAAGTGTTTGGACGATAGAAGGCAAAGTCGTTAGCGTAGTCAAGATCTTCTAGATGTTTCGCGGGAGACACTGTCGAAGGCAGTGCTGTAGTCCACAAAGACAAGTTGAAGCGCAGCACGCCAATCGCATGATTGTTCGACTATTATTCTGAGGGTATTGATTGATCCACGCATGATCGGTTCGGTCGGAATCATGCTTATAGCTTTCGGATGACCGAATCAAGTTTTTTGCTAGCCCTGTTTAGAAGCACTTGTCGTTACTTTTGATGGTACCGAGCGCAAAGTTATTACTCTATTATTTCGGCGGTCGCTAAGATCACCTTTTTTTGGCAATTTGACTAGCATGCCATGTAGCCAATCTTCTGGCAAACACTCTTTGCTCCAGATTCTGGAAAGCAGAGGGTGAATAATTGTAGCTGGGAGGTCGTTATACATTCTTCTTTTGTCTTGTCTGCACGATCACCTAACTTATTTATTGAGAGAGTTAAAGACTTTGTCGGCGTCGTTCTTTTGCGCTCTAGTTTTGGCGTCGTCTCTCAGTTTTTCGCGCTTTTTTTTTCTTCAGCAAGACACTACGTTTTCTCGCTCATCCAGTGCTTCTTGTTTGACGGTCGGAACCCAAAAATTTCTTAACCGGAGCTTAAGAAAGCAGCCTTAGCGACACTCCATAATGTTTTAATGCTTCCATCACAATCGTTTGGGGCTGTTTTAAGATCTTTAACAAAAGACCTGCGGATCTCGCCGTTCTTAAGCTTAAGCACCTCAATTTTTTTTTTGCCACAGATTGTTCACTTCGAACGTTTAACAGCGGCAAGATTAAGTCGAATGACTACGACGAGAAGATGGTGATCGGAGCCTATGCCAGCGGTTCTCTTTGCACGTACGTCCAGAAGACTCCATCTCCATTTTCTGCTAATGCAGAAGTGGTCGATTTAGTTTTCAATGATGTTGTCTGGAGACACCCAAGTAGGAAAAATTGTAGCTCCAACGACAAGACCGACTGTATTGCAGGCGTCAATAAGAAGCTCTCTATTGTCGTTTCTCACGCTCAAACTATGTCTTCCAATCACGTGCACAAAGTTAAGGTTTTCTGAGCCTACTTTGGCATTCAAATCACCCATAACCATTATGATGTCGTTCTTGTGAACACTGTTTATCGCTGCACTGTAGAATTCATCTTTGGTTTTTCTCTCTGCCAATTCGGGAGTTCGAAATTTGCACCAAATGAACCTTTTATTTACAGGTTTCCATTCCTTTACTGCATTTTTACTTAACAAAAAATCCAACTCCATCCCTGTGGATGTAATTTTGTGCTCTACCGAAGTATAGAAATTTTTCGCCGTCAGGAACTACATATTCGCCGGCGCTGTTCCATCTACACTCGCTTAATCTCAATATCTCAAGGTTAAATTTGTATAGTTCTCTTACGGCTTGATGTATTTTGCCTGGATCATTAAGTGTTCGGACATTCCAAGAGCCGATGCGTGTTCGAGTTTTCATCGAAAGGATTTTAAAATTTGTACTAATGGGTGCTATGTAAAGTAAACTTTTATTGGACAGTGCAACAAATGTTTTGATTTTAATAGGATTATATTACATACGCTTTTTAATACTCGAATTACAAACAGCTGTTTCGTTTAAAGAATCATTTATATACTAAGTAGATCAGGCGAAATCAATAAATACCCTACGTTTACATTGTAAAGTCAGAACAAGAGCTTTAATTCTTAGTTCACATTATTATTTTCTTATAAGTATAATGGCTTACTCATCATAATTGCGGCACAATCGATGAAAGGACATGATCATGATCTCTGGACTCTTTTGCAAACTGCAGACCTAATGCTTTTCTATACTTTGTGAAACAGTTTGATCTGCACGACATCGGCGCATTAAACATCATAGCTGAACTTGAAACTGAAGCTATTAGTTTCCCAAGTGGACATACTTTGACTTAGAAAAAAACCGAAATTTTTTTGATTTTTCGATTAAAATGAAAAGTACAAATATTTCGGAAAAATGTTACGAGGATTTTCTTTAGAACTCTTTGAGCCCTATCCGGAACTCCAATCAGAACTCCTCTACGAATAGTCTTTTTCGGATACTTAGTTAAAGACCGAAAATTTTTTCTAATTTTTCGATTAAATGAAAAGTACGATTATTTTGCAAAAATTTTACTTAATATTTTCTTTAGAACTCTTCGAACGCAACCTAGAACTCCGATCAGAACTCCTCTACAGCAAAAATTTCATTTTCGGATACTTAGAAAAAACCGAAATTTTTTTGAATTTTCGATTAAAATGAAATATGCAAATATTTCGGAAAAATAATACTAGAATTTTCTTTAGAACTCTTTGAGCCCTATCCGAAACTCCAATCAGAACTCCTCTACGAATAGTCTTTTTCGTATACTTAGTTAAAGACCGAACATTTTTTCTAATTTTTCGACTAAAATGAAAAGTACAAATATTTTGCAAAAATTTTACTTAATATTTTCTTTACAGCTCTTCGAGTGCAACTCCACTACAACAAAATTTTCATTTTCGGACACTTAAAAAATTTTTTTGATTTTTCGATTAAAATAAAAAGTACAAATATTTCGCAAAAATGCTACTAGGACTTATTTACAACTCTTCGAGCACTATCCAGATCTGCAATCAAAACTTGTTTTTTGTTAAAAACTTATTTTTTCTGAAAAATTTTTTCACCAAAAAAAAAAAAAAAAAGTATAAGGAACTAATAAACTCTTTCCTATAAGCTCAAAAATGTTATCAGAACTCCTCCTCTACGTGAAAAACATGGCGCTGAGCAAAAACGGTCCACCTCCGATTTTTGGGCCAATTTCGCAGAACTATTTCGAATTTTGTGAAAGAACTCCAGAACTATTCCCAACGGACCCAGAACTCTAAAAAAATTTTCAGTTTTCGAGAATCACGGAGCCAACTTCACATGAGTTTAAGGTAAGTATTAGTCTTACAACCACTGCTTCTATACATTTCGCCTTATTACCGGCTGTTAGCTGCTACAAGTGTAGGGTATTATTATTTTCGTAGCTGTTTTACTTTCCTAGGAAATTAATTAATATAGCGAAATATTTTATTAATTTAAACTCATTTGTTTAGCAATATTGAAGCACAATTGATCGACTTATAAATTGAATTTACATAATGTTACGATCACTAGTTAAAGTTTTGATTTTTATAGCAACATTGGCGTTAGCATTTTGTGGTAATACTAAGTTTTTATCATATATTAGAAACATATAATTGCTAAACGTGATAAGTTCAAGTAATTCAAAAAACTAAGTGCTGTGAAATTTATTAATAAAAATTAAGAGCCTCGAAACAGCAAACAAATATCGTGTGTCCTCTATATGACCTCAAATAAAACGTGTTTTTGAACTTTAAGGTTAAGTTAGCTTAATAACCATACTTCAAAGAGCAATTTTGAGGCATAATGCGGATTCAGCATTGACAAATATATCAAAAATGATTATACATGTTTTGATTTTGTGCAGCTCCATTCCTTAAAAATTAATATTTTAAATATTGTTTTTTTTTGTTTTAAATCTACAATAAAAAAATTCAAAAAAAAAAAACTTTAAAAAGTTTGCTATTTTTGCACCAAAACACCAATAAATTTTGATTGTGAACCAAAAACTTCTAAAAAGAAAATGTTTGTTGAGTCATTCACTACAGAAGATGACTTAAGGTCTTTAGCGAAAACTTCAATAGTTTAAAAGTTGCGGTTGGTGATATTCAAGGTGGAAAATTAAGATACAAAATAGAATAGCATGCATCTCCAAAATTACAGAACTAATGAAGAAATAAATTACAGATTCGAAATAAGCGGCTCAAAATCCATATAAAAATTTGAACCGTTTTAATTTGAAAACAAAATTTTTTTTATTAATTAACACTTTTTGGTTTTTAAATTAGTTTCGGATCCATCAAATGTTTTCTAAAATGAACGAAATTTTACATGTCGCTTATTTAGATCAAATAGAAACTTTTGATGCCCTGGGAACGGCACAATTCCAAGTAAATTTAATTTTTTCCAAATAAATTGAAATCAGCTTATATTTTAGGCGACTGTGTTTATAATGGAGTCGAATATAATATCGGTGATATAATTCCTGAACCTGGCAGCAAATGTACTTCATACACATGTGGCAAAGATAATAGTTTAATCGGAAATGATCTGTATGTTAAATGAAATTTACACAAAGGGATGCAGAAAATAATTTATTTTTTAAATAAGCTATATATCATACCGACAGTTTCAATATATGAAGCAATCCACGCCAAGGGTACCAGCTCAAAATTTTTTTTTACTCCGATTTCGCTCAATATGCGCTCAATATGGTAGATCCGGTGTGCAAGAACAACAATCCGGGAGGATTTGGTCCTAGTACCATTTGTTGTTAAAACACAGGGTGTTGAAGTTGGCGTTTTTAGTCATTTTCATGAAAAGGGTGTTTGATAAATCTAAGTTACTGATCCCATTCATTTTGAAGTGTTCTTTTTATAAAAAAATATTTCTTGGTAAAAAAATTTTTTTTCACCAAGATTTCTTACACTTAAAAATACTTTTGAATTTTTAAAAAAAAAAACCCTCTTAGATTTTTTTAAAAGTACTTTAAATTAAAGCCTCAAGAGGTAAGCATCTTACGAAAAAATTGTTCTAGCAATTAAATGCTTAGAATCATCAAGGAAATAAGTGTGAAATTTTTTGGGAAATTTTTGGAAAGTTAAAAAAAAAAAATTTAAAAAAAAAGTTTCCAAAAAAAATCACACGTATTGCTTGGACGATTCTAAGCATTTTTTGCCTTGTACACTTTTTTCGTAAGATGCTTTCCTCTTGAGTAAAAAAAGATTTCTGCCTTCCGCCGGCGTTCAAAAGCCAAAAACTCCCATTTAACGTCCGAATCCCATCTTGAGTCATACATCATTTTAAAGCTTATAAATTATGCTTTAATTTAAAGTACTTTTTAAAAAAATCTAAGGGGATTTTAAAAAAAATTCAAAAGTAATTTTAAGCTGGTACACTTGGCGTGGATTGCTTCATATACAAAGGTTTCATTTTGAGCCCTTGTTACCTAAATTGATTATTCGAGTCCATACGCTTCTTCTTTTAAAATTTTATAACTGTACCGCACGTAAAAGTTATCGTTAAAGTGTATTTTCACTTGCCTGGTTAAGGCAATTCAGTTAGTTAGTTTATAACTAGCTAAATACTAACCGGGTTAGTTTGGGATATAAAAAGCTTGTCGCACTGTAGACATTGGAAATTTTAATTACACAGAGCGAAGTAAAAAAGCATATCTCGCGTTGCTAAATGAGTTTCTAACTAATTCAAGAGTATTTTGACTACGTTTTGTAGCTCATTTGGATTTAACAACGCTTCAAGGTTATATTTGTATGATGCGTTGCTAAATCACTCAGGAACGTGGTTGAAACTTATTCAGCAATGCTGGTTGCTAAGAGTCCTTAAATCCAAATCAGCAACGAAACGTAGTCAAAACACTATTGAAGCGTTATTAAAATCAAATCAGCAACGAAACGGAGCTAAAACACTCACGAAACGTTGTTAAATCCAAATCAGCTCATTTCAAAACAAATAGACTTTCAGTCAACTTCACAATAATGATGGCCGTGGCTGAGTTGCTAACGTCCGCATCTATCTCCACAATATCAAACAAAAAAAAATTTAATTAAAGCACAAAATTGAAAATGAAAAAAAAAAAAATTGTTTCATTGTCGTTGACAGGAAAAAGTTAAAATTAAAAATTAATCAAAAATTAATTTTTTTTTTGTATTTCATTTAGCAACGCGCGTTGTTAAATCACTCACGAACATAGTTGAAACCCATTTAGCAACGCTCGTTGGTGATACTGCCTACTGTTTGAAATCTCAAATGTTAAAAAAAAGAATATTGTAATATAGTTTTAGGGGGCGATTTTCGTTTTTAAAACATCCTGTTTTTCATATTTTTTACTGAGGTTTTAGATTCGCTATAACTTCTTTAATTTCAACAAATTGAGGAAACCTTTTAGAGATGAATTTTATGATTTTTTATGGGCTTCAACTTTATGAAGTGTCCTTGGCACCTTAAGGTGGTAGAAACTGAGATAATGAGTACAACCAGTCGAAAAAAACATTTGAGATAAATTACTTCTATGAATGAAATATAGCCCACATCAAGACATTTACAACGATATTGATGATCGGACGTCAAATGGCGGAGCAATAGGAAAATCAAATATATATGACACATGACACTATCTAGTGGTTATGCTGAAACTAATAAAGAGAAAATATTGATATAAAGAGACAAACTTAGAACAAATTTTTACTTTTTGCATCCCTTTTTTTGTAATAAAAACGAATATCTACCTGAAAAATTTATCTAAATAACTTCATTTAATTTTACAGCTGCCCTGTTTACGTTGAATTAAACTATGGAATTGAATTACCAGAGGATGTCGCGGAACACAATGTCCATTAGTATTGTGCTACATTCGAGTAACTTGAAATTGAAAACAGAAGATGTTACTCGCAGTACTTATATCAAATTTAAATTTTTGAAAGAAAAAAAAATCCTTTGAATTGGGAAATTTGTTTGTTGTGCAATTGTTTTCCTTTTGAATTTTTTTGATATGCACAGAATAAAGTGTAACATTAAATAACATTTAAAGTAATTTTTTAAATTCTTCATCTCTTTTCGTGATCTAAAACTTTATTAAAATTAAGCGGGATAAATCTCTCCCGAAATCTCTACATAGGGTGTATCACATAAGGTTGCGAAGCTTTTGAGAAGCGGCCTAGAGTAACAAAAAATTGCACCTGAGGGGTGGTCAAAATGTACCCCTGAGGAGTTATAGAGTTAAAACTGATTTTCTGATTTGTTTTAGAAAAACAAAATTCCTTGGGTCACCCTAGCGTTTTAGGGAAAATTTTTAACAAGAAACTTTTAGCTAATTGTGGGGGCTTTCTAAGAATGTATTCGATTTAAAGCGATTAATTTTAAATTTTGTTCCTTTTTTTTTACTTGGCGGCCATTTTAGTACGAAAAAGGCCTATTTAACATGCCCTTTTATAATTTATAAAATGAAACAAAGTATAGATCGTAAAAAACGCTGACGCCCGAAAAACCCTCAAATTTAAGTATGACAGTTAACTTAAAACAAAAAAGAAATAAACGACCCTGAAATAATATTTTTTTGTATATTTTTCACTTTTCCTCATAAAATTTCGAGAAATTTTGAAAGTTTATTTTCTATTTCAACAGATTTTGTTTTTAAAATTATTCAACGAACATATATCGAAAATGAGAAGTTTCATTGTTTCAACATTAGCCTTTATGTTACTGTTTACTTCGGCATTTGGTGGTGAGTATTTTGTAGAATAAGTGAATTCAAGCGTTATTCGAGCGTCAGCATTTTTTAACCGTCTCTGTTTCGGTATGCTCCACATATATTGTATGGACCGGAAAAAGACAGAGTTGGTTAAATAACCCAGACGCTTGAATAACGACTCCAATTTAGTTACACAGATTATATACTTTATCTATAACTTTTCAGTTGATTGTGTATTTAAGGGACACGCATTTAAAATTGGCCAAACATATACACCACCAGGACGATGCGTTGGATGGACATGTGAAAGTCTTAACCGATTACATGCATTGTCGTTAGTGAATCGGAAATTGAAACATAAAATTTTTTATTTCTAAATTAATTTTTCCTTTGCAGTTGTGCTCCTCGTTATAGTGCAAAGAGAAATGTAATATGCAAGAAGTTGCCAGATAATTTAACCCTACCGTATCCACAATGTTGTGGAGGTTATAAATGTTAAGGCAACGGTATATGTTTCAATAATATATGCGATACGTAAATATGTAAAGCTTTGCTGAAATTTTATGTTTTTGTAAATTGTTTTCAGTAATACCAACTTTTGTTCTAAACTTTTGGATTGAAAAGTTATATGGGTAGATTCAATAGAAATGACATGTTTTTTAATCATATATGTGGTTAAATATCAAAACTGCCTAAGTCCCTCTCTAATATGTAGGCAAAATAAAATGAGTTTCATTAAATTGATTTTAAACTTTTTTGTTATTTAATGACATATTATGTAATAAGAGTAGTGTAAAATTATTCGAATTATTCATAACAATATGTTGCTTAAGAAAAATAAAAGACGTATTTGAAAACTTTTATCATATTTTGTTTGATATTTTATTCGAAACCATACTTTTCAACAATACTTAATTGCTTTAACTTTTGAAGGTTAGTTTTTGCTTTATATGGATGAATGTCATGAAATGCCGAAAAACACCTGTCCCACGGGTGTATTGCGCGGTTAAAGCAAAATTTCGACCATCCCACCATGATGTTGTTTCAAAATTAACATTTTTAGTAATGTTCATACATCCCGGAATTAAAAAGACGTCATGATAAAGTTTAATCGCATGAAAACTGCCAAACATGTCCCCTCCGTCATGATGAAAATATTGGTGAGAAGTCAATTTTTTTTGGTGCATCATCATTGTGGAATGAAGAGTCTGTCAAACTTCGATCGATTGTGCCCGGTAGCAAGAGTTGACGATTTATTTTGTGTGCGTAATGCTCAATTATTCATGAAATGTCCCCTCCGTCATGTGTCCCCTTCGTCATGATTTTGCGTTATTTTTATTTCTAATGTTGGAAATTATGAAGTAAGTAATATGCAACTACTATAGCAGATATAGTTTATCAATAATATCATGTTTTTAACAAAACCCAACATGGCCGTTCCAATATGGCGGTCAAAAATTCAATATGGTGGACTTTATTTTAAAATAAACTAATGTGAAACAAATTTCGTGGATGGGAGTATTTTGGGTGGCTAATCACGAATCCGAGTTCGGATTTAGAAAATTCAAAATGGCGGATCCAAAATGGCGTAAAAAATTTTCAAAAAATCAATCGATTTATTTGAAGTTCGGTATGTGGGGGTTTTTGAGGTCGCTGATCATGAATCCGAAGTTGGATTTATAAAATTCAAGATGGAGTATACAAAATGACGAACAAATTTTTCAAAAATCAACCGTCAGTCATTTTGGATCCGCTATCTGGAATTTTCTAAGTCCGACCCCGTATTCGTGATCAGCGACCCCAAAAATCCTCATATAGGTACCAAATTTCAGGAAAATCGGTTGATTTTTTAAAATTTTGCCCGCCATCTTGGACCCGCCATTTTGAATTTTGTAATCCGACCCCGGATTCGTGATAACCGACCTAAAAAACCCACAAGCACGAAATTTGGTTCACATTAGTTTATTTTTAAATAAAGTCCACCATATTGAATTTCTGACCGCCATATTTGAGTATTGAGTATGGGAGGCGTCTTGTAGATTTTAGGGGTTATTAAGACTACTTATGAGCTAGACGATGGAGTCCACCGGTTACTGGACCATTTCAACAACTTTTCATATTTAAATTTTCATGTTCCGAAATTACGATATTTCGTGAAATTCACCCATATACGTATACATTAGACTGCTTCAATTTATTGTTTTGTTCTTTTTGCATTCCAAACAGATTGAATAGTTGCAAGCATAGCAAATACCTATTCCTTAAAACGTGTAAATGCCATGAAAGCCTCGTAAGCTCGTAATAGTTGTAAAAATCAATACAAAAATGCAACGAAATTATAATATGTATGTACCGTATAAGTAAAATTTTCCGTCGGACGCTTTAAAAAGCATTTCAAACAAAACACCATGAAATATTCAGCGGGAAATTCGTTCGAACAAAACTTAAATATAAAGAGCATTTCTGCCAGTTCTACTTAATGCTTCGTTCTTTATACCCTACAACTTGTGTGCTTTATCGCCTTTTCATGTTTTCTAGCTAGTGCCTTCAATTCTTTTCAATATTTCTTCGATTCACGTGCTTCTTGTTACAATGGCCGTATTTCTTGCTACCACCCTGAGGATTCGACTGCAATGCTTCGTGGCCGATTTCAATTTCACTATCTGAGTTATACGGATATATGTATGTGATTGTCAGCATCTGTATAGCAATTCGATGTTGGAGATAGTTAAAGGCAATTACTGGTGAACACTCTTATTTATAAATCATGTTGAAAATCCAACTGCTCTACGAGAACGTCATCACGTAATATCATAAGCAGTATTGTTCACAGCAAACTTCCTTTCCGCATTCTCCAAATAGAATCAAATGGGAATACCCTTCATGTTAATTTGATACACTTATAATTCTGACTTGAACGAAAAAAACCAATATCTGTTCATAAGTTGAAGGTCCAAAAGTCGTTTATAAAATCCGAGAGAGAAAAATCATTCGCATTTAAATTGACAGACGGAGTAAATTGGTGGCTTGTGGTGAGCAAACCAAGACCATAGCAGTCTTGGTTTTGGTCTTAGATATTGGGTCTTGGTTTTGATATTGACTCTTGAGCATTAAGTCCTGATCAGTAGGGTTTTTAAAATGCTAAATTTCGAAATAATATATGACATTATGCTCGAAAAAGGCGCGACACACCTAAGAACTATAATTTGCCAAGACCGATAATCGTGACCAAGAGCAAGACCATAGCAGTCTTGTTCTCGGTCTTGAAATTATATCAGCTTCGTGGTTTTGGTCTCGAAAAAATACCAAGACCCAGACTCGAGAACAAGACTAATTTTGCTTATCACTCACTATTGGTGGCAGACAGAACCCCTTAAAGCGCGTTAGCATTTCTAGTGGGTTTTATGAAAAAGTAAACTTCTGTTGAACAGTATAACAACTGTTTTGATTTGAACAATATTATATTAAATTGGCGTCGTAATACTCGAATTACTAGCAACTGTTTTTATTATGCTTAATAGTTTTATGCCATGTGAAATTAAGAATTATTTATATCAGAACTTGTAACATTAAAGCGAGAAACAGATATTTAAAAAGTATGCATGCATCATGCATTGCCAAATTGAAATAAAATCTGTGGCAACAAGCGTTAACAGTTTAAGTCGACTTAAAAAAATAGAGTTTGAGATCAATTTTTCATTAGTTCTGGGTAAAATTCATCTCTAATTTGTTGGGCATAATTAAGACCAATAAGTACTTAATAAACACATACAACTAAAAGTGTAATTTTAGCCAGAACTAATGCAAAATTGAGCTCAAAAGCATTTTTCTTAAGTCGACTTAAGCTGTTAACGCTTGTTGCCACAGAAATACATGTCTGCTTATGCGAGCGCCCAGATTAAAAGCATGCTTCGAACATAATACTTTCTATCTGGGCGGACTTCAATTTAACAATTCTTGATGTACTTACTTACTACGATTGGCAACCAGCGTTGTTAAATAGGTTTCAACTACGTTCGTGATTGATTTAGCAACGCACCATACAAATATGATCTTGGAGCGTTGTTAAATCTAAATCAGCAACTAAACGTTATGCTTTTTTCTTCGCTCTGTGTGAGAATTTTGTTTATGCGGTCGAAATTTTTACTCAAAACCAAGGCGTTTTACGAAAAAAGTGTGCAAGCCAAAAAATGCTTAAAATCGTCCAAGAAGTACGTGCGAATTTTTCTCAAAATATTTCGAAAATTAAGTTTTTTTTTTTTTGACTAATTTTTGAAATATTATAAAATGTCCCTAAAAATTCTGAAAAAAATCATACGTATTCTTTGAACGATTTCAAGTAGTTTTGATTCATTCGATTTTTCGTAAGATTTTTTTTTTTTTGAGTTAAAAAAGTTTTCCCAACCTCATAAACAAAATTTCCATGTTCGAGTAGACATATTTCGATCAATTTTTAACCTCAGATATTTTGTAATAAAGCATTTGAAAGGAAATTTTATCTCTTTATTTTAAATTCAGCTACGTCTTCACCTATCTCTGATCCTAAGAAAGTTAAAGGTAAAATAATAAAAAAAAAAAGAATTTAAAAGTTTTGCTTCTTTTTTTTTGGTTTCAACATTTTTAGCATAAGTAATTATTTTTAAATAAGCTATTTCAATGGGAAATTTAATTCTCTACAGAAAGTTTTCTACAAAAAATATCGAAATTTTGCTTCGTTCGTTAGATATACGTAGGCTGCTCGATATATTTCTGGCCTAGGCAACACTAAGTGTTGCCAGGTGCAATCTAACATTTCCATTGGAAATTTTGACATGCATAAACGTACTCACAACGTTTTGATGAACAAGTGCTATTTGTTTTGTTTGCAGTGAGTTAAGAAAATCAATTTTTGCATTGATAACACAGGCCCACAAAAAAAAAGTACCATGCGCGAAAGATCAGACCACCTGAACTTTATGTTTTCGGGGTCGCTGAATCCGAATATGCTGCCAGAATAGCTGAGTTGGTTTGCGTTTTTTCAGAAATCAACAATAATGCTGAAAAAAATCTTAAATTTTCAGCGTAATTGCTGATTTCTGAAAAAACGCGAACCAACTTAGCTATTCTGACACCATACTCGGATTCAGCGACCCCAAAAGCATAAAGTTCAGGTGGTCTGATCTTTTGCGCATGGTACTTTTTTTTTTTTTGTGGGCCTTTGTAATTTAAGCGATTGATAAATTATGGGGTTTCCAACGAGAACAAACGTTTTTACAACTAAGTGTTCATGCAAAATCGAATGTATTGGAGTGTAACTGATGATGTGCAAGGATGCCTCTATCTCATAATATGCCACATGACGATCTTGCATTACCAGTTTCTGTGGCACAACAACTGATTTTGGACGACCTTCACGGAATTCGTCTTTGAGCGAGCGGCGGCCACGATTGAGTTCATTAAACCAGTTTTTCACTGTGCTATAGGATGGTACTTTATCGCCACACAAAAATTTAAGTTCATCGATGCACTCTTGTCGTGATAATCCACGTTGTTGTTGTGAAAAATGATCGCACGAAAATGTTCACGAGTTAATTCCATTTTTTTCCAAATTGATTTTTTCAAGTCACTGTAAACAACACAAATGATGGTCGTACATCAAAACGTTCTGAGTACGTTTATGCTAAAAAATGTCAAACTTTTCAATAGAAATGTCAGATTGCACCTGGCAACACTTAGTGTTGCCTAGGCGAGAAATATATATAGCAGCCCACGTATTAAAAAAACTGTAAAGGGTGCAATTAAGGTCTGATTTAATGGCTTGAAATCCTCGTAAACTCGAAAGAGTTGTCAAAATCAAACTAATTTTTGACAGTTCTCCAATTTACGAAGTTATCGAGGGGTAAACACGTTTTGTGGAATACGGTCATTGTTAAACCTTCCGCATTTTTTCGCTAATCAGACCAAGAGCTCTAGCACTTTGTTTTCATTGTTATTTTCTTGTATATATATTGGCTTGCTTAACACATCTCAGTTGCTGAATAATCGTTATATTTAAGTGTAGGGTATCATTGTTTTCAAAGCTGTTTTAATTTCCTGGCTAATATATTAATATAGAGGATCATTTTACTTTTTAGAATTCAGTTGTTTCGGAAATTTGAGGCACAATTGATCTATAGTATATAAATTGAAGTTATAAAATGTTATGTTCGCTAGTTAAAGTTTTGATTTTTATAGCAACCTTGGCGTTAGCTTTTTGTGGTAATATAATACTTTTTTTTTAAATATTAGAGGCTTGTAGATGCAAAATAAGATAAGCGCAAAATATCAGAAAAAAAAATTAAGTGCCGTGAAATATTAAAAACTTAGACACTTAGATTACACTTAATGGATATGAAGTACGGAGTGCACAGAAATTTTCTGGCATTAATTTGTTTTAAAAAAAAAGCAAAAAAAATAACTAGGAATTTTTGGAAAAAACGCGAGAAAAGTTTTTGGCTTAATTTCCAAACCAAAATGGAAACAACACCAGCATTTTGTATGTCGATTTTTCTGGCTTTATTTCCTAAAAAATTTCTGTCATTAATTTCGGGAGCCCGCGTAACCTTATGGCTGGACCTCCGCTTGAAAAATAGATGCTTACTATTGCAAAATCTTAAATAAACCTTATACCTATAAATTTTAGGCGACTGTTCTTGGAGTGGAAAACCATATAATAAAGGTGATGTAATTCGTGTCAGCAAATGTGTAAAATTTAGATGTACGGGAAAAAATAATCTACGTGGAGAAATGGTGTATGTTTAATGAAATTCACACAAAGGGATGCAGAATATTTTTAAAAAAAATTACTCTATAACAATTGAAGAGTTCGCGTTTTAATTCCGACAATCAAACGGAAAAATTTATTTATCAAATCGTCGCCTGAGTTCTCTTTTGCCCCATTGACATATTTTGAATTAAAACTTGTTTTTGAAATCTGAGGCTGAATCGCCGCATCCGTGAACGTACAATTCGTGACGTAAAATCATGTATTTAACAATGCGAAATACATGCGAAACACATGATTTTACGTCACGAGTTGTACGTTCACGTATGCGGCGATTCGACCCCTGATCTTTTTGATGGTGTTGTCAGAATGCATATGTTCAATTGTTTTATGAGGGGCATGGCAGCGCCAATTTTATTATATGTATGCTTTCGCTTGATCGTTACTAACACTGCAAAAATTTCATTGAAATCTTATCCGATAAAAAAATCAAATGTCTCGAAAAATACTTTAGTTCCATTTTTGAAACTAAGCGCTGAGTTAGCCAATTTACCAACAAATTTTTAAGTTTAAATTTTGATGGTACTTTTTTGAACCAATTTTGTTTTATTAAAGCTCAAATTTTCAGTTTCGATTTGCTCAAAATACATCAACATGCGTTTGGGGGTAAAAGAAAACTGGGTTGACGAAATATGTACAAGAAGTAATGAGTATGTCAGATCTTCCCACCAAATAAACATTTTCCAGCCAATTGCAATTGTCTTGGATAAACTCTTCTTTAACAATGTTATTTTAAATACTACCAGAGCACAGATCAAATGCGGTGATGACAAGGCATAAGAAGATTTCGCTTTGTATGAGAAATTCAAGTTAGCTTTTACTTAACTACATAGATTACCAAAACAATTGTCAGCTGCAACCCTGAACATAAAAAATTCCCAGAGGGAAATTATGAAAACTAGAGTTCGCCTTGTGGCCGAAATAAGACCATTTGACTATAAAGCAAAAAGTCTTTACACCCTTCCTTGGTCGATAAAACACAAAAAGCTTTTAATATTCTACCTTAGGGTTCGGGTTACCTGTATGCATAAAAATCGATGCAGCAGCTTAGTTGGGTGCTTTCCGTTTAGAGGCGTGTATCTACTACTAAATAGCAAAAAGTTTTGGTATCTTTCCGTCCTGTTCATTTTATCCCCATACCAAATTATACCGAATTCCATTAAAATCGGTTAAGCATTTTACCACTGATAGCGTGTGATACCCTAAGGGGTGTGGTTCCACCCACTGAAAAACATAATGGACATTTCATCGTTCCTTAGTGATAACAGTATCTCCATACCAAATTTCATAAAAATCGATGTAGTGGTTTAGCCGTGAGAGCGTTATTTCCATTTAGGGGCGTGGCACCGCCCACTGAAAACATAATGGTCATGTAATCGTTCCTTAGTGCCCATCCTATCTCTATACGAAATTTCGTTAATCTAATTCTAATCGGTTGAGATTAAGATATATCTCAACCGATTAGCTTGATTTTTTTTTGTTGGAAAAGTTGTGAAGAGGAGCAGTGCATAGGACTATATTTTTTCTAAAGTGGGCGGTGCCACGCCCGTAAATGGAAAAAACGCTCGGCTAAACCACTGCATCGATTTTAACGAAATTTCGTATAGAGATGGATATAGAAACAGGGACTGAACCGATTTCGTCTGCCTATTTATATATAGATTAGTTTTTGACACATGTATGATGTAAGTCAAAATAAAGTTAATACAAAACTAGTAAAGGTGCTACCTTATGCCTGGCCATACATGAAATACCCTTCACCGCAATATTTTGAAAATTTTGCTTTTATGAAAGGTGCCACGCCCTCTTGCCCGAATTCAGTATAGCGTTTTGAAGCTTTTACTTATATGGGAGGTGCCACGGTCTCTTGTATAGTTTTATAGTTTTTAGTGTCTAGTTTTAGCGCTATACAGATCTTGCATTTATGGTCCTTAGTGTTTGAGTGAAATTTTGTTTCATTATCTTAAAAAAAATCTTCTAGTATAGCATTTTAAAACTTTTGCTTATATGGGAGGTGCCACGCCCTCTTGTCCAAGTTCGCCTAGTTTCTGCTCAGAGCTTGCGCTAGCCATTCCCAGTATTAATGTGTATTTTGGTTGCATTGTCATGAAAAATACTCCTAAAGTTGCATTTTGAATACGATTTTTGTACGGGCGGTAGGCGTGCCTATTGACCGATTCCGCTCATTTTCAATCCCTCGAGCTAACTTTGACGACGGAGGCAGAATTCCAAATTTCATTGAATTATTTTGCTTAGTTTTCCCAAAAAATGTATTTCCACACACAGCCAGCCAGCCAGACAGACGGACATGGCTATATCGACTCAGAAGGTGACGCTGATCAAGAATATATATACTTTTCTATATCTGCCACGCCTCCTTCTTTGCGTTACAAACGGATGGACAAAGTGAATATACCCTGGGTGTAGAGTATAACAAGCAAATTAAAGCTAAATTTAAAAATGGTACACTTAAAAAAATTAAAATAAATCTGTCAGAGCGAAGTCCAGGCTAAATAGTTTGACCGATGATTTTTGCTTATTAGTTTGTTCTTCTCTGAGTCTAGTTAACCAAGACAGTGAGAAAAATTTTGACTTTTGCATGTTATATCCACTCAATCGTTCTGTGATGCTGTTGCTATGGCGGTAAATATTGTTTTAAGGAGAGTATTTTGTTGTGACTGTACTTTCGCAAGTTATTGTTGGATGTATTTGGGAGTCTTATTCAAATTTATTGGCTGGCTATGCTGAAACTAGTAGATAGATAATCATAAAGCAAATAATAATATTAAATAAATAGTTTTTGCATCCCTTTTGCTTGAATAAAAACGAATATCTATTTAAAAAACTTAACTAAATAACTTCAATTAACTTTACAGTTGCCCTGATTCTGTTCATTTTTGATGAAACACCAGAGAATGTCTCGATATAGTACCTACATCCGTTTGGATTGTTCATACATTAAACTAATTTAAAATTAAAAACAGAAGATATTATTATATTAAATTTTTGGAAGAAAAAAAGAATATCCTTGAAAATGGAAAGTTCGTTTGTTGGGAAATTTTTTTCCTTGTAAATTTTTTTAATACTATATACAATAAAGTGTAATTTTATTGAACAGTTAAACTTTTTTATTATTTTTTTGTGATAAAACCTCCTCCAAATATCTATCTAGAAATCTCCATAGAAGAATTTCCAAACTTTTGGAATGAAAAATATTTATCATTTGGCCGAAAACTGCAGAATCTTCGAGCAAATTGTGTGACACCAACGGATTTCTCGGCTAAAAATACATGAAATGTTGATTGCTATGCCGTAAAAAGTTTCAATAAACTTGAATTCCCCAAATTCAATATGCAAAATGAAAAAATAAAAATACGCATGACAAAAATGTGTCCTTCCTTTTTTACTATGTTAGAAATGGAGCACGACTTTGAAGTATACACCATTAGAAAGGTATTTGTGTGTAAATGTGCAGAAAGTTAAAATTATTTTAATATTTTGCAATTAAGCCAGATAAAATTATATGCAAATTTTTCATTATAAACAAGGACACACAGAGCTGAAAAGAGGATACAGCACAAAGAGAAAGACAAAAAGCTGACTGAACCTGACTTCATGTTTTTTCTTTTCTTTTCGTTTCTCATTTGTCATTGTACCAGGGATGATAATTGAGCTTTTCTATTTTGTACCAAATATCAAAAAAAGTACTAAAACTGTCAAAAAAGACTGAAATCAATCATACGAAAACCTTTATAACAATATTGCCTCCTTTTGGATCATTCACCGTACAACAAAATGAAAAAAAAAAGACACTGACATTAATATTTTATTGTATTGCTTTCACTTTTCTTTATAAAAATTCGAGAAATTTTGAAAGTTTATTTTATATTTCAACAGATTTTGTTTTTAAAATTATTCAACGACCATATATCGAAAATGCGAGGTTTCATTGTTTCAACATTGGCCTTTATGTTGCTGTTTACTTCGGCATTTGGTGGTGAGTATTTTGTACAATAAATCTGAGTGTTACACAGATCGTATTGTTATTGATAAATCTTTGACTTTTCAGAGGATTGCAAATATAAAGGGCACACCTTTAAAATTGGCGAAACATTTACTCCACCAGGTCAATGCATTGGATGGACATGTGAAGGTCCTAATGTGTTACATGCATTGTCGTTAGTTAATTTAAATTTGAAATACAAAATTATTCCTTCTAAATCTTTCCATTTGCAGTTGCGCTCCTCGTTTTAATGCAGTAAGGATGTGTAAAGGTTTGCCAGCAAATTTATCACTACCGTATCCACAATGTTGTGTAGGTTATGAATGTAAATAGTTTTGTGAATAATACCTATGTATATGTATATTATGTGAAGCTTTTCTAAAATTCTAAGTGCTTTGTAAATTGATGAAGTGATAACAAGTAATAAACTTGGAGTAAAAGATTGTAGATGTAAATGCTTTCACTCTGTAACATAATAGATAAAGATCAAATATTCCCAAGAGTGTTCCTCAAAACGTGAACACAAGTAGCACATAACTTCAAATTAATTTAGTGAATTATACATAAGACCCTGGACATAAAAATAGCACAAACCTTTGAAATATTTCAGTAAATTGTATATATTTGAGCCTTGGACATTGTGGTAAATTGTACCTCCTCTAAATTTGGACACATTAATAGCACAGTATTCAATAAATTCCACCTCTTCTAAACTTGAACACATAAAGTTAATTCAGTGAATTATACCTCTCTTACGTTGGGCACACTCAGTCAAAAAGTCTTCAGTGATGTGCCTCATAAAAACTTAAGTACATTAAATTGTACCATGGACGCATTATTGTACTTCGTCCAACCTTGAACACATTATAATTCGTTCCGGTATATTGTATCTTCTCTCACTTTGAACACATTTATTGCACAGTGCTTTGTATCATTTCAATAAATTGTACCATAGAAGCTTGGACATATGTTGTATAAACAACAATATTTTCATTTTCGTTACATTATTATTAGCTGTGTTTTTGCTGGTATGGCAGTTAGTCAGTGGGATCTAGAATTCAGGCGCTCAAGACTGTCGGAGTGAAAAATCATGCACTCGTTTTTTTATATAGCTAATTGATAGCGTTCAGTCAATTGTAAACTATACTATCTTTTTTGTAATTTTTTAGAGAGCTAAAAAACAGCTCAGAATTCCATTTCTATTTAAGTTTGCAGAAATTTGTATCTTCTATTGAATAAACAGAATGATGTTCTATAAAATAAAATAAAAACTCCAGTAAATTTAACCTTTTTTTACGTTGGACATATTAATAGCACAGCCTTTGAAATCATTTCAGTATGATGTGCCTCATCGAACTTTGAACACATATATTTTTTTCATTTTGGCTACATATGGATTTTGTAAAAATCTTCTTTGCGGACTACTTCCCTAATAGCACAGTTCTTGATTATTATGAAGTCTCACAAATAGCGCGTCTAAGTCAGTGAGATCTAGAATTAAAGCGAATGTTAATCCAGAGAACTGTACAACGGACACATAAGCACACACATGTAATATGTAGAAAATCACGCAACTTGTGTCTACACTAGCCTTGGACATATTAATAGCACAGTAATTTGAGTCATTTCAGTATATTGGAATCTTTACAACAGTTCTAGGCTAATAATAAATCTCATCACTTCTAGTGCGAATAAAGAACAAGTCATCACGATAGTGTAGATTGTGGAGTGCAACATTGAGTGATTGATAAGTTCCAGAGAGACGTGACTCTGCGAATATTGTTAAATTGTTCGTTTGGAGACATGAGATCAAGCAACAGAAATTAAATTACAGTGCATCCAGTGCATCTTAAAATAAACGTCACTGCATAAACAAGTTTATTATTGTAATGACGTAAATTGCAATTAGTTGTGTCTACATTGCGATTGGCCCAACAATCTAATCGAAAATTACAAACAAAACTATATATGTGTATATTGCTTACAAGTGTTACTATTAAAGTTACATATAAACATTTACTAGGTGAGCATCATTAGTGGCTCAGAAATATTGAAAGAGTTAAGATGTCTAGCACTAAAGGTACAATATTTGATGAAAAAACAAAAATTTGGCATGGGCCTGAAACAATACCACCCACTTATGATGCTGATTGTTCTATAGGACGTACTTTATTTTCTAAGATGAAAGTTAATCCAAAAGCTGTAGCCTTGGTAAGTTGATAAAAAAATATATTGCTTAATTGTAAGTATAACTTAGCAATTTCTATTAGCAATCTGATGTAGAAAATTGCAGCGTGACATATGAAGAACTTTTAATCGATAGTATTAGGATTGCAGAACATTTAAACAAATTGGTTCCCAATCAAGATGATATCGTTGGAATTGTTTCAGGACACACAACATATGTGACACATATATTGTGCGCCAGTTGGTTTAATGCTACTGCAGTACACCCTGTAAATCCAGCACATGAACAAGGTTAGTTGTATTGCTAAGTGCTTAGTATAAATGTTAATTTAATTTAGTTGTTTAAATAATTCTCACATTCTAGCTGTGATACAACACATATTTGGTATAACGCGTCCCAAAATTATTTTTTGCGAGGGCAAATATTACCAAAAAGTTCTTAAGTCTTGTCAGCAGCTACAATTGCACAGTCCAATTTACACCATTAATGATCATATTGAGGGCGTACATAGTCTTTTGGACTTAATACAACCCACTGGTTCGGAAAGGTTTTATGAGTGAGTATTTTGAAATTGCCATATGATATAACGGCTAAAAGAAAAATGAAAGTGAAACCTTTTAAATAAGCAAAACTTATTAGGCTTTATCGAGAATTTTTGCTCAGAAAAAAGTTTTCTGGAAAGTAAGGTTATCCCAAATAATTTGGGAGGGATTATTTTGAGATTTGTTGTGAGAATTTGTGCTCCAACTTTTTAACTGCGAATTTAAAGCGCGAATAGATAATGTGAGACAAATTAAAAACTTTTGTACGACATTTTATAGCATCTTGAAATAACTTTCATATGACATCAATATCTTTGATATCCATTCAAGAATCTTGTTTTTCTAAATGATGTGTACGGATGACTAGATTGGAGCGACTTTTTTTGAGTTGGGTCAGACGACTCAGAAATTTTAAAAATATTTATGAAATCAATGATATTTTCTTGTTTATATTCTAGAATAAAAATTTTATTTTCATTGTATGTTTATTAAAATTTCTTCACAAATTTTGCAGACCAAAGAAACTTAAAAATGGCGGCGATCAAACAGTTTTAATTATAAATTCTTCCGGTACATCAGGATTGCCTAAAGCTGTCTGTAAATCCAATCATTCTGTATGTGTTATGCCATTTGTCGCGGAAGGTGATGTATCCATCGTTTTTAGTCCGCTTGATTGGATAACAGCAATTTCATATACCATCAGTACCATAATAGAATGCACAAAACGTATTATAACAACGTCACCCTACACACCTGAGTATTTCATAGAACTATTGGAGAAATACAAAATAACAAATACACTTTTATGCCCATCATATCTTGCCAGCTTAGTTTATACGCCCAATATAAAACAGTCATTGTCCAGCTTACGCATTGTATACTGTGGTGGTGCTATATTGCCGGTACCTGTTTTTCGTAAAATTCGTGAATTACTACAACCAGAACAAATATTTTTGAATGCTTATGGTGCCTCTGAATTTTCCACAGTTATAGCATGTAACTATAATGCGGAAAAACCTAATGCTGTGGGGCAAATTATGCCCGGTGTCGGAGTAAAAATCATTGAGGCCGATGGCAGACAGCTAAGTGTTGGTGAAATTGGTGAAGTGCTGTTGTATAATGGTGCCACTTGGAATGGCTATTATAATGATCCTGTGTCCACGCAAGAAATGTGTGATCATGAAATGTGGTTTCATACCGGGGATCTGGGTTATTTTGATCAGGATGGTGATCTTTTTATTGTCGATCGGAAAAAGGATGTCATGAAGTATCGTGGCGTACATTATACACCACAAGAAATTGAGCAAGTAATTGCACAGCTGCCCGGGGTTGTGGAGGTTTGTGTATTTGGTCATACAAATGAAATTGAAGGTGATCGTCCAGCTGCGGCCATTGTTAGACAAAAAGATAGTAAATTGACGGCGGAAGAAGTGATACAACATGTTTCGAAGCATTTTGACGTTGAATGGAAACGTTTACAGGGTGGTGTTTTCTTTATGAGTTCACTACCGAAAACTGGTAACGGAAAAGTTATACGAAAGGATACAAAAATGATGGCACTGCAGCAGTTGGCTAAAGCAAATTAAGTCTACTACATATGCACTATTATATCATGCAAGATATGTTTTTGTGGTTAAATATATTTAAGAGTGAGTTCTATATTTAAATAAAAAAAAAAAAAAAACTTAAATGAATACTTAAAGTTTTATTGCAAAAATTTTAAAATATAATAAGATACTAGTGTTTTTGGAATTTTTTAACTTTTTTGATTAGGACATTTCAAAACGTTGTGAGTACGTTTATGCTTAAAAATGTCAAACTTCATCATGGTGTTGCCAGATTTTAGCTATTGATATTAGTGTTGCCAGTTTCCGAAATATAAATAGTACCCTACGTATGCTAAGAGCAGCGTTTCCCAAAGACTACATCGCGATGCAAGGATTTTGTTTGAGTTGTGTTGAAATGTGGCCTTTTGAATGACATATAAATGCAAGTCCAATTTTCATCGGAAACACCGAAGCACTGAAGTAAATTGGACTGTGTTGATGGAATATATATTGCGGAGAGTATTGTTAGTGTTGTCATTACTACAAAAGGAGATCAATATCTCCATTTCGTCTAATGATAAAATCGAAAAGAGTTGGAAAAGTCGAAATTTTATGAAGTCAAAAAATTTAGAAATTTGTTTTGAAAATGTCGAAAATTTAAAGATTCAAAAATTTGTGAAAATTCAAAATTATTCAAAATATGGTATGGAAAAAATTTTAAAAAAATGTCGAAAAATTTGAGATACGACTTATTCCTAGCATTTTTGAAATCATAATAAAATTTAAGCCGCCATAATTTTGTATACCCAGTTCATGATTAACATTAGATGAAAGAATTTTATTGAAAGCGGAATAATTCCATAAAAGGGCGAAAGTAATGTCATACAGATTATGTGCCATAATTATTAGTTTTAACGATATGATCAATTAAATATTTCGTGAAAACTGAGCCCAGTTTTATTCTTCTTTAACGGAATGTCAGCCAATTCATTTTATGACATTACTTTTGCACCTTGAAGGTACTTATTCCATATCAAGAAAACCCCATTCAATTTATAATTATTTTACTTGCAATTTCGAATTTAAATAGAGTTTAAGACTTACATTCGGTGCGGCAGCTTAGGTATTATTCAAATTCAAATATGAAGGTTTTCTTTCTTTTTCAATTTCAATATTTTTTTCTTTTCTTTTTTTAAACTCACCCAACCAAACACCCACCGACATGTCGCGACATTTGTTTGCAAAGCTACTGCTGAAATTTCATTAAACTTTTGCACTAAAATTCAGCCCAATTTTCTAATTTTTCCACACTCACGCAATTAAATATAAACAACATTACATTTATTACACCACCACTCGCGATTTTCTGGCATTAATTTTATTAATTTCAATAAAAAATTTAAGTAAATTTTACTTGCGCGAAGGGACGCGACATTCATTTCCGCATAAAACTGAACGCAACTGACAAGTGCTGCCAACTTAATCAGTCAGAGGAACCAGGGATGTACTTCAAATCTACTTTTCAAAAAAAAAAAAAAAATACAATTGCAGTTGGGTTATGGAACATAGCTTAGGGTACTCTTTTTATTGGGCCTTCCTTACACAACCTTTTTCTAAACGCTATTTCCGGATCTTCTGATGGTTATAATCCCGAAACTAAAACCGAACGATACTTTTTGATTACATATTTTTTCACTTTTCACTACACTTTTTTGAGATTTTTTTGGGCGAACTCGCAGATCAACACAAATATTTCACTTAATTTTTTTTTTTTTGTTTAATGGAGATTTATTAACGCGAACTCGTACACCATCACCAACTTCTTAATATTAGTTTGTTTTGGTTGCTTGTAATGAAATTTAGATGGTTGTATTTTGTGTACCTTTTTTAACTTTTGCCGTCAAAACAGTGTTGCAAAACGTCATTTGCAAATATTATGGCACATTCTCCTTACGACATAACTAAGAAGTGACTAAGACTACTTTATGAACGACACATATATGAACCAGTTTTATTTGGATTAAGACTTGATACTTAGAATAAAATAATTGCATATGGGCATTTCCCAAGTAACGAACGTCACCGCCGTACACATTTGTTTCCCAAAAACACGCAAAAAAAACGAACGTGACAAAAATAGAAGTAGTTTTCGTGTCTTTTCAAAGAAAGTCAGAATTCAGCGAAACAAGTCAGAATTTTTTAGTGCGACTAATCTTATGCAACAATGTTACTTTATAATGTATTTTGTTTGATTCAAATATCATCTGTACCTTTCTTTGTTTTGATCATAATCTGAATCGATACGTGAGAATATGAACGTGATATTTTTTCCACCATACAAATTTTAAATTGAAAATCTTTCAAAAAACCATGATTTCTCCCACTGAATGTTGGTTCACCTTATCTTGTTAAGTTGACGTGGCGTCACTAATTTTTCCAACGAATGTCATTTTTCCCTACCCATTTTACATACATACCAAATCTCAAAAATAATGAATTTTTTTTTTAGGGGCGTGGCATCGGCCATTTTTCCAGTGAGCATTATTTGTCTTGGCGCATGTATCAAATCTCATTCATGTGCGTTAAATTTTTTCAGAGATATGATGAAGTAATTTTTGTGGGGGCGTGATACCCTCATTTTTTCCAGTATACATTATTTGTCTTGGTGCGTTTTACATATGTACCAATATGGGCGTGCACCTCCCGATCCCCTTAGCGGCACATCACCAATTTAAGTTCCTTCTACAGACCATAACAAATAATTTTAAAAAAAAAATAATTTAAATCGGCCGTGTAGCTTACGTGTCCATAAGCTACATACGAACATCATTTCATTTTTATTAACTTGGTGAGAATGCATAGTGGCTTAGAAATATTAAAAGAGTTAAGATGTCTTGCGCTAAATGTACAACATTTGATGAACTGACAAAAATTTGGCAAGGGCCTGAACTAATAGTGCCCACATACGTTGCCGATTGTTCGATAGGACGTACTTTATTTTCGAAGATGAAAGCTAATCGAAAAGCTATAGCTTTGGTAAATTATAATAAAGAAATATAATATTTACCTGTATGACTTATAAATTCTAATTAGCAATCTGATGTAGATAAATGCAGTGTGACATATGAGGAACTTTTAAGAGATAGCATAAGGATTGCGGAACATTTAAACAAATTGGTGCCTAATCTAGATGATATCGTAGGAATGGTCTCAGGACATACAACATATGCGACGCATGTATTATGCGCCAGTTGGTTTAATGCTACAGCAGTTCACCCCGTTTATCCTGGACATGAACAAGGTTAGTTGCATTGCGAAGTGACTAGTGTACATGTTAATTTAAATTATTTGTTTAATTTTCTTCTTCCAGCTGTGGTACAACACATATTTGGTATAACGCGACCCAAAATTATCTTTTGCGAGGGTCAATATTACCAAAAAGTTCTTAAGTCTTGTCAGCAGCTACAATTGCAGAGTCCGATTTACACAATTAATGATCATATTGAAGGCGTGTGCAGTCTTTTGGACTTAATAAAACCCACTGGTACGGAAAAGTTTTATGAGTGAGTATTTTGGAGTTGCTATATTATAAAATGGGTGTAAGAAAAGAGAAAGTATAGAAGTTTCTAAGGGGTGTGTGGTATCTACCTTTTAAATAAGTAACACTTTTTGGGCCAAAACACTCTTGAGAATTTTTCTGGAAAGGCAAAATTCACTGGAAAGTAAATTTATCGGCAATAATTTGGCAGGAAATATTTTGACATTTTTTGTTAGAATGTAGGACATTTTATAGCTTATTAAAATATCTGCCAAATATGAACGATATTTTGGATATTCTTCCAAGGCCTTCCAACTTATACCGATTTTTCTAAATTCTATAACCGGATCTTCCGATGGTTGTATCCCCGAAACTAGATTCGAGCAACACGACGCGTCGCGACGGTTAGAAGAATTTAAAAATCTTTTTTGAAATCAGCGATGTTTTCTTGTTTATAATCTAGAATAAACTTGGTATTTTTATGTTAATAAACATATCTATGTATATTAATTTAACGAAACAACTTTCTCGGATGAAATCCAGAATAGGCTTGGAATTCGCAGGATTTCGGTTGTGATGTTGTTGCGGAAAGAATGATTTTGTTGCGGTGCTTTTGCTTTAAAAAACCCACCGTTACCACCGTATTTTAGTTAAAAAATCCAAATACTATAGTTATTATTCGGTTAATAAAATTAATTTAAAATTACTCGTGAAAACCGCATTATTTTTTATATACTAAAAAGTGATGTTACACCCGCACAAATAATTCTTTGTGGCGGCTTTTTTCTTTGTTTTTTAGGTAATCAAGTTTTTTCGCTTAAAATCGGTGATAAATTAGTTAACAAAAAGTTTTTTCATTTCCGAATCAAGGCATTGCTTGAGCTCTTAGCAATCTGCGAATTCCATGCCTACTCCTGATATTACTCGAGAAAGTTGTTTTGCTAGTTTTGTACACATAAAATATCTTGTCAAATTTGCAGACCAAAGGAACTTATACAAGGCAGCGATCAAACAATTTTGATTATTAACTCTTCCGGTACAACAGGATTGCCTAAAGCTGTCTGCAGATCCAATCAGTCTTTATGTTTTCAGCCATTTATCGCAAAGGGGGATGTAACACTCGTGCTAAGCCCGCTTGATTGGATTACAGCATCTATATATACTATCGACACTATAACATCATGTGCCAAACGTATTATAACAACGAAGCCCTACACACCAGAGTATTTCACAGAGCTGCTGGAGAAATATAAAATTACAATTATAACATTATGCCCATCATATCTAGCCAGTCTAGTTTATACGCCCAATATAAAACAATCTTTGTCCAGCTTACGCTTTGTATACTGTTCTGGTGCTATATTGCCGGTACCAGTTTATGAACGAATTCGTGAATTACTCCAACCAGAACAAATATTTTTGAATGTCTATGGTGTTTCTGAATTTTCCACAGCAATAGCACATAATAATAATGCAGGAAAACCGAATGCCGCTGGCCAAATTATGCCTGGTGTGAAAGTAAAAATCATTGACGCTGATGGTCGACAATTGAGTGTTGGTGAAATCGGTGAAGTGCTGTTGTATAATGGTGTCACTTGGAAAGGATATTATAACGATCCTGTAGCCACGCAAGAAATGTGTGACAATGAAATGTGGTTTCATACTGGTGATCTGGGTTATTTTGATCAAGATGGTGATCTTTTTATTGTCGATCGGAAAAAGGATGTCATGAAGTATCGTGGCATACATTATACACCACAAGAAATTGAACAAGTGATTGCACAGCTGCCTGGGGTTGTGGAGGTTTGTGTATTTGGTCATACAAATGAAATTGAAGGTGATCGTCCAGCTGCGGCCATTGTTAGACAAAAAGATAGCAAATTGACGGCGGTAGATGTAATACAATATGTGGCAAAGCATTTTGATGTAGAATGGAAACGTTTACATGGTGGTGTTTTCTTCATGAATTCACTACCGAAAACTGGTAACGGAAAAGTTATACGAAAGGATACAAAAATGGTAGCGCTACAGCGGATTGCTTAAGCAAATTAAGATTGTACCTATCATACAAGATGTATTTTTTTTTTTTTTTAATATGTTTTACCGTGGGCCCCACATTTAAATGAAATAAAAATTTGTAATTAAAATGAACAAAAATGAATAAATTTTTAAAATGTTTTTTTTTTTTTCATTTTGTATAAGAATCAAAAAACATATATATATAAGCGCTTTAGATTTAGAAAATTATATGTATAAATGGGCTATTCCACGCAAGAAAAATACATTTTATTTTTGTAATTTCTTAATGATTCTTTATTAAAAAATTTCTAATTGGTACGTTTTCTTTAATTTTAAGTTTTGGACAGAATTAGCAGAGCAAGGTATAATTTTTGTACTTAATAAATTAAATAAATTTACTTGAAAGTTAAGAGTTTAAGCTCTATAGAAAAATATATTCTATAAAAATCGGGTAAAAATTCACCGAGCTAAGGCCGATATCATCACTTTTTTCGCATATGTCACATAGTCTTTTAAGTCAAAATCCGAATTTTAGGGATGTAATATTTTTTTTATCAAAATTGCATAAAAATTCTTTTCCAGACAAAAAATATAAGTTAATAATGACGATAATTTGAAGTTTCTATGACCCAAAATGTGCAAGCTAAAAAGCAATTTTTTTCAGAAGTGGATTCTCATATGATATTTGACTCTTACCATATCTTTGAAATGATCATTGCTTTTAAAGAAAAAATAACATACAACCGTTTTGAGGCTCATTTTGAAGACGAAGAATAGTGCTAAATGATGCACTTAGTAGAAAATATCAAAACCATTTCCTGCGTAATCTATATAACCTCAAAAAATCGGTTTTTTAACTTTAGGTTAGAATATCCCAAAAGCCATAAGCGACGGAGCAATTCTGAGACCAAATTCTGAGACCAAATTCAAATTCAGCATTTCAAATGTACCGTTTTTCGACCTTTTTCAAAAACCAGTCGTTAAATTTATATTAAAAACATTTTTTCTTATTCAGTCAGTGCTCACCAGTATTTTGACACCTTTTCTTGGAGTTCACAGTTTTTATATACTCTGTGATACAAAAAAATAACCAAAAATTATATCTGCACAATAAAAAAATATTCTTATATCTCTCTCTTATAACTCTTATATCTTGCGTAAATTCCAACCGATTCCTTATTCAAAGACCACGTTTGAAGCCTTTAACTTTTTCTTATGTTCCCTTCTAAAATTTTTGGAAAATTTGTAAGCAAAAATATCAAAAGGTCGCTTCAAAATAAAAATTTCAAAAAATTCGGTATTTTTAATGAAAATCGGCCTCTAGCGCACAAACTGTTAGCTGTGGAAAGATGACTATCAGGGACAAAATATAGCAAAATATGTTTCCTATAGTTTTTGGAATATAATAGTACACATTTTTTGCGGTATTTAGCGGTACAGTCGCTCATACTCAAAAAAAACCGTATTTGACAAAAATTTTAAAAAATCCAAACTCTCAGGCTGAAATTCGCAAGGAAACTACAAACCGATTTTGAGATTCTTGGTCCTGAAAGCTTATCGGTCTTTAACGTAAGGTAATACACATAAAAAGGTAATACACATAAAAAGGTGGGCTTTTTTTCATACTACAAAAGTTTACCAAAAATTTGTCAGTGCATTTGATTTACTCTTTATTTAAGCAATTTCTATAAAAAGTGACTAAAACACTAAATTCAAAATTGTTGTAACATTTTGCAAACTATTTTTTTTTTTTTTTTTTTTTTCTAAACTAATTTGGAGTCGCTGAACACGAAAAGCCTACTTATTTTTTATTCCTTTGGAGCATTTTCGAGTTATTTTGACATTTTTATTTTCGAGGTTATATATTTGTATAACGCCAAGTTCGATCGATGTTATTTTGTCACTTTTACAAAGGCTGAGGTGGCGCTTCTAACAAGTATACCAATAATTATGCTCCGATCAAAACTGAATGAACTATAGCAAGAAAAACTACGATTTTTTAAAAATATTTTAAAATTTTCATATCAACGTCAAATGAAACACTAAGTTTTTTGCATATATTGTTTCTAAATAAATTTTATTAGCAATTTTATTCAATGACACATTAAATTCCAAACATTTTAAGCCTATTCTTAACAAAATCGAATGAAATTTTGTGAAGATATTAAAGATTTAGTGCAATAAGGATGATGAGAAGTTGTCCAGAGTAATTTCAAAATGTTCAGCCTAAGTCAACAGATCCAATTTTTCGGCTTCCGATCGGCCACTATACACTTATTGAACATTTTGAAGATGCTCTAGACAACTTCTCATCATTTTCTGTAGAAGAACATTGAGGATCATGTTACAATTGTATCAAAAATACAAACTTTTGGAAGAAATCGAAATTTCTCCATTTAATATCTTCTCGAAATTTCATTCGATTTTGCTCAGAATAAGCTTAAAATGTTTGCAATTAAATGTACCATTGTATAAAACTGCGAAATAATTTTTTGGAAACGATATATGCGGAAAACTAAGTGTTTCATTTTACTTTGATCTGGAAAATTTAAAAAAATTTTTAAAAAATCTGAGTTTTTCTTGCTAAAACTCAGTTAATTTTGTTCGAAGCATAATCATTGGTGCACTCGTTAGAAGCGCCATTAGTCATTCTTTGTAAACGTGGTCAAATAAAATCGATCGGATTTGGCGTTATACAAATATATTGATGTATATGAAGCTATAATCTCGAAAATAGAAATGTCCAAATAACTCGGGATCGGCTAAAATTACTAAAAAATAAGTGAAATTTTCGTGTTCAGCGACCCCAAATTATGTAGTTTAGAAAAAATGGTTTGCAAAATGTTACAATTATTTTTTTAATGTAGAGTTGTACTAACTTTTTATAGTTAACTAGCTGTTTTACCCGGCGTTACACGGGTTTTAATATAAATAAATAAATAAATAAAAATAAATAACACTTTCTTGTGAACTCAAAAATCTTATCGGAACTCCTCTACGAGAAAAAACGATGATGAGCAAAAAATGCCAATCCTTCGATTTTTGAACCAATTAAAAAAAAAATACAAAATAATTACATATTGGTTGAACTAAATTTGATTTGTTTGAAATTCCAGGTTTACGTCTTATAAATAAGTTGATAACATACCGACTGTAGGCATCACATTCATTGAAAATGAAAAAATACCAATTTTATCAAAGTTTTGAAAGGACACTACTTCTACTACTTTAGTACACTTTTTCGTTTTGTTGTACAACAAAAACATGAAAATTAAAATTTTACTAACACATGTTTAAGATTTTTCCTATATTTACACGTGATCCTCAATACATTTATACATTTGAGAGAGAGAGAGAGAGCAGAGTGTGTGCACAAATGAGAAACTCAAAATAAAAACCAATATGACAGCAGAGTATTCGTCAGACTCTCTCGCGCTCGCAAAATACCAATTCAACGCGGCGAAATTTTAGGCCAACTGGACTTGTGCACAAGATAAAGTTGCGAAACATTGTTGCTTTAACGGAATGCCATTCTTTAGAATGTATGTTTTTTGTAAGAATATCAAAAAAAAAAAAAAAAAATAGTAAGGATGTTACCTTTGGCCTGGCCAAAATTTAAATGCACCACACTTCAGTATTTTGAAAATTTTGTTTGTACGATGCCACCGCCTCTTGGCCGAATTCATTTAGTTTTTGCTCAGATCTTCATTTGCACTACAGAATTACGTCAACTTTGCTTGCATGGCATATGTCACGCCCTATTGTCCTAGTTCGCCTGGTTTTTGCTCAGAGCTTGCATATACTGTTCTTAGTATCTGTATTTACTGTTCGTTTATTTGAAACTACTACTTATATGGGAGGTGTTACGCGCTCTTGTCCAAATACACTCCGATTTTGCTCAGAGCTGTAACTTACTATATCTACACAGTAAAAATTTTAGTTTAATTTTAAAACCAAAAAAAGTGTTTATATAGAACAGTGCCAAAAAAGTTTTAATTTTAAACTATTTTGGAGTAAGTAAGGAGAATGTGGTTACCTTTTTGTTTTTCGCCAATTTCCACCAAAGTAATGTTAGTAGGTCAGTTTGGTCAATTAATTTGTATTAGTTATACTATTGTTTTTACAATTTGATGATCCATAAACTAAAATATTAGTATTTTCAAAAGAAAGGGCTGATCAATTAAAAATACCTAAAAATAGCTGAAAAGAACAGTGTCGGGTAATGTGGATCACCCTGTCTATTTCCTAAAGTAGTACCTTTATTCGCGACTTTTGCCGACTAAAAGTCGAGTAGTATTATTATTACTCAAACTTGGGTATCCCACACATGTAATTATCTTTTTGAGTTGTAATAGTAACCAGAGATGATATACGGTATCACATATTAGAAATAATCATTGAATGTATAAAAGAAATGTAAAATCAGACTTGCTTATGCAATTTTTCGTTGAATAACACAGGGCGACAAAAAATTGCGCACCGCAATTTTTTTTGCTTAATGTTTTTAGGACCACTGTAGAGGCCTAAAGCCAAAAAGGTGACCTCCTCACCCTTACGCTTTAGCCGCCATCTTGAAATATGTTTAATTCAATTTATCTCGTTTCCTATTGGTGGCACAGAAAAAGTAAAGTTCTACGTATTTTTGATATGGGATACGGTATAAATAAGTTGATATTTCGAGCGGTAGAGGCCGCTAAATTTCAGTTTTTTTTTCCATTTGCACCTACTGGGTGTTGATTTTTCAAAAAGTTGCGATAACATAATTTGTAACGTTTGAAAAACAAGCAAAACAGTGTTTAAAGGAAGTGATTATCTCAATTGGTTCTCGAGTAACTAAGTATTATGTGATCAATGTTCAGATAAAAAACAATAAATTTTTACGCGCATTTTATTTTTAGCTTATCATAACTCGAGAACCAATTGAGATAATTATTTTATTTAAAAACTATTTTGCTTGTTTTTACAAGCGTTAACAATTTTATGGTCCTAACATTTCCAAAAATTAACACCCAGTGGGTCAAAATGGAAAAAAAATGATTTTTTGTGACTCGAAATATCAACTTATGGATACCGCATCACAGATCAAAAATACGTAGAATTTTATTACCCGTAATTTTTGTCCAAAATTTTTTTCTGTCCGACTGACATGAAACGAGATAAATTGAATCAAACATATTTCAAGATGGCGGCTAAAGTGCAAGGGTGAGGAAGCCACCTTTTTGGCATTAGGCCTCTATAGTGGTCCTAAAAACATTGCAGTGCGCAATTTTTTCTAGGTCTTCATATATTTTTCGACAACTTTACTGTACTACTTTTGATAAATAAAATTTCTCAAAATTTTAATCTAAAAAGTCTCTCCAAGCTGAAGCCAAACTTTGATGGCATTAAAGCCGTCCACACGCACAGTTTTACCTCAAGACTTATCTGCGCAAACTGATTTGTGCAGGTAAGTCTGTACGTGTGGACGGCAAAAATCAAGTTTGCACAGTTCAAAAGTGCGGCCTGTGCTTTCTTTGATTTTCCAAAGATTTTTTTGTGCAAACTAAGCTTGCACAGGCAAGTTGGAACGTGTGGACAGCGTACAGGCCGTGCCTTCAATCTGTCGCTTAAATTGCAGTCTTCAAATGCATGTATATTGGATGTGATAGCTCTGTCATGAAAATTATGCGTTTTTTCATTGATTTATTTTGGAAAATATACAAAAGAAAAAACAATTCAAATGAAAATAAAATGTTTGCTAGACGTCATATTTCAATGAAAATGAAGTATACTGAAAACTGCACAGACTTGCCTGTGTCGAATGGACGTGATATAAAAATTATGCGCAAACTCTCGAGTTTGCACGAACTAGGTTTGCGCAGGTAAGACTGTACGTGTGGACGGCCCTTTAGTTTCAAACCAAATGTATTAAAGTTGGCGCAGAGAATATTTTAGTACTTTTCTTGGATTTATTTTAAAACTAAAAATTATCAGTTTTTTGAATTTAAAGCGTTGAAAAAGTTATTTTAGGATTGTTTTCAAGCCACTTTGGTATTGAAAAATTGAAAACACTAAATGGTTTAAAAGTAATTATTTTTAGTGCTAAAATTAAAACCTACCGAAATAAATTTCAAACTTTTTTGGAATAAATTTTGAATTTAATACCAAAACAGTTTAAAATCAATTCCAAATGGAATCAAAAGTAAACTATCGTTTTTGAATGTGTAGTATAATACTAATGTATGTGTATTTTGGGTGCTTTATCGCGAATAATGCTCTAAATATAACGTATTGAATATAATTAATTTGTTTATGGGAGGTAGGCGTGTCCGTTGACCGATCTCGCTCATTTTCAATTCCGCAAGCTATAAATATTTCCACAGACAGGCGAACATGACAATATCGACTCAAGAAGAGACGCTGATCAAGAATATACATATATACTTTTCTATACCCGCCATGCCTCCTTCTCTGAGGTACAAACGAACAGGCAAAATGTATATACCCTGGGTGTAGGGTATAAAAAAACTTAAATCAGTGCAAATTCCAACTTCCAAAAATTTTTTTTTTGCCTAGTACTTTCCGGGGAAAACCCCAATTTACATAATTTCTTCGAAAAATTGGGAGGACCCATTATGATGATGCACGTGACAGTCGTACGCTTGTAACGTTAAGAAAAACAAAGAAAACATCAAAAATTATTAAATCGAACGGATTTTATTTGTCCCGATCCATTTTGCATGTGTACCAAATCTTATAAATGATGATTTTTTTTTTAAGGGGAGTGGCCCTATTTTTCAGTGAACATTATTTGTCCCGGCGCTCTTTAAACACTTATTAAATCTTATTCATGTGAGTTACATATTTTCAGAGATATGATGAAGTGATTTTTTTGGGGGCGTGATGCCCCCATATTTGCCAGTACACATTTTTTGTCTTGGCGATTTTAACATACTTATGTACCAAATCTCATCCATGTACGTTAAACAGTTTCAGAGATATAATGATTTAATTTTTAGGCCCACGGTCTACTTTTCTGTGGAAATTCCGTTATGTTGTTCAGGGCAAAATTCTCTATCGATTGGCAAAGGTTTTATGAACTTTGGAATTAGTGCAAGACTCACATACACAGCCAGTATCTTGTTTGACTGGTCTATTAGTGCAAATTTTCTTAAACAAATAAAAGTTTTAAAAATTATAAGACAAATATTTCAAAAATGAAAAGCCGGAAAATTCAAAAGTTCAAAAGTTGAAAAATTGATTTCCAATCATTCCTTGGGCAGCACAAAACAGATTTAATATCTATATATAAAAGGCAAACAAAATCAGTTCGGTCCCTGTTTCTGTGCATAAATCCCTTTACAATCGCGAGTTTTTTTTTTTAATTTTTATTTTTTTTTTTAGTGGACGGTGCCAAACCTCTTAAGGGAAAAAACACTCTGACGGCTAAACCACCGGATCGATTTTTATGAAATTTGAAATGGAGATAGTACTAACACTAAGAAACGATAATATGACCTTTGTTTTTTTAAGTCGGCTTTGCCACGCCCCTAAAGAGAAAATGCACAGATATGGTTATTGATGAGATTTGTTTAGCTTAAGTTAACAGTTGAATGGTGTTTTTAAAGTCAAATCGAAATGGTCGAATTTGAGCAACAAGGCAAACTCTATTTTTAAGAAAAGTGGAAATTCACGTTTACAAACTTCTGTGAATATTTTTAAGTTGATACTACGCAATAATACCTTTCCAACGTTACCGTTCAGCCTCCTATCGTCCAAACATTCAGATATGCAAAGCAAAATTGAAGGCCTTGTCTTGGAATCACAAAAGGCCGGCCTAAAAATCAACGTACTAAAAGCATGAAGTTAAACGCAAACAATGACATCACGTTTAGAGCTGGCAGTGATGACATCGAAAACGTCGATAGCTTCACGTATTTAGGCAGCATTATCTCCATGGATGGTGGAGCAAAAGAGGATATCAACTCAAGGATAGCACAAGTAAAAGGCGCGTTTGCTCAACTGAACAAAATATGGACTTCTTCCGTTACATCCACCAAAACGAAAGTGCGCATTTTTGATTCGAATGTGAAATCGGTTTTGTTATATGAGTGCGAAACATGGCTTGTTACTGAACAACTAACGAACAAGCTGCAAGTATTCGTCAACAAATGCTTTAGGCGTATACTAAAGGTTTGGTGGCCTCGCACTATATCAAATGCCGAGCTACATCAAAAAAGCAATCAGAAGACTATAGAAAACGAGATCAAGCTGCGCAAATAGAGATGGATTGGTCACACTCACCGGAAACCACACAGCGAAGTTTGTCGCCAGGCCCTTGAGTGAAATCCACAAGGCAGTAGAGCACGTGGTAGATCCAAAATCAACTGGAAAAGGTCGCTGGAAAAGGAAATCCAAGAATCGGGAAAGTCGTGGCAAGAGATTGCAAGGGATCGCGACGAATGGAGTTGTTTCATATTGGCCCTATGCTCCACCTAGGAGTTAAAGGAGAATACATACATAAATACAACGTTGCCAAGATCATAGCAATACAAAATATCGTTCGGAAGATCTACATAAATTTTCAAAGCCAATATCGAATTACAAAAACCCATTTTTAACCGTCTCGAAATTCACCGCAGTTATGTATATGGTCATTTAATTAAAGTCCCATAACTAAACGACTCCACTGCTGCTTAAAGTATAATACACTCGATATTTACCAGCAGCATGTTTTATTTATATAAATTACCAAATAAACAAGTTTTTTATTATAATTAAATCGCTGTTAATTAATGAATAAACACTTATTTCAATTATTCTACAAGCGAAATTGAATATTGTATGTATAAAATGAGTGTTGAACTATTGATAATGAAACAGTTGAGTTTTATAACCATACGGAACGGGTAACATTGCCTTATACGACGATTTTGCAATAAAAATGAGAACTTTATTTATCTTTGCTTTGGCATCTATGTCACTGTTGGCTATTGCCTTTGGTAGTAAGTTAAAGTTCCAGTTGGTATATGTTATTAAAGATAATTACACTTAAAATTTGTATTTATAATTTTTAAGGTGATTGCAACATCGATGGTCATTCCCTTAAAATTGACGAGACATATGCACCACCAAAAGAATGCATTCAATATACATGTTTTGCGGCTGGTAACTATGGAGCAAAAGGGTAAGTTTTAAACATAAAAAACAAAAATAGTTACATAATCAGGCTTGTTCCGGAATATATGCGATTTTAGTTATACCATACAACGATTTCATGTTTTTTTCAAAATAACAGGGTTCCTACAATTCGATACATCCAACGTAAAAGTAGGTAGCTCAAGTTACCATCTTTTTACGGGACAGTGTTTTTCGAAATCTGCGCATTTCACTCTATCTTGGGTCAAATTTTAGTACCTCTAGCTTGAAATTTGAAGGACCTAAGTATATTTTAGTGAGGTAGATCTCCATGCAAAAACTTGGCAACTTAAGTTGATAGCTTATGCACGGGACAAAAATGGCAAATTGCGTTAGTAACTAATAGGCGAGGAGCCGGCAATACTAAAAGTGCCGTCATCGCGGATTCTGAAATTTTTTAATGCAAAAAAGTAGTTTACACTAAGAAGAATAAAAAAAGCTTGGTCAGCGTGGTTATAGCCTGGCAAAAATATTTTTAAATGATTTTTGAATTACTAAATTTTCAGAATGTTTTGCCGTCATCGCGGATTTTGATCAATCTTAATATTAATCGATAATAAATTTCATAACCATTCAGAAAAAATCCGGCCGATCAAATTTTTTTTGCCGAAAATGACCGGCAGACCTAATTTAATGGTGCGACAGTGGGTACTTCAGGCAGTTTCTAAGCTCGCATACCAAAATATTTTTAAATTTGACATTAAAACACGTAAATTAAAAAAAAAAAATACGAATTTCCGTGATAACAGAGAAATTGTTCCCACTATAGCACCATTAAAATAGGTCTGCCGGTCATTTTCGGCAAAAAAAATTTGGTCGGCCGGATTTTTTCTGCATGGTTATGAAATTTATCATCGATTAATATTGAGATTGATCAAAATCCGCGATGACGGCAAAACATTCTGAAAATTTAATAATTCAAAAATCATTTAAAAATATTTCTGCCAGGCTATAACCACGCGGACCAAGCTTTTCTTATTCGTCTTAGTGTAAACTACCATTTTGCATTAAAAATTTCAGAATCCGCGATGACGGCACTTTTAGTATTGCCGGCTCCCGGACTATAAACTTACAAAGTTATTAGTTAATTTTTCTTTAAAAATCTGTGAAATTTTTGAAATTTTTCGATTTTGAAAAATTTTAAATGTCTCAAAAAATTCTGAAAAAATCCGAACGCATTTTTTGGATGATTTCAATCATTTTATGCCTTATGCACATTTTTCGTACGACGCCTCGCTTTTGAGTAAAAAAATAGTTTTGCCGACCACGGGCGTTAGCAGCTGAAAATTCTCATTTAACGATCTAATCCCAATATTAGCGCTTAGAAAATTCTTGCATTTTACAGTCTAGTACAATTTTGCATAATAAAGTTTTTTTGAAAAATTGATATTTTGTGATTTAAATATGGTCGAAAAACTAAAAAAGACCGAACATTTTACATCAAAATACAACCAGTATAAAATTTTTGGCATAGTATGTTATTAAAAGTTACTTGTCGGATATTTAGCTATAATTTTTGTTTCTGGAATAGTACTGAAGCTATTGACCAAAAACTGAAGAATGTCTAGCAATATCGATAAAAACCGTTATGCAGCTAACTTTAAAAAAAAAAAAAAAAAAAATCGGGGTTTTACTCAGCTATGGTAGGGCTATCGTCCCAGTACAACCAAGTCTTGTCCCTAATTTTTCTGTTGCACAGCGTTATCAAATGCTCAAACAAACAAAAAATAAATCGGCTGTTTGGGTCTTTTAAAGAAAAGTTGTGCTTCATCGCAGCGATGTGAAGCAAAGTTGTTTCACGAAAGCCGCTCTTAAAAACCAAAAGACCGTTAATTCAGCTTGGTACACGACCATTTGTTTGCCAAAAGTTTTCGAGAAATTGAAAGAAACCTACCCAAATCCCAAATCATTTTGCACAAACAAGCGATTGTTTTATTGCAGAAACTTAAAAGGCAACCCTCATATACCTTGATTAAAGAAGAAAAATTTGAGTTATCACACGACTCATTCCGAACATTTTTGAAATCGTATTAAAATGAAAACCGTATTAAGTCCCAGGCCCGTGCACACGGGGGGTGTTTTGGGGGTTCAAACCCCCTCCCTAGGAAGGTCTTTTTTTATAATGGAACAAATTTAGTATTTCATATAGTGTTCCCTCATTTTCATATATGAAAACCCCAAGAGCAAGTCCTGCGCACGGTGCTGTTAAGTCCTAATTTTTAACATAAAATTATCGGTTATCGGGTTATCCTCAATAAATATTCCCCGGGAGTTTCTAGACTGCAATGGAGAATACACGGCAGACTGTGAAAAATTCCCCGGGAACATTTATTCACGTTTAAGCAGAGTGAAAGACTTACATTGGTTGCAGCGTTGCTGCTCATTATCCCAATTCAAAAAGCTTTTCTTTCTTTTTTCATTTCACTATTTTTTTCTTTTCTTTTTTTTTTAAATCACCAAACCACCAACATTTGCAAGGCCACTGCTGTAATTCACTATAAACTTTTGCACTAAAATTTTGTGTAATTTTCGCAATTTCCCGCACTCACACAATTAAATATAAACGAAATATCATTAATTTCACTACCACTCTAGTTTTTCCGACATTAATTTTATTAAATTTAATAAAAAATTTGAATTAAATTAACTTGTGCAAAAGAACGCGACATTTCCGCTTAAAACTGATCGCAACTGACAAGTGCTGCCAACTTGATCAGTACAACAAATTTACTTTTCATAAGAATGTTCACAATTACAGTTGGGATCCAGAACAATTCATGATCAGCGTCACCTCCTGAGTCAATATAGTCATGTTTGTCTGTCCGTCTGTCTGTCTGGATGTCTGTTTGTCTGTCTGTTCGTTGAAATCATTTTAATATTTTTTGGGAGCAAGGCAATTCGATGAAATTTGTTACGCTGCCTTCGTCGTCGAAGTAAGCTCGTCGGGGATTGAAAATGATTGAAATCGGTCAACGGACACGCCTAACGCCAATACAAAAATTATGTTCAAAGCGCAATATTAAGTGCATTTTTTGCGAAGTTAAAACTCTGAGCAAAAACAGGGAGGCGTGGCACCTCCCAGTTAAAAAGAATAGTAAATGAAAGCTCTGAGCAAAAACTAGGCGAGCTCGGACAAGAGGACAAAAACTATGTGAATTTGGTCTCCAGTAGAAACAAAATTTTCAAAATATGTACTGAAGTGTAGGGTATTTGATTCGCCATACATAGGATTAATGATTTCATAGTTTGAGGTTTTAATACATACCTTACAAACTGCACAAGCTATTTTGATGAAAATTGGTGGATGGATAGGGAACATAAGTGCCTTAAACTGAGCTAAAAGAAAGCGAAATCGAATAACACCATTACTAGTATTTTTTTTTTATTTTTTTTATTAAGGTTTAGAGATTTATTTGGGCGACCAACTAACAAGTTTTATTCGTATAAAGACATTATACTTAGAAAGAATAAAATAAATATATTCATTTCTCCATTTCAGTTGCCCTGCCATGGCTGCAGCAGATACATGTAAATATATACCAGAGGATTTATCAAAACCGTATCCAGAATGTTGTCCAAATTATATATGTTAAAGTTTTATAAATACTTATATACTCGTATTATGAAATTATCTAAGAATGATGTCTAAAGTTAAGGCAATAATAAATTGTATAAATATGGACATTAAGGTGTTTTCATTTCACTGACATATCGGCAGTTGCGCCAAAAAGGTCTACCGTGAGCCAAAAATTTAAATCCTCATATCTCTGAAACTATTTAGCGCACATGAAGGAGATTTGGTACATATGTAAAAAGGCACCAAGACAAATAATGAATACCGGGAAAAATGGGGGTATCACTCTCCCACAAAAAGCACTTCATCATATCTCCGAAAATATTTATCGCACATGAATGAGATTTGATACATGTATACAGAGCGCCAGGACAAACAATGTTCAATAGGAAAATAGGCGATACTACGCCCCTAAAAAAGGAATTTCATAATTTACGAGATTTGGTATATATTTAAAATGGATAGGGACAAATAACATCTGTTGTGTGTTGACCACACGCTGCGTTCAAATATTCATTGCCTACCGTTAGGGATTTTATGTTATCCATACTCAACTCAGTACTAAGGCTATACTCTGAATAGTTTTAGTACTGCCAGAGTTATTTAGGCTAGCATACCTTTAGGAGCTGCTAGTAAAGAACGGTAATCAAAAGAATGAAAGAACAGCGTACTCAACGCGGAAGCACTCTGACCCCTATATCATAGATATGTGACTTTATTGGGCACGTCAATAAAGCCAAGTAAGATATATTTCGCAATACTGCGAAATAGCATGAAAACAGATAATCTAAGTTGTAACCATACATGTATGTAGCTAGAGGCATCTGTAAACCTCTAGCTGGTAAGTAATTTCAAAATAAAGAATCAGTTAGTGATCGGAGTTTAAACAGTCGACAAGTGTTTCAATTAAATCGGAGTTAGGTGTGCAAAGATTCCGAACAAACAACGCCGTAACCAGTGTGAGCAGCAGCAAAGAGAAGTGGGAGCTGCAGCGTAGCAAAGCAGAACCAGAGGTGAGTATCTGTAACCCTTCTGAACACTGTCGTTTCTTTTGTTTTATCTCCAGGTAAACAGCTCAGCAGTATTTCCCATCGCAAGGGAAATACAGCATCAACACATCCTTTGGAAAAATTGGTGATTCCACCTCAACCTAACAAGATAAGGTGATCCAACATTCTTTGGGAAATCCTGGTTTTTTAAAAGATTTTCAATTTAAAATTTGTATGGTGAGAAAAATGTCACGTTCATTTTTGGCACTAATAATTTAACTGGAACAAATTATTATGCAAATACTTAAATTTTTTGGGAGAAATAAAGACAAGTATTCCAAACATGAACTTAACCACTTTTGATATTTCGTCGGCTGAGTATTATTTTGCCGTAAACGCCACTTCGTTGAAAAAGCAAAAGCAGATAACTTGTGCTCGTCTCTACACAAGTTATATGCTTTTGCTTGGCGTTTTCGGCAAAATAATACTCAGCCGACGATTTACCAACTTATGTATATGTTTATGTTTTACTAAAACTTGTTTGTAATATTATAACTTATATGTAATCGACATAATTTTCTTTAGCCATCCCCTGAAGTGCTTGCATTTTTGTATCCTTTCGAATAACTTTTCCATTACCAGTTTTCGCTAGTGAATTCATAAAGAAAACACCACCATGTAAACGTTTCCATTCTACATCAAAATGCTTTGCCACATATTGTATTACATCTTCCGCCGTCAATTTACTATATTTTTGTCTAACAATGGCCGCGGCTGGACGATCACCTTCAATTTCATTTGTATTACCAAATACACAAACCTCCACAACCCCGAGCAGCTGTGCAATTACTTGTTCAATTTCTTGTGGTGTATAATGTATGCCACGATACTTCATGACATCGTTTTTCCGATCGACAATAAAAAGGTCACCATCTTGATCAAAATAACCACATTTCCGTATCACACATATCTAGCGTGGCCACAGGATCGTTATAATATCCTTTCCAAGTGACACCATTATACAACAGCACTTCACCGATTTCACCAACACTCAGTTGTTGTGTGCCATCAGCGTCAATGATCTTTGCACTGACACCAGCCAAAAGTTGGCGGACGGCATTAGGTTTTTCCACATTACTGTTACATGATATGCCGGAAAATTCAGAATTACCATAAATGTTCATAAATATTTGTTCTGGTCGAAGTATTTTACTGAATTTTTGATAAACTGGTACCGGCAATAAAGCACCAGAACAGTATACAATGCGTAAGCTGGACAAAGGTTGTTTTACATTGGGCGTATAAACTAGACTGGCTAGATTTGATGGCGATATTAATATAGTTGTAATTTTATATTTCTCAAGCAGCTCTAGCAAATACTCGGGTGTGTAGGGCTTTGTTGTTATAATACGTTTGGCACATGTTGTTATAGTATCGATAGTATATAAAGTTGCTGTAATCCAATCAAGTGGGCTAAACAAGAGTACTACATCCCCCTCCGCGATAAATGGCTGAAAACATAAAGACTGATTGGATCTGCAGACAGCTTTAGGCAATCCTGTTGTACCGGAAGAGTTAATAATCAAAAGTGTTTGATCGCCGCCATGTTGGAGTTCCTTCGGTCTGCAAAATTTGAGAAAAAAATTTAATGAACATAAAGGTATACATATAAGTAGGTATTTTAGAAAAATAAAAAAAGCCCGCACCGGTTTTTCGAAATTTATAGCCATATAGTTTCGAGCGTCAGCGTTATTTAACCGTCTCTGTTTCGGTATGCTACACATAAATTCTATGGGCATGAAACAGATAAAGATGGTTAAATAACGCTGACGCTCGAATAACATTGCATTATATAGCAATTCCAAAATACTCACTTATAAAACTTTTCCGTATCAGTTGGTTTGATTAAGTCCAAAAGACTACATACGCCCTCAATGTGATCATTAATAGTGTAAATTGGACTGTGCTATTGCAGCTGCTGACAAGTCTTTAGAACTTTCTGGTAGTACTGACCATCGCAAAAGATAATTTTGGGGCGCGTTATACCAAATATGTGTTGTAATACAGCTGAAATAAGAGAACTAAACAAATAAATTCAAATAAACATTACCACTTAGCAATTCAACTAACCCTGCTCATGTGCTGGATTTACAGGATGTATAGCTGTAGCATTAAACCAACTAGCACAAAATACATGCGTTGCATATGTTGTATGTTCTGAGACAATGCCGACGATATCATCTTGATTAGATACCAATTTGTTTAAATGATCTGCAATCCTTATGCTATCTCTTAAAAGTTCCTCATATGTCACACTGCATTCATCTATATCGGATTGCTAATTAAAATTGATAAGTTTTACTTACAAATAATCATTCTTTATCAACTTACTAAAGCTACAGCATTTTGATTTGCTTTCATCTTAGAAAACAAAATACGTCCTATCGAATAATCACGTTTAAAACGGGGTGCAACTCGATCAGGCCCACGCCAAATTTTTGTCTCTTCATCAAATATGGTACCTTTAACTTTGAACATCTTCACCGCTGCAATATTACTAGGGCACTAAACATGCAGACCAAGTAAAGAATCATATTAACTCTTTAATAGGCAATATTTGTATGCACATAAGATAAGATTGTCTTATCGCATTTTGGGTTAATGTCACGTAATTTTGCCAAAAAAATAAATATGCATTATCGTACTTGTAAAATACTCCATACAATTCAGCAATTTTGTTTTATGTGTTGTGGTAATCGACTTTTTTATGTAAATTTAGTAAAAAATATTGAGCTTCAGCCGTACTAAATTTTGTTTTACTCTGAAATTAATTCTTTATCTACCATTTCAAAGTTGAACATCTTAGCTATCAATACCATAAAAGATCAAGAAAATGTAAGTATTTTTTTTTTTATTTTAATTTTTTTTATATTACATATTTTGTAAATACTACAATAGCTTTCTTAATTTAACTGTCACTTGTTTATATATATTTAAAACTATATATAATTTCCTGGTTTCTATGCATTCAATATATATGTATATGTTACACATACGTATTCATAAAATCTTTAATTTTTGCAGTTTCAATAATATCAAATTCTAAAGTTAATAAAATGTCCCTAATTTTGCAAAGACATACTACAATATTATGTGCTTCAGAAGAGGTTTTGATAGCCCAAACTTTTAATTAAAGTCCCTTGACTCATATCCAATTTTCTAGAATTTTTAAGTTTTCTTTTAACCACCCTGTGCCGTGATTTTAGCATTTCACAAGATTAAAAGAAATTCCTTAGGCATAATTCTTTTGATAATCTTAGATCAAGGCTATTCAAATGCTTTCCTTTGGAACTACATTAAACGATTTAAAATTAGAAAATGTGAAAATCGCGGCATAGGGTGGTCTAAAAAAAAATCTCGAAAAGATTTCTAGCTTAAGCATTGGAGTCCAGGAATATGATCCAAATTTGAGTTGGAAAAAAAGTTTATCGCTTGGCTTGACTAATTCAGCGCAATATTAACATACACATGTATGTACTTTGGAGTGGATCAAAAATCAAGCCAAAGTATCAAAGCTTTTGTTATTTAATAGTCAGCACTAAAATCCACTGTAGATTTTTTATTCACATCCACAGCACGAATGAAAATAGATCTGCAGTCGACGACTATACAAGTTCTCCACACCAAGTAAAACATTTTCCACATCATATTGATCTTTTTTCGAATCAAATTAAACTTTTCTCAAACAAATTAACCTTTTCCAAATAAAATTAAACCTTTTCCAAATCAAATTAGAACTTTTTCCAAATCACTTTGCCAACCCCCTCCACATGTTGAAAGGTGACACAATATTCAATCATACACTAAGTTTTATAAAGACAGCTTTTTTATTTTCAAAGTTCAATTGAATTTGGAAAAATGTCAGTTTATTTGGAAAAGGTCAATTGTTGGAAAAAGTTGATTTGGAAAAGTTTTATTTTGACTTGGAAAAAGTTTAATTTGATTTGATATTAAATCAAGTTGAGGTGGAGCATCAAAACCGACGATACATGTTCTCCATTCCAAGTAAAACTTTTTCCACATCCTATTGATCTTTTTTCGAATCAAATTAAACTTTTTGCAAACAAATTAAACTTTTCTCAAACAAATTAACCTTTTCCAAATCAATTTAAACTTTTTCCAAATCAAATTAAACCTTTTCCAAATCAAATTAAACTTTTTCCAAATCGCATGTTGAAAGGTGACACAATATTCTTCCATACACTAAATTTCATAACGACCGCTTTGTTTTCTTCAAAGTTTAATTTGATTTGGAAAAATGTCAGTTTATTTGGAAAAAGTTTAAGTGTTGGAGAAAGTTGATTTGGAAAAGTTTTATTTTGACTTGGGAAAAGTTCAGTTTGATTTGAAATAATATCAAGTTGATGAGGAACAGGTTAAACTTGGAGTGGGGAACCTGTATCATATCTTATGATCCGCCCTTATGTACATATGTATGTTTACACTCGTACGTAGCTATATTTATTACCTTGTATAAATAATTTCTTAATTTTCCTTATAAAGAAATGGTATACATATATGCTTATTTTCCTTTTTATTTAATTTGTGTAGCACATTTTAATTATATAAGTGTGATTTGTAAAAATTGTTGCCTTAAATTTTCGCTATTATTTTGTAATTATCTTTTCTTTTTTTTTTTTCTTAATGCTTGTATATATGTATATAAGTAATGTATATACTTTTGTAAAGTTTTTACTATTTTATGAATTTTTCTACTAACATATCCTGAGCTAGTTTACAAAGTTAGATAATGCTCATCTATGTAATTGAATTTTTATTTTGTTAAACATTCAGATTTACTATTTTGTAGATACAGGACATAAGCAACTGTGGATTTGTGTTACGCTTACAAAATGATATTAGATATTACGAAAATACTTAAAAAAAAAAACATAAATTTTTTGTGTTTTGATGAATAAAATAAAAAAAAAAATTTTCACAGCTAAAATAGATTTAAATTAGTTTCAAATTTATATGCATGCTTGATCTCAAAGTGTCCTTTTTTTTAAGTTGAGTTGAACAAAAAAAAATTGTTACAAAGTGTTCAAAAAATTTTTGAAGTTTAATGTAGTCTTAAGAAATCCCAAAACTCTTGACCATTTCATGTTTTTTAACTTTTTAAAATTTCAATTAAAAGCAATCACTAAAAGCGTAAAATAAAGTAAGCTTAAAAGTGTGTTATAAATTTTTTAGCTCTTAGCTTATGCAAAAATTATAGCCAAAAAGGTTCGTATCAATACTAGAGCAGCTAGTTTTCTATTTAAGTATATGTTTCAAAAATTAAAACCATCATGGAGAAAATTGTTCTGCTATGCTATATATTTAATGTTAAAAAGATTTGAAATTCACCAGGCTTCACCATATAGAAATTAAAGGATTTTCACCAAAGTTCCCATATCGCAAGCTGCTACTATATAAAATGCTACTACGTATGTTAGCTATGTTGCATACCAAGTTCAGTATTGGTTTGATTGCAGTGCTTTAAGATTAAAATGTTGACTATTAAATGTGAAGCACAGTGGACCATTTCTTATAAAGTTTTGAAGATAATTTAAAGTCTAAACTTTGAGTAAAAATTAAAACGGTAAAAAATCGTCAGGATTTTCTCTTCACTTTAGGCTTTTAAAAAGTTCACGACATTAGAAAGGTTCAGTTACAATGCACTACACATAATTATTAATAAAATTTCACATGAAATCTCAGTCAATATATCGTTTTGAAGCATATCCTAGCATTGGCAAAGTCTAAACTTTCCTCAATATATAAGGAGTTATCGTGAATAAATATTTCCGGGTAACCCCCATAGAGTATGCACAAAACATTTCTAGAGTCAGTGTGAAATTGTCAGAATTTTCCCCAATATTCACTAAACTTGTTTGAATCAATTCTTGTGTGAAAAGTTTAATAACTTTGTCAATATAACTTTTTATTTGTTTAAGTTATATATTAGCGATAGGCGTGCTTGTGAAGGGATTTTAAATCCATGAACATTTAATTTGAAGAATTTGAAAGAACATTCCCTTATTCACTCAGCAGGTATTGCTGATTATGCTTTTCTTTCATTGTTACGACTCTTTCTATGCGTTACAAACAGAAGTAAAAAGTAAATATTCTCTCGGTGATCAATATTAGAGCAGTTTTTTTACGATAACTTGTAGATATTGGGAAATCAAAGATTATAGCGTTGTATTAGAAATGTGAATTATATGCTATATTTAATATTAAAATTAACTAACATAATTGTTAGACAAAAGTGTATGTAAAACAGAAGTATAACTGAATTTAAAATTAAAATAGAACTAATAGTCCGGGAGCCGGCAATACTAAAAGTGCCGTCATCGCGGATTCTGAAATTTTTAATGCAAAATGGTAGTTTACACTAAGACGAATAAGAAAAGCTTGCTCAGCATGGTTGTAGCCTGGCAGAAATATTTTTAAATGATTTTTGAATTATTAAATTTTTGGAATGTTTTGCCGTCATCGCGGATTTTGATCAATCTTAATATTAATCCATGGTAAATTTCATAACCATTCAGAAAAAATCCGGCCGACCAATTTTTTTTTGCCGAAAATGACCGGCAGACCTATTTTAATGGTGGGTACAATTTCTCTGTTATCACGGAAATTTGTTTTTTTTTTTTTAATTTACGTGTTTTAATGTCAAATTTAAAAATATCTTGGTATGCGAGCTTAGAAACTGCCGGAAGTACCCACTGTCGCACCATTGAAATAGGTCTGGCGGTCATTTTCGGCAAAAAAAATTTGGTCGGCCGGATTTTTTCTGAATGGTTATGAAATTTACCATCGATTAATATTAAGATTGATCAAAATCCGCGATGACGGCAAAACATTCCGAAAATTTAATAATTCAAAAACCATTTAAAAATATGTTTGCCAGGCTACAACCATGCTGAGCAAGCTTTTCTTATTCGTCTTAGTGTAAACTACCATTTTGCATTAAAAATTTCAGAATCCGCGATGACGGCACTTTTAGTATTGCCGGCTCCTCGCCTATAAGAATGAAATTAACACATGAATACAACAAATGTATGTAAGTTTTGACACATTCAATAGAGAACACATTTGTTTCAAGTTTAAATAAACAAAAAACTTTGTCATATGATTTTTTAGGTATACATTTTCTTATGCACACATGAAACATCCATTAAAAGTTAATTAAAAATAAATTAATTTTTTTAAGTTGTTGAGACGTTAAGAAAATGGTTAAATATTCATATTTTTAATATACTTAGGTATTTTTAGAAAAATTTATAAGCTAAATTAAATATTTAACAAGATTTTCCATGCAAGATGTACCAATTAAAAAAAAAAAAACAAAATAAAAAAAATTATTAAATCTTTCAATATTACAATCTTTGGATATAGTGAAGTCAGATTTTATATAAAGTACGGGTGTCCGATGATTTAATTCACGCAAGATTTGAATTTGTCGTAATTTGTATGGTAATGTCGCCAGCCAAAAAAAAAAAACTTGAGACAGTTTGCCAGCTTTAAGGGTTAGTAAAATAGGAGCACTACACGCGTTTTCATTGCTGGTCAATTATTTCAAAAATAATGAAAGTTTGACTGCTACAATTCGCAATTTTCGTACAAAATATTGTTCAAATGAAAATGCGTTGTTCATTTTTACTAATCTTAAGCTGTTAGCTATTAAACTGCTTTCTTCTTTTCGGTTGGCAGCAATTTACCGCACAAATGGCGACAAATTCAGACCTTGCGCGTATTATGGGACACAAGGTTATTTCTAAGTTTCGATATCATTTCTTCCGAAAAATTTCAAAATTCTTTGCAGAAAAAACATTATACAAGATATGCGGACAAAGTTATCTGTCTAGATGATGTTAATGATTTTGTATCAAAGATTCTCCAAAATAAACCCTCGATTGCAAGACTACTATACCACAATAAGGACTTGAAAAAAAAAACCGGACTTCACAAACTGACATAATTTAAATAAAAATAATGCTAAGCCTAATAAGAGGTAAATATAAAAATGAATGTTACGGAGAGCGTAAGATTACGACGTTTGGATAAATACAAATAAAAATCCTTAAGCAAATTTTAATTATGAATAAAATCCTTCAAATAATAAACAATGACGCTAGTCCAACACCACAACTTCCAGCACATCTAAAGCTTGTCCTCATTGACGTGCCGATCGCTCCGTCTCCATGAGGCATTCACGCACCAATATGCGCGCATGTACTATACCACGCTTTAGACGTTCCGTTGAGCTCCTTGAACCCGTATAAGTAGGACGTATGTCACGTCCCATCTCCTCGATGACAGCCAACAATTGTGCATATTTGCTTAGCCCATTAGAGGTAGTGGCACCAACTGTGGGTAAATTGGCAGTTGATGTCATAGGCGTAGTGATATTGGCTGAAGTTTGCGTTGTGATAATCAACGGTGATGTGGACGGCGCGGGATATTTCAACTGCTGTTGAATTGAAGTTGTATTATTATTAAGCTGATTAGAATTTAAAGAGCTGCCACCGGCTGCACTGGTTGACAAATTAATTGCATTATTGATCGTGACACCGTTTCCGGCGGATGCAGCTGCAGCTGCTGCAGCAGCAGCGGCTGATCTAACGCTTGCAATCGAACTAGCTGGCGATGCTGTTGTGTTGGATTGTTGCTGTAACAATGCCAATTGCGCTTGCAATTGTTGTTGCAATTGTGTGTATTGCAATGCCGTCGCTGCAGCCACAGCTGCGGCCGATGAAGCAGCAGCAGAACTTGATTGCTGATGATGATAATCGCGTTCTCTACGATGACTATTAAGATGCTGATGCTGATGATGATCACGTTCCCTGTCGCGTTCGCTATTTCGTTCGCGTGACGGAACATGATGTATAGCGGATATTTGAATTTGTGGTTGCTGTTCGCGTTGCTCACGTTGTTGCTGATAATTATAGAAGTTTTGTACTTGGGAGCGCGGTATTGGTGTTACGGTTACATCACTGAGCTTAGACTCAACCGCTTGTATATCCATGATATCCATTTTGTTGTTGAATTGCAAATAATAGATCCACCAGAGAAAGCAGACTCAGTCGACTCAGTCGTTACCTATGATGAAGGAGCGCAACGTTATGGAGTTGTGTAAAAAATTGAGGCCAATGCAATTTAGGTGAAAACAAACAGTGAAAAAAAAAATGAAATTTTATTATACCTTTGTTTCTTCCTTGGACAAAGTTTCTTTCTTGTAATTTTGGCAGAAACTTTTCTTTTCTATCAAATATAGCTTAATTCAATTGTTTTCTTTTTTCTGGTATATTTTACGCACAATTATTTTTAGTCGCGAAAAAAAACATAATCATCAAGAAAACTTTGTGGAAAATGTCAAAATGCTGATGAGATGTGTTTAATGTATCTTTAGCAGGGATGCAAAATACAAATAAAACTCACAATCAAATGGTATCAAAATAATTGTATTGCTTTGCGTCATGTTTGCGCAAATATTTGTGTTTCAATTTTCCCAAATTGTTCATTATGTATATCACTGTTTTACACATAGCAATACAAATTGCTTATTCACTCTTCTTATATAGACGGTCAACTTATCACTGGTCACGAAACTTCTATGTATTTCGGATTTGATATTAATAGCCTGCTTCCACCTGAGATTTATTAGGTGAGTTACGGCTGTTTTCAGATTTATTTGACTTTTATTCTATGAAGAATGAGGTCATGAAATCACTTCATAAATCTCCGGTGGAAGCAGTCTATAACTTTATTTCATATAGTTCAAAATAGCGTACCTATAGGTATACATGCTTGTTACACAGCTGCTTTTTCCAGATTAATTTAAAGTTTAATACATGATGAATGAGTTACGGCTAAATCACCTTATAAATCTCCGGTGGAAAATTCCACCGCTCTCGCTTACTTGCAAGTGCCTTTAATGACTTGTTTTCACTGCCTTGGTTAACCAAACGGAAGTAAAAACAAACTAATAAGCAAATATCATCGATTACACTCTTGAGCCTGCTTTGTGATCTGACAGTCCACTGATTACTCTGTTGTTAAACAAACCACAACACTATTCTCACTTTTTTCACTTTGAAAATATTGTTTTTTTTTAAAACATTTACAATTGCTGCAGTTTTTATTTTCGATTTAGTTTAAAATCTTTCTTTTATTCCATAAAAAAAAAAAAAAAATCAAAATTTTTTTCTGGGATTTTTTAAATTCAGGGCTTCAGCTAACAATTTTTTGGTTAGCTATCTAGTTTATTAAAAGCGAACTACAACACGAAAAGCCTTTTATATGGCTAACTAACATGGTTTGTGTTTAACTAGATATAAACTAACCAAATCGCAACCAAGCAAGTGAGAATGGGTTATATCGAGTTTTGAAATTTTTATTTACTTATTTATTGTTAATCTTCTGTAACAATTAAAATTGATTCATCTTCACAATTTGATATAGCTTCTTCATATTCCTCTACACCAATTATACGCAGTTTCCGATGTACTTTGTAGTGTGCCTGTATAAAATGTAAATTGATTAATATTTTAAATATGAAATTGCGCTATTGGGGACTGTCCATAAAAATCGTGATGCTAAAATTCGCTGAAATTTAACCTATGTGAAGGCAAGGTGGAGTAAAATACATAAAACCCCTGCCCACCTAAGAGCGTCGCGAAGTTTATGGACAGCCCCTCACTTTATTTATTTATATATTTCAAAAAGATTTAAGCAACAAACTTTATATAAAACTTTTATTCAACTTACTTCCAAATGATGTTTTCGGCGAAATTTCTTTACGCAATATTCACACTGGAAACGTGGCTCATCTTCGTGTATTGACTTTGTATGTGTACGCAGCGTTGAAGGCGATACAAATTTTTGCTTACAAATTTCACATTCGAATTTTTTTTCGAAATGTGAGAACCGATGATTTTTCATATGCTCATGCATGAGAAATTCTTTTACTAAGGATGTTAAAATATATTAGTTAATTTTGATGAAGAATTATTAATAATGAAAAGCAAACTTATACAGTTAAACTTTGACTAATTCGAAGAGGATTACAAACCAAAATTTGCTTTTCATTTCTATCTCTATTAACTTACGACAAATATCACACGCATATCTACGTTCATTCGTATGACATCGCATATGTATCGCCAGATCACCTTTAGCAATAAATGCCTTCGCACAAATTTCACACTTAAAATTTCTTATATTATTGTGTTTCGCCATGTGATATGTTAAATGTACTTTCTGATTGAAGGTTTTTTTACATAATTCACATTGGTAAGCAGGTAAGCCACGATGTAGATTTTGATGTACACGTAGTGCATCCGACGTTTGAAAAACTTTTGCACATTCAGCGCAGGGAAATTTTGAAAGATGTGTCTGTTTTCTGCAAAGTATATCAAATATAAGATTCTTGGCTTTAGTTTGCTTAAGCGACACTTACCTGTGCTTTTGTAAATCTACTCTCTTGTTAAATTGCGCATTACAAGTGCGACAGAAATAGTTTCTTTGCAATTTATTTTCTGTATCATTTGCTTCATCCAAATAATAAACATCCCAAAATATATTATCTTCAGCATTATCTACAGTCCCTTGTGATGTCTCATCTAGTGTTTCAACATATTCACTTTTTGTATCAAAATTATCATCTGCAGGCAAAAATTCCTCAAAATTAACAGGAATGAAATCTCGCGAGTTTTCATTACTTGTTTGCTTATTTTGTGTTTCATTGTTATCCATCTGTTGATTATCCAATATTTCACTTTTAAGATCATCTAAATATTCTAATGTTTCAGCATCTAGTTTATAATCAACATCTAATAGCTCAATATATGGTACATCTTTATCTTTTTCATTAAAATTTTCTATTTCTAAATCTGGTGTTGTTTCATCGCTTGTTTCCTCCTGTGCATTTTGTGGACATTTGGCTTCGGCCTTTATTAATTGTTGTTCCGCATACACTTCTTCCTCTGCTTCATCATTTTGAGTATTTGCTACATTCTCAATAGCTACATCTTGACTAATAATATTAAACCCCAAATCGCCCGCTTCTTCATCTTGTTGTTGATCTTCCAGAATATTTTCTTTTATGACTATTTCATACAGTTTCTTAAGGTCTTGTAAAGTTTTGTTTGCTTTCGTTTTCAGTTTTTTAAAAAGTTTCATCTGTAGGTCACAGCTATTACATAAATATTGTGGATAGAAATCGGATGTGGCACTTTCAATCTACAAAAAAAAAAAAAAAAAAAAAAAATAATTTAATATCAATTTTGCAGTAATGATTCTTGGACTTAGAATAAAAAACAAACAAAAATACTGGCAGAATAGAGTTTTGTAAAGACCCTATGCTCAAGAAGTGAGAAAGACTATCAGGGACCTTCTCATTTTCAATTTTATGAATGATTCCATTCCGATTGAAATCGGAATTGAGCCCATAGCATAGCATCCCCAAACGACATCTAGGAAAGAAAAGAGGAAAGATAGAGTTGTGTTGGTGAACATTTTGCTTAACCCTCAGCGTACAATGGGGTTAGGCTAACCCCACGACATTTTTTCGTGTCGTGCCATTTTAAAATGGAGCACAGGAGGGGGGGAACACCTAGATGTAAAAAATATTTGAGGGCCCCTCTACATTACCTCCAATCGGCGTCGCTATTGGCCGCTTGGTTTTTATTTTAAAAGTATCCAAAGTTGCGCGTGGGGTTACCGTCACCCCATTGTACGATACGTAGGAAAATCACACACTTAGAAAAAATGTGTTTCTATCGAAAACCTTCGCTTTTACGCTGTTTTCATGAAAAATAGCGTGTCGCACAATTTTGAAACTTCAAAAGCAGTTTTGGCGCTCTTGCGCGCAGAGGGTGCCTTCTCGCGGGTGTACATGGTACTTTGACATGGTACTGACAATCGGTCGTCTGTGTTTGTGCAGAGCAGATGTTTTCACAGCTTTGTCAACATTGGTAAGAATTTTAGTTTCTTAAATTGAATTTTGCATTGTTTTTCGCGCAAAATGCGTATACTGAGGTAAATTTCCATTGCAGAGCACACTACTCTCGAATGCTGATAACATCCGCAGAAAAAACGTCGAGTAAGTAAATCTGTCAAGGTATTGTTTTGTCTGTGCATAGTTTTGTTTTCTCATCATTTTTCTCGACTAAGAATAAGTTATTTTGTTTTTTAGATGATGACGCGGGGTAGATCTCGAAACACTGCGGCTCTGGAAGATCTTTTTCATGATCCTCGTGAAAGTGGAAAGGAAGATGAAGGTGACCTAACCTTAGACATTTCTGCAGAGTATGAGAGTTCGCATGCTTCGGAAACTTATCGACTGTTTATGTATTCTTATCATAATTCGTCTCTATTAAAGAATATAAAACGATTTAACACTTACTTTCATGTCATTACAAAAAAAAATTTGCTGAGATGGTCTATTGCATAGTTTTTAGGAACTTCAAAAATCGTCAAAGTTCAATTGCTCAAGAAAATATACTTTTTGGACAGAATCTCAAAACTAGTTATTAAATAACATTCCCCAACTCTTAACCTTTCCAGTGATATAGATGTTGAAGCTGAAAAATGGTTTTATCAATTTTTAATCGATTTTTAAGAAAAACATGTTTTTCGAGGGAAAACATGTGAAAGTGTGTTCAGTTTTTGACCAAAAACACACGAAAATTTTTAGAAGGCAGGTATAAAGCATAGCTCATTGTTTTCCTGATCAAATTCCCTACAGAATAAAAGAAAAAAAATTATAAATAGACTCTGAAAAACAAAAGTTATACGCGATCGAAGTCGGTGGGGTTACCCTCACCCCAATTGTACGCTACGGAAGTTTTTGGAGGATTGTACGCTGAGGGTTAAGCATCTGTTGCTAAAAAGGTTCAACAGGAGTAAATTATTTCTTATACAAAATAATGCGCTTTAGTTCCATCGAAGAGACAAACCATTCTAAATTAAATGGAATCCAGACGGCCATGCGTAGTATTTAAATGACTGTATAAGTTAAAAATAGTTAAAATAAGGAAGTGTCTATTCGGGGGGACTCGCGTACGCGAAAACTCAATTAGCGTACGCGAAATCCAGAGTTTTTCCCCCGGGGAACTTGATTAATTTATATACTGATCCGCGGCCGAAGGCCGCCGCGAAGCCGGTGTTGGATGTCTGACAGGTTTAAATTCTGAGCTGCGGCCGCAGGCCGCCCATTTACCCCTACTTTTATGTAAAATTACTGTTGTAACGAAGCTGCGTCCCGGGGGAAAAAACTTCACTGGATTTCGCGTACGCGAGTCCCCCCGAATAGACAGACTCTTAAAATAATGACGAGTTGAACTTACTTGCATCCCAATCAGTTCTTCATAAAGTTGCCCTGCAGCAGACAGCAATATTCCTTCCTCATTATAAAGACTTTCAAATTCTCCTTCTTGATTGGGAACTCTACAAACTCGGCAACTATTTAATATTGCCTCGTCAGAATCCATGTTATTCGCTCATAGTTCTTAAATATAGTAAAATAATAAAAAAATATTAACAAATCCATAAAAAAACCACGCGAATGTGAAATAAAGCAAAACGTTGCAAAGTGTCAGTTCTGAGATGTGTTCAATAATTTGCAGTGTTGCCACATAATTCTTATTTGGCCATGTGCTGTTGCCAAATCAATGCATTTTCAGGGCCTTTTTCCACCGGAGATTTGTGCGGCGATTTACTGCTTTTTCGGGATTTATTTGATGTTTAATACATGATGCATGAGGTGAGTTAGGGGCTGTGTGTATAAAAGGTCAGAGTGTGATGTCACAAATAGGGAGAGAGGTCTATGAAAATGTGATAGAGTGAGACATGGGAGAGGGGCGGGATTCCAAAAATCGTATGATGTAATTTATGTACAGCCTTTTACTGCTAAATCACTTCATAAATCTCCAGTGGAAACAGGCTATTAAGAAAACATTGCCCCATTTTGGGGAAAACTATAAGCTGTTGAGACATTTTTAGGACTTAAAATCTGTGAGGAAATGGTTGGGAACTTTTCTTTACGGAGAAATTTTGGTTTAATCGAAATTAAGCACTTTCTCTTGAATTATTTAACGGTTTTTTCAATCGATAGCCCAGCTGTGATTAATGCGCAGATTAAGTTTAAGTATCGTCACTAATAGATTTATTTTCGTATGGTAAACCATGTGATTTACGCCCAGATTTAGTGCTAAGTCTCGAAACAGCCCTTAATCGCCTCATAAATCTCCGGTTAAAACGTTGTAATCTCTTCCACGAATGACAAAATTTTATGGTAAAAGGTGTTTATAGCCTGTTTTCACCGAAGATTAAAAACGGGATCTACGGCTATTTTCAGATTTAGTTGACGTTTAATGCATGATGAATGAGGTGTAAACAGGCTATTACTCTACTTAAAATTTGAAATCATCTATTTTTTTTTTTTTTAGAGGAAAGTTTTGGCAACAAGCGTTAACAGCTTAAGTTGACTAAGAAAAATGGATTTGTGCTCAATTTTCCATTAGTTTTGGTTTAAATTACACTTTTATTTGTATTCGCTTATTTGGTGCTTATTTAGGTTTTAATAATGCCCAAAATATAAAATAAATTATTTTTTTCCAGAACTAATGGAAATTGAGCTCGAACCCATTTTTCTTAAGTCGACTTAAGCTGGTTATGACTGTTGCCACAGATATTTATCGCCCATATCTAACCTTTATATGATTGAATAAATAAAAATAAAATGAAATGAACAAAAAAAATTGAAAAATGTTTTTCATAAAAACGAAGTTTATGTAAACACTTTTTGGGAAAAGTTTTCAAGAATGGGTTTTTTTGGGGAAAAATACTTTTCCGGGAAAATTCTAAATATTTATCTGGGAGCTTTGTTTGTGCTGTCAAATTGCCGAATCAGTGCATTTTTATATTTGCAGTGTTATCTGTGCTTTTTTAGTGTTTTGTTTACGTTAAATTAAATTCTTTATATTTTTAATATGTAAATAATTCCATAGCTTTAAAATGGATCATTTTGCGCGCAGGACGCCAAATTGCATTTCGCAATTAAATAAAATTGATGTTGAAGATTTACAATTCGTCGAAAAGGATTTATGTTTCTATGAATTGGTATGTTTGATGCATCATCGTTTCTGAGAAATACCCACGCATTACATTACATGAACTGTTTGTTTACTTTAACGGCTATTAATATAAAAAAATATTTTTTTTTTTTATATTTTTTGTCTGGGCCAGTTTGTTTTATTAAGCTATTTTACACTAAGAATATGTAATCAAAAACTATCGCTCAGATCTAGTTTCGCGTATATTTATTATAGTGGTCATTAGAAGTACCGGATGTGGATTTTAAAAAACCGGTTTGAACTGGAAATACTAGAGGCATTTCAAAAATGTTGTCAAATGACAGTTATTTTAACAAGCTACAAAATCGTTGCATATAAACTTTAAATCTATGGTATGGTAATTTTTCTTAAATTTTGACCAATATTTATGTGATATCTTGTCTTATTGTACTTTAGTTAAAATAAATAAAATAAAATAAAATAAATAAATTTATGAAAAAACTTATTTTTTAAAATAAATATATTCCATAGTAACATTAACATACCAAGTAAGCCGAATTTATTTACAATTGTTATAGCTTGGTAAAATACATTTCATTTGACTTAAATGTTTCAGGGGTTCCCAACTAATACTGGTTTCGATAAAATCTATTTGCGAAACTTCCGATTGCTGTATTTACGAAACTAGATCTGAGCAAAACTTTTGTTTTCTGCCTCTCAAACCCTTCTATACTTCTATACCCCTGAGCAAAAAATCGGGTAGGTGTCGCTAAAGTAAGCTTGAACCATTATTTAAAAAAAAAAAAACAACCTGACTCAAAATTTAAAGCCGTTTAGGAGATGCATTTTTAGTAATCCTTAAGTGACAGCTGTTTTCTTTTTTTGGTTGGCAACACTTCAACGCGCATATACTGGCAAATTCAAATCCTGCGTGAATTATGGCACACTTAAGGGCTGTTCATAAACTACTTCACAAATTATCTTAAAATTCGTGTGACGTAATTTATGAATAGCCCCTTATATCTCTAAAACAAAAAAGCGTATTTATGCCTAAAATCCTGTAAAATTTTCTTATATCGAGCGATGCAAAATTTCACAGATATGAAATATATACATACTTATGTATTGTATATTAACTATTTACATTTTCAGGTCTCGTTAGGTTTCCTACTGTACGGGAATGACCATGTCAATGCACAATTTGTGTTACAAAAACTATTAGTATTGGCTAATGCTCCAACAAACAGCAGCAGCTCTGACCTGTTGCGTCAATATGCTCGTTCGAATTCTAATTGGAAGCCGATTTTAATTGAAGCGTTAGCAATAATTAAAGCAAAATGCGTGCTACGAAAACTCGGCTTTCAATGGGAAGAGTTGCAAAACCATTATCTCCCTCACATACCAGAGCTAAGTTTAAATGTGAATCCTGTGCTAAAATGTTTATATTTTTTATGCGAGCGCATGAATTTGGTTCAAGCAGGTCGAATGGTGCAGTCTATTAATGATGAATACAAAACGGCGCAAGAACATCTTCGTTTTTACGATAACAAGTTTTTAGAAATCTATATGTTAGATTGGTTATCACGTAAAATAATTCATGTAGAAGGCAATGATGCTTATAATGCAAATTTACAAGTACTACTTAGTTATTTTAAGTTGAACGACTTGGATAATTATAAAGAATTACTTGTTCAAACCATAAAAAATAACTCTGCGTGTGTGCTAAATGATAGTATCCCGATTAATGGTGAAAATATTGAAGATAGCTTAAACTCTTTAAGAGTGAGCGTATTGGCTGAGGAATTAAATGAACTGTCAATTGAACAAGAAGAATCTAAGCAGCCAGACCAAAAACCAAAAAGTAGTGCCAAACATAGCCTTAAATATATGGTACACAAAGACTCTGCTGGGTTAATCATAATTATTAATCAAAAAACATTCTATGAAGAGTCTAGTCCTGAACAGCAGGTAAGAAATTTTTAAGTTCATGTATTCTACCTTATATGGAACCTCTTAGGATATATTATATATCTGTGGACTTTTGACAAAACAACCTAACTCGATTTTGCCAACTTTTCAGGAGAGCTAAAAAACTTCCTTGATACTTCTCAATTCTTTTTGTGTATGAATTGGAACAAATGTTAAAGTTTTTTATTATAAATGAATACTAAACAAATATTTTCTATTAACATTTTTTGCTCTAAGGTCAATAGTTTTTAATAAAATTGAAATAAGATTTTCTTGTCAAATACATATTTCTTATTTAAAAAATTCTACTTTTTTCCATAGAAATAGTAACTTATTTTGAAGAAGTGCTTTTGTCAACTTTTTTTTGCCATTTAACCTGTATCTTATCTCGACTTAAGATGTTTTGTGATGAAAAAACCATTTTCTTATGTCGATTTAAGTTGTTTTGTGAAAAGTATTTCTAAAAGTTTTTTGTTGTTGCAAATGCTTGAATTTTTTAACCTATTTGAGATAAGATGCAATTCGAAATAAAACATCGAGATAGGTTGATTTTCGATTCTATATCTCTGCAACTAAAAGTCATAGAGATATGGCAATTTTACCAAAAGTAGCGTATTTAAATTTTATGTTTATGATTAAAATCCTCGCAAATTGTCTTATTTCGAGTTTGTAGGTTGTTTTGTCAAAAGTCCACAGATATGTAGATGAAGAAAATATTAAGAATTTTTTTAAGTATGTTACTTAGTGACATGTATATATTTAAAATTAATATTTAATTGAACTTTTAGTCATATGTTTGCAAAGATCGATTTTCATATAAATCTATCGATGCTTTTTCTAACACATAATTATGACAGATTTAGGAACGAGTTGAACCGAGGACGTCGCGGTTGGTATAACTCTCAATCGCAGTCCCAGTCGCTAGACCACTGCACCATCCTTGGCGCTTTTACGAAGTCGACTTATTGCCAGTTTTGTTTGTGAGTTAGTACGTCACAGACCAGACCAGACCAAACACAAAAGTTTTTAAACTTGCAATTTTTCAATTATAATTAATTTAGTAAAATAAATAATTATAATTACAACAAAAATAGTCTGATGAGTCTTTGTGACGAAAGACGAAACATATGTCACTATAGCCGTGTTTTAATTAAATAAAATCGATCTTTGCAAATGTATGACTAAAAGTTCAATTGAAAATTAATTTTCAATGAAGAAAATATCCATCCAAATATTATATTTAGTATGATTTACTAATCTTTGTGACAACCTTACTAAATAATTTCTTATAGCATTTGCTGCCAAAGAAACCATTGCGTGAAAGAAAAGGCACCGATGTCGATAAACAAAAAGTCAAACAAGTTTTCTCATCCTTTGGTTATACACCGATTGAGTTCGATAATCTTACAAACATTGAGATGCTGCATCAAATACGCGAAACAACAAAACGTTGTTTTCAATACGATTCATTTATCGTATGCATATTATCGCATGGCATAGACGGTAAGTTTTATCAATGCATAACAATTAAACCTTATGGCGAAGTACTTTGTATTTATGTACTTTTGTATTTATTATATTCATAATTTTCTTGAATCATGTTAACTTTGAATCTATGATAATTTTATTTTCAATAAATAATTTAATTTTGAACTGAGATTCACAGCGAGCACTACTACCTTCAATAAATTATGTGCTTTTCAGGTGCAGTTTTTGGCTGCAACAGTATTCCTGTAGACATTGAAGTGATTGAACAAATAATGGCAGCTGATGCATTACAGGGAAAACCCAAACTGCTAATTATTCAGGCGTGCCAAAAAGATGAACAGCCAAATGTAAGCATACAGGCCTGTTCCGTAATCCGTGTGGTTTCAATTACTTTTCATTTAGGAGGCTTTTTCATGAAAATGGTGAGTCACACGACAAAAAGTATTAGAAACTTTTTTTGTGGGGAATTACAGGTTCTACAAATAACATTCACTGGCATTAACGAAAAAGTAACCGTTTAGGAAATATTATTAAAAAACTGCAAAAAGTCGAAAAATTCGACTTTATCGAATATTTCCGAAACAGTTACTTTTTCGTAAATACAAATGAATATTATTTGTAGCACCTGTAATTCTCCACAAAAAAGATTCTGATACTTCTTGTCGTGTGACTCACCATTTCCATTAAAAAGCCTCGTAAGTGAAAAGTAATTGAAACCACGAGGAGTACGGAACATGCCTGATAATTGATATTAAATAATCGAGCCTAAGGTCTTGTGTTTTAATATATTATTGTTGGAATATTTCGATCTTCTTCGAGGATCATTATCAGCAGGTGCTAAAACTATTAATTATAACATTAAAAACTAAACCTATGAAATTGACAATCAAATTTCTTTTTGTTCAATCTTTGATTAAAAGTATGTTAGCTTAGTCTTTTAAAAAATAGGTGAACTTTTGCATTTTATTTTTATTCTTTCTGTTTTGTCAGGAGCAAAGAAAAAAGGTGCAAACCTTAAAAAGTGGACCAACCGCTTATATGGATATAGTAAAGGCAATGTCGACTGTGCCTGGATTTCCTTCAATGCGACACACCGAACTTGGGACTTGGTTCATTCAATCACTTTGTGATAAGGTCGACGAATTAGGTGATGAGTAAGTTAATTTAATTGTTCGTTTGTCTTTCACAATACAAAACTGAATTAACATATAATTTTAATAATTTTAGAATGCACATACTTGATATTTTAGTATCTGTAACAAAAGCTGTAACAGATAAACGTGGCGATCGACATGAAGTAATGGTACCTTTAACAAAAACAACGTTAAGTAAATTCTTTTTTCTTCCAAAAAGAACATAATAAAACAAAAAATCATTATTGTGAGTGTGTGTCAGGGACTGTATAAATTTTTATGTTTCAAATATTTTCATAACCAATTTTCAATCGTTTGGAAAATATTATTTTTTTATTATTTTTAAAATTGATTTGCAAAGTTAAAATCAACAATTGGAAAATTATTTTTTTTCAAACGTTTCAATAACCGCTTTCCAAACATTTGAAATGACTTATCGAGCTAAGTAAAACACAAGGCATTTGAATCATAACTGGCACGTTAGGTCAGTTGATAAGATTGTCGACTCATAACTTGTAGGTCATAGGTTCGATTCTCAGCAAACATAAATTTTTTTTTATTTTTAATTAAATATAAAAATGTTTGGAAAACATTTAGTCCGGGAGCCGGCAATACTAAAAGTGCCGTCATCGCGGATTTTGAAATTTTTGATGCAAAATGGTAGTTTACACTAAAGCCCTGAACACATTCGGTGCGAGCTGCGAGTGCGAGAGAAAATAGCTTTTGCTCAAACGATTTTTTGAGCTTTTTCTCGTGCGTAAAAACACAATCAACTCGTTGCGAGTAAGTTTTTTTTTATGAAAATTGAAAACAAATGAAAACAAAAAACGAAAAATAAAAACGTATTTGTTTTCAAAATTATTTAAACTTCAAACTGAAATTAAAAAATTCAGTCGAAAATAATAAATTTAAATTTTTGTGTTTGGTCTTGTTCTTCTTTTTTAAAAATCGTCAGAAAAATAGAATCAATTCAATCGCACTGCGAGAGCTTTTATAAATGACGTTTAATAAAAGCTCAATTTTATATCTTACTCTAACAGCTCGCACCGAATGTGTTCAGCACTTAAGACGAATAAGAAAAGCTTGGTCAGCATGGTTGTAGCCTGGCAGAAATATTTTTAAATGGTTTTTGAATTAAAAAATTTTCGGAATGTTTTGCCGTCATCGCGGATTTTGACCAATCTTAATATTAATCGATGGTAAATTTCATAACCATTCAGAAAAAATCCGGCTGACCAATTTTTTTTGCCGAAAATGACCGGCAGACCTATTTTAATGGTGGGTACAATTTCTCTGTTATCACGGAAATTTGTTTTTTTTTTTTTTTTTTAATTTACGTGTTTTAATGTCAAATTTAAAATATCTTGGTATGCGAGCTTAGAAACTGCCGGAAGTACCCACTGTCGCACTATTAAAATAGGTCTTCCGGTCATTTTCGGCAAAAAAAATTTGGTCGGCCGGATTTTTTCTGAATGGTTATGAAATTTACCATCGATTAATATTAAGATTGATCAAAATCCGCGAGGACTGCAAAACATTCAGAATCCGCGATGACGGCACTTTTAGTATTGCCGGCTCCTCGCCTAATTGTTTTATGAACATAATAAACACTAACAAAATGTAAATAGCCCAGGAAAATAAGACATTTTCTGCGAAAAAATTCCCAGTGGAAATTTTTCACCGGAATTGTCTTTATTTATGCATGATACACAAACTGTGAAAAGTCCATCGCAAAGTCGTGTGCGCATAAAAAGTTATTAAGCCTCAAAGGTCTCTAAAATCAGTTTTTTGCAAATATATCGCTAATGCTAACTTTTACAGAAAAATGTTGGTCTACAATTTTGTAGCACAGGAAATTTCCTACAAAAGTACGTTAAAAGTATTTGCGTACGACTTCTAGTTTAGGAGATCACCCAATTTAAAAAGTTGTTAACAGTTATGATATGAAATACTACCTATGAGTTCATAATAAAATATCTTACTTTTCAAATTGCAATAACTCTTCAATGAGAAGATGTACAAACAAAATTAAAATGCCGTTTGAAAGATTATTTAATTTTCTATGTACCGTACAAAATTCTTTTTCGAACGGCTCAGAACCTTAAAAATATTCTTGAATAACCGTTAAGGCTTCGAAATTCCTGGTTTTTAAGGATATCTGCGAATTAGTAAGTACTACGATAAAAAGTAATGGGACCAAATTTGTAGAGAATTACAAGATCTACAAAAAATAAGCGATATGTGTACACATAGAAGTAGCCGTATAGAAGATATTAAATAGAAACCGGTTTTTTGGCATTTTAAGGGTTTTTTGGAATATCTTCTAAACGGTTACTTCTATGTGTACACATATCGCTTATTTTTTGTAGATCTTGTAATTCTCTACAAATTTGGTCCCATTACTTTTTATCGTAGTACTTACCAATTCGCAGATATCCTTAAAAAACCAGTAATTTCGAAGCCTTAACGGTTATTCAAGAATATTTTTAAGCTCATGAGCCGTTCGAAAAAGAATTTTGTACGGTATATGGAAAACTAAATTATCTTTCAAACGGCATTTTAATTTTGTTTGTACAACTTCTCGTTGAAGAGTTATTGCAATTTGAAAAGTAAGATATTTTATTATGAACTCATAGGTAGTATTTCATATCATAACTGTTAACAACTTTTTAAATTGGGTGATCTCCTAAACTAGAAGTCGTACGCAAATACTTTTAACGTACTTTTGTAGGAAATTTCCTGTGCTACAAAATTGTAGACCAACATTTTTCTGTAAAAGTTAGCATTAGCGAGATATTTGCAAAAAACTGATTTTAGCGACCTTTGAGCCTTAATAACTTTTTATGCGCACACGACTTTGCAATGGACTTTTCACAGTTTGTGTATCATGCATAAATAAAGACAATTCCGGTGAAAAATTTCCACTGGGAATTTTTTCGCACAGAAGCTCTTTTTTCGTCTTATTTTCCTGGGCTAAAATTGAAAAGTTAAAAAAACAATTTAAAAATATTGAATAAAAAAATCTGGAAAATATTGTATAAAAACATTTATAAAAAGCTTGCTCCAAATGATTTTCACAAGCTTGCTATGAAGGGTCCAGTTTCGATTATTAAACAATTAGAATTCAAGAATTTCCAAACACTTTGCAAGTTAATTTCCAAACGAAATGTTTGCTTCAATAAGCGTAAAATAAGTTATTTTCCAAACGTTTTTGTTTGTTGGGTATCAGCACAATATACATACATATATGTACCTTTTGACTAGAAGACTTATAATTTTATAATTTAAATTATACATGCTATAAGCATAATCATCAATGCAATTTATTCCTTGTTTTCGGTTTAATTTAAAGATATATCTAATTGTTTTTTGAAACAGTTAATAATTTATATTATTCTGCTGTTGTGTTGAGCGTACTATTCAGTGCTTTTGTTGTTAATCAGCCGTCCAATTCTTTTTTTGAAATTCTGTTGGTGTTTACAAAAGCATTGAATAGTATGCTCAACCAAACATGTCATCTAATAAATGCTTGTTGGTAGCAAAAGAATTAATTATTTTTCAATCATCACATTATTCTGAACTTGAGTTCTTTTTAAACTTTTATGCTATAGGCGTTTAGAAGATATATGTACTCGAGAGGAATTCCGTTTTGCAAGTAAAAAAATATATATTACAGCTGGCATCCATGACAACAAAAAGCCCGTATTTACAGAAAAATTGGCATAAGAATTTGCTTGTTAGAAGACTTGTTCCAAAATAAAATGATTTTCTATTTATTTATAAATTTTAATTATATTTTTTGTAATACATCGCCTGTCAAATCCTTTAATGCGCAGAATTTTTGTTCAATTCCTTATTTTTATTTTAAATAAAGTATACTTTTTCACATCATGTGCCATTCCTGACTACACACTACTAAATAAAGATTCTTGAAATATATTGAAACGACGAAGAGAGTTTATCGTGTGATTAGGAGAACGAAGCAATCATCTTTGTCATCGCAGCGTGTTCCATAATTCACACATTCGCATTTGCAGCCATTTGTGCGGTACAGTGCCGCCTACCCAAAAAAACAAAACAATATAACGGCTGACAGTTTGGGGTTAGTAATAGAAGAGCAATGCATTTTCATTGTTTAAAAATATTTAAAATATAATGAAGGACTAGCTGCTACAGTTCGCAAATTGTGACTGCTTGATCAGCCCCATTTTCAAAAAAAAAAAAAAAATAATTAAATGACGCCTTCAGCCCAAAATCCGCACTAAACAGTGTACAACAATGATAACGCGTTGTTCGTGTAGTGCTCCAGTTTTGCTAACCCTAAACCAAGGGTGTCAGCGTAGAACAAAAGTGAGCCAATTTTGACTCGCCTACAAAACCAAGAATATTTCAATAATTTTTAAAATTTCTGAGAACTATAGCACACACAAAAAATGTTTGTTGTTTTTTTGAGCTCGTCAAAATTCGCGGAATTAAAATATTTATGAGAAATTGTTTTTGTTGTTTCGCATGAAAAAAAACAACAAAAAACATTTTTCGTGTGTGTTGTAGTTCTCAGAAATTTAAACTAGTAAGGGTGTAAATTTTGGCCTGGCCAAAAACTAAATACCCTACACTGCAGTATTTTGAAAATTTTGCTTATATGGGAGGTGCCACGCCCTCTTGTCCGAGTACACCCAGTTTTTGTTCAAAGCTTGCATTTATAGTTTTTAGTGTCAGAGTGAAATTTAGTTGGATTATCTCAAAAAACTCTTTCAGTATAGCATTTTGAATCTTTTGCTTATATGGGAGGTGCCACGCCCCCTTGTCTGATTTCACCCAATTTTTGCTGAGAGCTTTCATTTATAATTCTTAGTGTCTGAGTCAAATTTGGTTCGAATATCTCAAAAAACGCTTTCAGTATAGCGTTTTGAAGCTTTTGCTTATATAGGAGGTGCCACGCCCTCTCGTCCGAGTTCTTCTAGTTTTAGCTTAGAGCGCGCATTTTTAGTCTTTAGTATTTGAAAGTTTGGTTGGATTATCTCAAAAAACTCTTTCAGTATAGCATTTTGAAACTTTTGCTCATATGGGAGGTGCCACGCCCCTTGGTCCGATTTCACCCAATTTTTGTTGAGAGCTTTCATTTATGATTCTTAGTGTCTGAGTCAAATTTGGTTCGAATATCTCAAAAAACGCTTTCAGTATAGCGTTTTGAAGCTTTTGCTTATATAGGAGGTGCCACGCCCTCTCGTCCGAATTCGCTCAAATTTTTATCAGAGCTTGCGCTTACAATTCGTAGTACTTATATGTATTGTGGTTGCATTGTCGTGAAAAATACTCCTAAAATTGCATTTTGAATATAATTTTTGTATGGGCGGTAGGCGTGTCCGTTGACCGATTTTGCTCATTTTCAATCCCCCGAGCTAACTTTGACGACGGAGGCAGTGTACCAAATTTCATTGAATTATCTTGCTCAGTTTTCCCAAAAAGTGTATTTCAACACACAGCCAGCCAGCCAGCCAGACAGACGGACATGGCTATATCGACTCAGGAGGTGACGCTGATCAAGAATATATATACTTTTCTATACCTGCCACGCCTCCTTCTCTGCGTTACAAACGGAAGGACAAAGTGAATATACCCTGGGTGTAGGGTATAAAAATTATGAAATATTGTTGGTGTTGCAAACGAGCCACCAAAAAAACAACAAAAAATAAGTTTTGTTATTGTTGTAGTTCGAGGAATTTGAAGTTGTAAAAGTGAAAATTTTGCGCTTAGCTCAGTGATTTGAAAACGCTGACACCCTTGCCCTAAACTGTCAGCTGTCAAATTTTTTTTTTTTTGTTTTCTTTTTGGTTGGCAACACAAATGGCGGCAATTTAAATCTTGCGTGAATCATGGGACACCCTTTTGACGATATTTGGAAAATATGTATGTATGTAAATATATCTAAGGATCATGTATGTATATTAAAAACAAAAAAAATCAATTATCGTGACCTTTGACCTCACATATCTTGACTTGAGGTTATATGAAACTTTTTACCAAGTTATTTAGTACATCAAAACTGCTTTTGTTACAGTCCCTGAAGATTAGTTTTTAAGAAAGTAAAATGATTCCATAAACACTTATTTTTTACAGCATGCGAATTGTTTTTTTACGCTGGCCGCTCTAGCTTTATTTTAAAATGTTATCAATATTTTTAAATATATATTTGTAGCTGATCTGAAAAGTTCTCGGCATGATAAGGAAATTGAAAATTTATGTTTTTTTAAAAAAATTTACTTTAGCTCGATATTATCTTTTGTGTCCTATCTTAAAAATATGACTTTCCACTGCTTCAAAATAAGCGTTTGTATCAGCAATACGCTCATAATTTGACCGCTGAGCTATTTTTTCAAAATTCGAAAATGCAATTCGTCGTATTCTTACTTATGGATTTTAGTGGTTGAAATCGAGAACTTTTCAGACGACTCTCGTATATTCTTTTTTTTTTAATTATTATCGAACAAGTTATTGAACTTAATTCCAGTTTATATATATTTTTACATACATTTATTAAAAGTACATGTTTTTTTTTTCAAACAAATCATGTTTAGTTAATTTTTTATTTCGACGAAATTTGAAGATTTAAAATCTTATATGTGTATCATTTTAGCTTTTATTTACTTATAAAATATTAATTGGAACATGTGCCTTAAATGCGATTTCATTTTTTCTTACATTTTTTTCTTTTGCCACTTTTTTATTTTATAAAAATAAATATGTTTCTGTAATCATTGAAGCAATTAGCTAAGTATATACTTTTACATACATATATTATTAATATGCATGTATCTATATTATATTATATATTTTTAAAACATGCATAATAAATTTTATACAATTATTAAATGCCTATTTATGTTATTTGGGTAGGAATTATTTATTGTAAATGCATTATAACCATTTTCTTTTCAGCGTGTGCTAAACTTTACTTATTTTTGAACTGAACTGTATACAATTTTTTTTTTATATTGTTTTTACTTTTTTTTTTTTTTTTTGTACTGCTGTTCCACACCACAACATTTTTGTAAAATAAAAATTTAACCAACATTTAGAATATTAGGCTATATACTTATATATGCTCAAAGTGAAAATTTGCTAATATATAAGGGAAACTAAAAAAACAGTGCTTTAGAAATTAATTTCAATAACAACAACACCAACAAATAGTGTCGCTCGTTTCGGAAATAAGTAGATTAGGATATAGTTTTTATAAAAACTGGCATATGTTCGGAACCCCTGAATGGATATGAAAAATTTTGCTGTCACATGAAAGGTATTTTAAGGGGCACAAAAGTCTTAAATCCGAATCATGGTTTTTGAACATTATTTTCTCCAAAAAAAACTTCTTATGTTTTATTAACAAAATATGAAAGTTTTATCTATTTTCTTTAATTAAATATGTACCTAAATTTTTTTCATTTTTGATAGAAAACAATATGGCAGACCAATCCATCAATTGGCACAGAACTTATACTGGTTTTTATAAAAGCTTTATCCGGATCTTCCGAAACTAGATCCGCGCGACACTTTTTGATTACACATTCTTTCTTAGAATAAAGTGCTGAACAAGAAAAGATTAAACCAACTTGGGTTTTGGACACTAAAGTAAGCTTAAGCCAAAATAAGTTCTTAATAAATTAAATTTTTGGCCTTAGACATTTTAGCATCGAATAGAAAGCACAATTTTCTTATAGTAATATTCTTTACAAAATTGCCCTGTGTTACCAAAGTTAAGTGCTTATGGTCAAAGTTTATGTTCTTGAAATTAATTAAACACGAATTACAAAGGGGTGCTGAAGAAAGAATGCAAATATATTTGGATCACTAAAAGCTGATAAATATCCTATTTAGTTTCATTCGTCGTCGAGTAATATAAGATATTTGAACAGCTACATAACTTGCTCTATTCTACGCACTGTATGCTGAAGTGGAGTGAAAATCTACACAGGTTTCCCACTACAAGTTAAACCTTTTTCACATCATATTGATATTTTTTCCAATGAAATTAAACTTTTTCCAAATCGCTTGACCAACTCGCTCTACATTTTGGAAGTTGTTTGGTAGACACAATACACATTCATGCACCAAATTTCATTACGACAGTTATTGTAGGTAAAGAGATATTAATTTTAAGTGTATGATTTGCAAAGTTGACCTAATTTTATTAAGAAAAAGTTTAATTTGATTTAGAAAAAGTTTAACTTGATTTGGAAAAAGATCAATATGACGTGGAAAAGGTTTATCTTTAAGGTTTGAATTTATTAAATAAAACAAATATTTTGAAACTAAAAAGTTTGAGTTGGTAACGGGAAATGCGATCGGTCTCCGAAGATGCCGTGGAACCGATCAATCAAAGGTTTTTGTGGTATCGATGAGCTTATCATGTATTTTCTAGAAACTCCTTCTCGAGAATATAATTCCTTTCTCGAAAGGGAATATTTGCTATCGTGAAAATTTTGAAAATGGAAACTCCAATTCCAGCATAGATACATTTTTGTTTAATTTTTCTTTTAAATTTTATATTCGATTTTGACATAGTGTTGCCAAACAAAAATTGGTAAATTTACCTAAAACGGGTAATTTTCAAAGAATTTATGCATAAGTGGAAATTAAATCAAAAGTATACTAGTTGTTACTTGCTGCGAAATTGTATCTTTTTATTAAATAAATTTTGGCCGAAAAAGGTACTTCTTTATATGAAAAGTGGTATTTATTTATTCAATCAATTTGCTGGCAACACTGTTTTGACAGCTAAGGTTAAAAAAGGTAAACAATATATAAACATCAAAATTTCATTAAACAGGACCAGTACAAAGTAAAATTTCAAAATTGTTGATGGTATACGAGTTTGGATAAGTAAATCTCCATTAATAAAAAATAAACTAGTAAGGGTGTTACCTTTGGCCTGGCCAAACATTAAATACCCTACGCTGCAGTGTTTTGAAAATATTGCTCTGCAGGTGGTGCCACCACCTCTTTTCCGAATTCACATAGGTTTTGCTTAGATCTTGCGCTTACTGTTCTCAGAATCTGAGTGAAATTTGGTTGGGTTCCCTCAAAAAACGTTTTCAGTATAGCATTTTGAAGCTTTTGCTTATATGGGAGGTGCCACGCCCTCTTGTCCGAGGTCGCCTAGTTTTTGCTCAGAGGTTGCCTTTACTGTATTAACTGCCAGAGTGAAATTTAGTTGGATTATCTCAAAAAATATTTTCTGTATCGCACTTTGAAGCTTTTGCTTATATGGGAGGTGCCACGCCATCTTGTCCGATTTCATCTAGTTTTTGCTCAGAGCTTGCACTTATTATTCTAAATGTCTGTGTAAAATTTAGTTGGATTATCTCGAAAAACGCTTTCTGTATAGCATTTTGAAGCTTTTGCTTATATAGGAGGTGCCACACCACTTCCCGATTTCGTCTAGTTTTTGCTCAGAGCTTGTGCTTACCGTTCTTTGTGTGTATATGGTTGCATTGTGGTGAAAAGTACTCTTAAAGTTGTATTTTGAATATAATTTTTGTATGTAGGCGTGTCCGTAGACCGATTTCGCTCATTTTCAATAAATCGAGTTAACTTTAACAACGGAAGCTATGTACCAAATTTCATCTAATTATCTTGCTTAGTTTTCTCGTGAAAAATATTTCCACAGACAGACGGACATGGCTATATCGACTCAGGAGGTGACGCTGATCAGGAATATGTATACTTTTCCATATCTACCACGCCTCCTTCTCTGCGTTACAAACGGAAGGACAAAGTGAATATACCCTGCGTGTAGGGTATATAAAAAGTAAATTGAAAAAGTGGAGATGGTCTACGGGTTCGGCCAAATAAATATCTACAATTAAAAAAAAAAAGTGAAGTGAAACATTAGTGATAGTCACACGTTGTGAGAAGCTGAATAAAAAAAAGTTAAGTGATGTAAAATAAAAAATTTCGGGGATATAACCATTGGAAGATCCGGACATAGCATTTAAAAAAAGCGGTATAAGTTGGAGGCCTTTGGATGAATATCATAAGAATTGGTGTGACTCGAAAGGTATTTTAGTAAGCTATAAAATTGTTCTAAAAATATTTTTAAACTGGAGAATAAATTCTTAAAAAAAATGTCAAAATATTCCCTCCCCAAATAATTGCCGATAACCTAGCTTCCCAGAAAATTTTTTTTTTGCCATTGCATGTTACCGAGTAGGAGCAAAAATGCTTAAGAATGTTTATTCATGATAAGGCCCTATTTTACCCGAGCTAAGGAACATAAGAAGAAGCAGCATTTTGGTTGTCTATACATAATACGAGATTATCGTGTCACACAGTGTAATTAAAGGTTAATTAAATTATTTTCTATTAAAATACTATATAGAAATTTTCACTTTATGCCGATTAAATAAGTATATGCGTTTTTAATGGTGTTAAACCTATGGAGCGGAAAGGTGTTCTTTTTTCTTTGTAAACAGGTGTTTTCCCAATATATGTATGTTAAGTATCTTAAGCGTAAATATATTTCGTCATGAATTTCAAAAGAAATTCTTTTCTTTTTTATGTTATTTTATAGTGAGCAAAGTATTTAATTTAATATTTGTTTTATAATTACATAGTAACTTAAAGTTATAGTACATTTGGAACTTATTTTTAGTTTTAATTTTAAAATTAAAATTTTATTTTATTTCTTAATTTGTGCTAGATTTTTTTTTTATATTTTATAATGTTTAGGTATAGTCGTTAGAAAAAAAGCTTAAGCTTTTGCAACATTTAAACTTTCTGTATTAATTTTTAACTTAAATTCTAATTTAAATATTTTCTTCTCTTTTTCTTAAGCTTATGTTGATAAAACAAAAAAAAAAAAAAAAACGATGAATTTAATAACATTCAAACTCAAATTTTAGACCTGAATAAATTTTAGACCTGAATAACTTTTAGTAGGGTAAGGGAGGGAAATATGGACCACCCATCTTTCTTTTTTAAATAAAACCCAAAATACATAAAACAAATCAGTTAATTTTATGTCATCCAGCAAATGAAACAATTTACCTTTATTCTGATTCACTTTTAGATAAATATCTCATCAGGATAAAGAAAAAAAAATTAAAAAACTGAAAATACTCAAAATGAAGATAAAAAAAAAGTGTAGTGTAATATGGACCATACAGTCCATTTGGTACAGAAGTTGCATATAAAAATGTCACTTCCACATTCAGCACATTTTTCATGACTCCAAGAACGTCAGATTGCACATTCAACCCAAAATTCGCCACGTCGATCTTCTGAGTAAAGGCCCAATGGGGAATGGAGCGCATCAATAGCGCTTCTGAAGCGCTCTAAAGCAGCAGTGAAGCGCATCTCTCTCGTTGCCAAAAGCGCTGAAATTAACATTGGCATGTCATTAGAACGAAGCGCTTCGCTCTCGCTACAAGAAATGGTCTTTGGATGCGCATCGCTCTCACATCCAAAAATGCTGTTTGGATGCGCATCGCTCTCGCTACCAGAAATGCTCTTTGGAAGCGCATCGCTCTCGCATTCAGAAATGCTCTTTGGATGCTTTTTGGATGACAATAAAAATATTTAAAAAATTAATTTTTAATTGAAATTTTACGTCTTTCGTCAAGACACATCAGACTATTATTTTTTTTTTTTGATGTAATTATAATTATTTTTATTTTACTAAATTAATTCTAATTGAAAAATTGCAAGTTGAAAACTTTTGTGTTAGGTCTGGGCCGGAGTTGAACCGAGGACCTCACGGTTGCTACAGCTCTTAATCGCAGTGCCAGTCGCTAGACCACTGCTCTATCATCGCGCTCTTACGAAGATGACTTATTGATTTATTTTGTTTTGTACGTTAATACGTGACCGAAAGCGCTTCGTTCTCGCTACCAGAAATGCTCTTTGGATGCGCATCGCTCTCGCATTCAGAAATGCTCTTTGGATGCGCTTCGCTCTCGCTGCCTATAGCGCAGAAAATATGCGCATGCAAATCAGCTCTTTAGATACGAGAAGGACGCGCATCGCTTTTGCATCTTGGGGATGCGCATCGAAATTTTCTGTTGGGGGTGTTACATTATATGCATTTTTTATTATTTTTTCCTTTGTAGTTAACGAATTACATATAATGACCATCAGACTCGTCATGAAAACTGCAACTAGATTCCCCATCTGAAAAAGAAGATAACTACATTTCTTTTTGAGGCTTTTTTCTTTGGTGGTCCATATTACCCATAGCACGTGTTGGTGAAATAAATGGTTTTTTTATCAAAAACTCTTTTGGTTAATGAACTTATTTGTGCTAATAAATTATAAATGGTATTCACTGACTTTACATAATTAACCATTTATTTAAAAACGCGATGTCTTTAAAGTGAAATAATGAAATATACTCACGAGAAAAAAATTATCACTGATCATTTTTTTAGAAAAATCAACTTTACAGAAACATGTGACTTCACCGAAAGCTAAAATCGCCCTATTATAAGCTTTAGGTATTAGCGTTAAGTTTGAACATGAATAACGATTAATCCTATGTATGCAGTGGGAAATAACCGTGTGGTCCATATTACCCACGTAGTCCATATTTCCCTCCCTTACCCTACCTATTATAATTTAGGTTTATTTTATTTTATTTTTATAAGGTATGCTTTTATCAACAAAATTATTCATTAAACAAATAACATACCTATAACTATCAAATCCAATAACTGCAAATTATAATTATAATTATGCTGGTTGATTTTTTTTTTTCTGAAATATATTTTTTTCATTTAAAATTTCTGTCTAGATTTTGAGGTACTGAATCGATAATTTGAGAGTCTTAAAATTGTACAAAAAATCTAAAAATTAATTTTTAATCTAATATACATGATGGGCCTTATCATGAATTAATGAGCTATAAAATTGTCGTACAGCAAAAAGTTTCTACTTTGTCATATTTCATTTATTCGTGCTTTAATTCCCTGTTTATAAAATTATAAAATAAATTCTTACAAAAAACGTCAGTACATTACCGCGCAATTTATTGCCGATATCCTTACTTTCTTTTTTAATGAGCTACATCCCTGTCTTCTTTGACTGATCAAGTTGGCAGCACTTGTCAGTTACGGTCAGTTTAAAGTGAAAATGTTTCGTTCTTTCGCGAAAGTAAATTTAGTTTGAATTTTTTTGAATTTCATAAAATTAATGTTTAGTGATATTATTGATATATCGTTCATATTTAATAATGTGAACGTGGAAAAAGTAGGAAATTCACCCAAATCTTAGTGCAAAAGTTTATTGAATTTCAGCAGTTGCTTTGCACTGCAATTGTGCAGGTTGGTTGAGTTCAAAAAAAAAAAAAAAAAAGAAAAGCAAAAATAGTGAAATAACGTTTTGTAAGAAAACGTATTTAAATTTAGATAATAAGCCACAAACCTGGTGTTACTAATCACGTCACGAAAAATGGTGTGATGCCAACATTAACACATTGTCCGCGTACTTAATGACCACCACTCAAAGGAAAGGTAAGAGCGAAATCTAGCCAAAAAATAAAGTTATAGTTAACTACCATAAAATGGTACACGTTGCTTCATTTTTATACTCCCCATCCAGGGTATATTCACTTTGTCCGTCCGTTTGTATTTGAAATTTTATTTGAGATTTGCAACCTAATTTCGTACAGACACTACCCTTGTGCCGCGTCTGGATTGAAATGGATTAAAATTTAACAACCCCTTTTGATCCAGAATTGTGTACCAGATTTCTCGGATAGATTTGGATTCAGAATAGGATCAATGCATTTTAATCCATGGAATATGGATTGTTGCAAAAAATTGGAATGGTTTCAAATAGACGCAGTCTATCAATCTTTCTGGATCCAGATCGTGTACCATACCTTCAATACAGATTTGGAAACATCGTAAAACTAATCCATTTTCATGAAGAGAATAAAGATTACAATGAAATATTAAAATTGATTAAATTTGATGTGCGCCCACATTTTTCCAAAAGCGCCAATTACTTCAGTTAATATTATCTTTAAAAATTGCGCCAAGTGCAGACCATGTGCTATGGAAAAACGCGATTGCAGGAGCAATCCAAGTATGCACTTAGAAAATAAGCGCGATCAAATCAATTCAGTCCAATCCATTTTAGTCCAACTTCAATTATTTAAATTTATGTAAACCTTCTTTGTAATTGCACTTTATGAACATCAAGTAAATGTCATTTTAAAAGTGAAAACATTGTTCGATTAATAAGTTAATTTTTTATTTTTCAAATCCATTTCCATCCATTTCCATGTATGCAAATCCTACAAAAAAAGTGTTTCATGCATAAAATAAAATGCACTACCTGTGAGTGCAGAGTGCCACGTTTGTGACCATAATTTAACAAAAAAAAAACTGTTTTTGTTTATAAACTGCCCTATAAAACGCAAACAGATTTATTTTTGGACGCGTCTGGACATGCTGACCATTGGGTGATGGATAGTGATCAGAATTAATGCCTATGTATTGCAATCTTGATTGAAACAGTAGTACCATGCAGTAGTAGCATAATGCTTTGAATAAATTTTTTTTTTTTCAAAACTAGGGGACAGTTTTCAATTCGAAATTGTGCCCTCTAAAAATTATTTAAAACTGCAGATGAGCTCAGAATATTGTAGCCTTAAGTATTTACTTAATATGTGTAGTAACTTGTTTTCTGTTCTATTTCCGTTTTTTGGTCGTTTTGGATCGTTTTGTTTATAAAAAGTAGGGGTAGGACATGCCACGTTTGTGACATTTGGGGTATATTTGCAAACTTTCACACTAGACCGATAACACAGGTTTACAAAAAAAAAATAAATGTCATGGCGTTTTGACTAGACTATGTGTTTCCTAAGGACTTTGACGTCCTGAATCCGAATCCGGGGTCCGTTTTTCTCCAGAACGTCTGAGAAAAAAGATTTCAAGGTCATATGGAAGTCAAAATGGGATTTATGTGTCGTTTAGTGATAAATTCGCTAAAATTCTGAAACCAATTTTTTATCATTGAATTCTTAGCCCTTAAAAAGAATATGTGACCAAAAAGGGTCTGTCAAACCTAGTTTCGGATATATAGCCATCAGAAGATCCGGATATATCTTCTATGAAAACCGCTATATGTTGGGAACCCCTGGATGGATTTGTAAAATATTGGTGTCATATGAAAGATATTTTAACAACCTATAAAAATGTTGTGCGCATATTTTCAATTGGATTCATAGTTTTGGAGATATGACCTTTTTCGAAATTTTTCAATTACAACAACAAATACATTAACAATAACAACAACAACAACAAAATACCTTTCATATGACACCAATATTTTTCAAATCCCTCCAGTGGTTATCAACTTATAGCGCGGCCATTCCACGGCAAATTTTTCTATTGTGGAAAAATTAAAAAGTGTCATATTACAAATTTTTTTTCATAAACTTATTGGTTATATCCGTAAGTATTTCAAACACTTTTTTTTTGTCTTTGACAATGGCCTAAGGTAAATTAATTAACATTTTACTAAGCTAAGTCAAAATATTATTTTTATGTGAAAAAATCGCTTATGTTGCACAGTTGGCCATGAAAAAACTAAAGCCGCAAATGTCATTTTTTTTGTTTAGTGATAATAATTATTTTGTTATCTATGTTCTCGTTGATTAATTTTATTATATTAATGCAATCTTTCCTTAGTCTGACCAAATTCTGGTAGGGACCTGGTTTTTGTCCCGTCCATCCCAAAATAAGCATTTTTTATCATCATTACCGTAAAAGAGGTTTCTTTAGAATAGGGTTCCGTTATATGTAAGTAAGGATAGCACACAACACTTTTTTGTCATGATATGATATGAAAAATAGTTACTGTGAGATATAGTTATACTACGAAATCTGTCCCGTCCATCCCAAATTATTTATAATTTTATAACCTTTTAACTATTGCATTTTATTACGTATTTTACGCATTATTCTTAAGTTTTAAACATTTTTCGGCTTTGGAGACCCCCAATGAAATTGTCCGTAAAATATTTTTGTAGAACACATTAATCCATTATGACTTAGCTGTTGGAAGAAAAACAGTGGTCAAAAAGACCCACAAAAACAGGTCATATGTCGTTTAGTGATAAATTCGCTAAAATTCTCAAACTAGTTTTATATCATTGAGTTCTTAGTCCTTAAAAAGAATTTGTTATCAAAAAGGGTCTCTCGGATTTAGTTTCGGAGATATAGCCATCGGAAGATCCGGATATGTCTTCTATGAAAACCGCTCGGCCATTCCACGGGGATGGACGGGACATTTCGTAGAGATATACTGATAGAAAGTGCTGATTTAGAGGTATGCACCGCAATATTGTTTTCTCTTTTAAAGGAGTATATTTTCAGATTAATAAGCGATATATTAGTCTACATATAAACCTATAATGACGCCTGTGTTCCGAAGAATTTGCTCAGAAAGTTTGGGATGGACGGGACACAAAAAATTTATTGCTTTTTGGACAAATTTTCGGTTTGATATTTCTACGAAATGACTTAAATAGGGTCAACAAAATAAATGTATACTTATTACCAATGCTTCATATTTTCAAGAAATGTTCATAAATTTTTGGGATCATTGTTAACAAATTAACTATGCACTAAATTGTGTGGGATGGATGGGACGGGATGGACGGGACAAAATTTTAACAAAAAATAATTGTACCAAAATTTATTTATAAATTTATGGCTTAAAAAAATATAACATTTGAGTTGCTTGGATTCAATTTTGGGAAGTGCATCAACAGTAGACTGATTCAAAAAAAAAATTTTTTTTTGAAAAACCACTTTTAACCCAAAAAAAATGAAAGAGGGTGTCACATAAGTGAGCCGAAACTTTTAAAATTTTTTTTAAGGTCATTTAGAGATCACGCAACGTCAATTAATGCAAAACCTTGGCTTGATGCGGTTTTTTTTTTATTGCGATCTCAAAAATGCTTGGAATCAGTTGTACGATATCTCAAATTATTTGTCTTGAATCAAAATATATAAAAAAATAAAATTTTGAACCCAAAATCAACCACAAACCATTTTTTTTAGCTAAAATACATGCGAAAAACGTATTTTCGAAATTTCACTCTACTGTAAAACTCTTAATCTTCATTTCGGACGAAACTTGTTATTCCAAGGACACCACGAAATCACGCCATAAGCAATTCACTTTAGCAACTCAACCCATTTGGTAATAAGTATACATTTATTTTGTTGACCCTATTTAAGTCATTTCGTAGAAATATCAAACCGAAAATTTGTCCAAAAAGCAATAAATTTTTTGTGTCCCGTCCATCCCAAACTTTCTGAGCAAATTCTTCGGAACACAGGCGTCATTATAGGTTTATATGTAGACTAATATATCGCTTATTAATCTGAAAATATACTCCTTTAAAAGAGAAAACAATATTGCGGTGCATACCTCTAAATCAGCACTTTCTATCAGTATATCTCTACGAAATGTCCCGTCCATCCCCGTGGAATGGCCGAGCGGTTTTCATAGAAGACATATCCGGATCTTCCGATGGCTATATCTCCGAAACTAAATCCGAGAGACCCTTTTTGATAATAAATTCTTTTTAAGAACTAAGAACTCAATGATATAAAACTAGTTTGAGAATTTTAGCGAATTTATCACTAAACGACATATGACCATTTTGACCTCCATATGACCTTGAAATCTTTTCTCAGACGTTCTGGAAAAAAACGGACCCCGGATTCGGATTCAGGACGTCAAAGTCCCTAGAAAACACATAGTATGGTCAAAACGCCATGACATTTTTTTTTTTTGTAAACCTGTGTAATTATTTGGTAGTAAGATTGATCCGCTCTATTAGAAAAACATAGTTTCTAACTTATAGCGTAATTTTTTGTAAAAAAAAAGCCTACTTTATAGGTGAAATAGGCAGAGGACACAAAAGTACAGTTGTTAAGCTGCTACGGTGTAGGGTATTCCTGCTTTGGTCAAGCCAAGTATTCCACTCTTACTAGTTGTACTTATAAAAAGCGGGTGCATTCTCCACTAGAAGTTATTTGTCCCGGTATCCTTTGCAAACTGTCACCTAAAATGACATACTATTTTTAAGCATATATCTAGCATTCTCGAGAATGCATATTCATGATAAGGTCCTATAGGTGCATATATTTAAGCTGTTGAATATGAATGCTATCAGTTTTATTCCTTTACAAAAAATATTGTAAGGAAGTTCACAAGGTTGCTAAAAGCTATTAGTTCTATTTGAAGAAAAATACTACATGAGAATAATTAAAATCATATATGTACATATGTACAAATTATACCATTTTATGAAGTATAGTAAGTTAATCTAATGAGTTATCATGTTTTTAGTTACATAAGTATTTAAGTTATAGACTCCAACTTAATATCGTATAACTTTAAAAGCTTTTATCTTATAGTAGTGGCATCAATCACTTTTTTAAACGACCATTATTAACAAATTCTACAACAAATTTCCAGTGGATTTAAATAGGTAACGGCCTATATAATTGATAAAAGAGATGACATTTTCCATTCCTAAACCCTAAGAAATTGTTTAAAATAGGCCTTTTTTACAGATCCAAATTTGTTGATGTGCACTGTTCAAGCATCGTGTAATTGCAAAAGTTTGCCATTTGTGCAACAACAGTGTTCACGCATTAGGGTCAAATTTTCACAATTTCGCAATTGCGCGCCAACTCGTGAATACCCTGATTAAATTTCGAAAACTTTAGTTTTTAATAGCTCAAACGAAATTGAGCTTCATAGCATATCATAATTTGATAAGTCTTCATTTTTTGTGTATTCTGTTGACTCGAGCTATCGAAGTTTGGCTTTATATCAAAAAATAGTATTCATACATATTTAGTTTTAATTTATGTGCGCTTATAAAGAGAAGACATCAATATTTAATTTTTTTATATTTTAAATTTAAATTATTTTTATAACTAACTTAGAATCACTCCCTGTTTGCAAATCAACAAGTTTTTATTTTGGTACCCTCGTAAATGATATACTTTAAGCAATGCTCCCATATTTGTTTGCTTAGCATGCTCCATACAATCTTTATGCCTACATACATATCTTCTAAACTTACATGAATTAAAAATGTGCCAGCATTCTTTGAGAAAAAAATAAAAATAACAAATGAAACTCTAGCAAGATCAAAACTTCATATTGTGGTGAAATTTCTCAAATGTCATCTTGTTCGCAACTTTTCGAACTCATAAATAAGTATCCAAGAATTTCTTGATAGGATACATTTCAGTGACTATCGAGCTTAGTAATTTTGTCATGTGGCTTAGACTTACACTCGAGCAATCAGAGAGATTGTCGAGGAAGTATTTTCCTAAAAATCTATATTTTCTGTTGGCCGAGGCGGAGCATTCATAGAGATGAAATGTGTATTCTTCCTCATCTAAGTTACCGTAACTCCTACAAGGAATGTTGCTTGGAACAAGATTTTTCAGAAAATTTTAATAATCAATACTTGATCGATATCTTATAGGGGTGGAACTTGAATTGAATTTTTAAGGTCAAACTTTAATAGGCTTTGTAAACACTAAAAATTTTCCTTTTAAGTCCATATTTGAATGAAATTTTAAATGGTACGGATAGTACGAGTACGTTATGCATATTTAACTTAAAGAATAATATTTAAAGTCTTAATTAAAAAAGTAAACTTTAGTGTTTTTTTGTTTTTTTAACAAACTTGGTAGGTATGGCCTTAAATTTCGAAAAAATAATTTGGCAACACTTATCACTAAAAAAGGAAATCAGTTTTTCATGCTAGGTATATAAATATTATTTTCTTAAATACATATTTACAAATTGTTAAGAACATTTTTTTTTAAGTTCAGTTTTTCGCTAAACTGATTCGGAATATTATATTTGTATATAAATTTTTCTTAATCACTTGTATTTGAAATAGAAAAACTTAACTCATAACTTGAAAAAAAAACAAAACAAATAGCCATACCTAAATTAGAGCGTTATTCGAGCGTCAGCGTTATTTAACCGTCCCTGTTTGAGTATGCTCCATTTGAATTGTATGGACATGAAACAGACAGAGATGGTTAAATAACGTTGACGCTCGAATAACGCTCCAAATTAGGTATGGCAAAAACTATAATTTGAGTCTAAAATTATTAAAAGAACTTTATAAGTATAATCTTGTTGGTATACGTTTTGTTCAGAACTAATGGAAAATTATACTTAACTAATTTTTTTGAATTTCACTTAATTTTTATACCTATTCAGAACATTTTGTAAACTTAAATGTATATGTTTTCATTAAAAAAACACATAAACTTAAAAATAATTACAACAAAATATAATCCTTTTTTTTCAACTTGGCAATCAATCATTTGTGCTAGAAATATTTGTTGAATTTTAAAATTAAGACATTAAATCTTTATTTATGTTATCACATAAGCTTACCTACCTTTGCACAATCCATCTACAGCTACACGAAGCAGAACTACATAGGTTTAGACCCATCCAGAAATCGCTCATAACTGAAAAATTGTATTAATTTCAAATCAGTTCTTTATACACAGGTTTTCCACTCCAAGTTAAACCTTTTCCACATCATATTGATTTTTTTTCAAATAAAATTGAACTTTTCCAATAATTAACCTTTTTCCAATCAATGTACCTAGAGCAGTATATATATATACTTTCCAAAATGTAGAGCTGGTTAACCAAACGATTTGGAAAAAGGTTAATATGATTTGGATAATTTTATTGGAAAAAGTTAAATTTGATTTGAGAAAAGATCGATGATGTGGGAAAGCTTTAACTTGGAGAACATTTCTTTACAAAGTTTAAGAAAAAAAAAAAGCTGAAGTAAAAATTTACTAGTTAAGGTGTATAATAATATTATATTATAATAAGGGTATTCCTTAAAACGTGTAAAAGCCTCGAAGTATTGTCTGAAGTATTGTCTTAGGATATTAATATACAGATTCTCTTTAATCACTTACATGTAGCTGTTGGTTGTTTGTTATCCAAGATCACGTACGATTTCCATTTTATCGCTAAGTTCAGAATCGGGTATTGTTGTGAAGTGTGTTCGGTCACTGCGAAAAGTATTTCGTTCATTGGAGCTGGTCTTAAGTGAGCGTTCTGAAGGTGTTTCAGTGCCGAGTTGTATACGCTTTTGTAGTGCAGAGACAAAGTTCTACAATAAAAATTTAAGTACACATATAGCAATATACGATCCATACTTTTGATTTTTACACACCTGTGATATTATATCACCACGGGCAGTGCGCACTTGATAAAGATAACGAAACTTGCGTTGACGCGCTTCTTCGCGCGTTTCACGTGGACGATTTGCGCGTCCAGCAGCACAGCGCGCCATTTGATTGTGTCGATAATAAGCACGCTTACGATGATCCACGCGCCAACCAGTTATGAAACATTGCACCATCACACTGATAATGATAGAAACCGGCCAAGCGCATATTAATATACCGCCATAGCAGGGCGGTGGCGCTGGATTTGGTTTCATATTTAAAATCTGAAAAATACCAAAAAATATAAAATATTTGCTTTAACAAACATATGTAAATATTGATAAATTGATTTTTACCCAATTAATTGTTTCCAGACCATTCAAAAAGAAATCTACCGATGCAATGATCATAGCTGTGCCAAATATACTGGAGGCAAATATTGTTACATATTTAACACAACATAATGTCAAAACGGCAAAGATAATTGCACCTCCAACTATAGCCACATATATCTCACGGTGCTGCAAATGGATATACAAATTGTATATTAAATGCAATAAAATTATGTGAAGTTCACCTGTAAATTAGATTTAAGTTAAGCAATACTTACTCCAAACTGATTATCCGGCATTGTGGCCACACATATTGCCATTGCAACGGCTGCCAAAAGCGCTCCAGCAAATGCACTAACTAGCGCCGATGCTATGGGATGGGCGGAACCTATAACGGCTCCAATTAGACCGGCTATAATTGCTAAAGCAGAATCAGCTGGACTGCCAAGTAGTGTTATTTGAAAATCCTGAAGAATGTAGACACCATTAGCACCCACCAATAGTCCACTGAGAAAACCAACGGCACGTAGACAGCGATAGCCTGTGTTGAAAGTAAAACAGTAGACGAATTAATAAAATAAATTCATTGTGAAACACTTAAACTCGAAACGTTTTTAAAACTGGAAAATTTGACCAAAAAAGGACGAACAGTTGTGTACAGGTTTTCCACTCGAAGTTAAATCTTCTCCACATCATATTGATCTTTTTTCAAATCAAATTAAACTTTTTTCAATTTTAAATAAACCTTTCCAAATCAAATTAAACTTTTTCAAAATCAAGTTCAACTTTTTACACCAAATAAACCTTTTTAGAAATCAAATTAAACTTTTTCCAAATTAAATTAAACTTTTTCCAAATGAAATCAAACTTTGCAATAAATACATTTCAAATTAAAGGTATATCTCTGTACATACAGCAGCTATCGTTATGAAACTTGATATAAGGATGAATATTATGTCCACCAAAAGCCTTTCAAAATATGGAGGAGGTTGGCCAAACAATTTGGAAAAACGTTAATTTTATTTGAAAATAGTTTAATTCGATTTTAAAATAATGTCATTCTGATGTAGAATAGGTTTAGCTTGGAATGGAAAACCTGTATCGTACACTATACTCACCCAGTAAAGCATAAACAATGCCAAATACAGCGCCTATGGTCCACAACATGGCCGATATTGTATCTGGTGGTATTGTGGTACAGGATGGATTTTCCATAATACCCTGAAAAGATAAACAACAAAAAAATTTACTAAAATTATAAGAATTCATATAATTTAATGGTTATGCTAAAATTAAAGATTAAATAACACACCCACCTATCCACCCCTTACAAGCGTCTACGTCACAATATTAAGAGAAAGTGCAAATAAGCAACAACAACAACAGAAGCGACAAAAAACTTACACCCTGTAGACAAATAAAAAAAAAAGTGGGTCAAACACAAGATAATGCATCAGTTGGATAGCTAGCAGCAGCAACAGCGTTTAGAAGGAAAAAAATCATCAACAACAATGATGTCAACCCCAAGAATTGCAATGTTAAATTTATCTGGTATATGGTATTCCAACCAAATGCTTTTAAAACGACCAGCGAAATTGGAGCAAAAGTTGAAAAAGTCAAAGATGACAAAAGTATCTATATGTACCAACCTATACACATACTCGTACATATGTAAATATGTATGTTGAAAATCAACCAAAAAACATTGACATTTGATACACTTGAGATCAAATATGATACTCCACTAACAAACACTAGATGTGTTTTAGGATACAACATGCCAAACGGTCTGTGATATGTTGTGTAAAAAGTTTGTTTCCTTTAGGAAGTTCAAAGTAGTAATCAATTTGATTTGAAAAAAATTTAATATGATTTAAAAAAAGATCAATATGATGCGGATAAGGTTTAACTTGGAGTGTTAAACCTGTTTAACCCTAACACAATGCTCAAAGCTTTGGTATACTGATGGGTTCAAAATGAAAGACGGCACCATTGATGCTGGGGTCGTAGAACCAAGAATCAAAAAGTAGTGTTAATGAGAAGAACAGCTTTGGTGTAGTCTATATAGATGCATCATTGCCACTAGCATATTTATTTTTTTGGACAGTCAAGCGATTTCCTTAAAATATTTATTGGCTTTTTCAAAATACTTTAAGCTATTCTGGGAGTGTTTTGAGTATCTTCAAGCCCTATCCTATAGAAATGATGTGACTCTAATCTGGATACGAGATTACGACACACAATGAAAGGGCAGATTGCTTAGCGAAGAGAGACACACTCAATACCCTTGTGCAAAGTGAACAAAGCTTTAAACTAAACGCAATTCGGAAATACATAGGAAAATAAAAGCCTGAAACCACAAAAGGCAAGCGAAAAGGCTTGTTAATTCCAAAACGCGTTAAGGTTGAGATACTAAAATATTTGCTGAAGAAGACGCAGAATTATGTACCTTGATTATGGGACACTAAATTCCACTGCCTGTGACATGACGAAAGCAGCCAACACGAATGATTTTTTCAGGAGACTCCTGATTTTTAAACTGATCTCCTGGTTGAACTTACTACTGAATTATCTCCCGAAGACCGAATTTCAGGAAAAATACGACTTTGAAGAGTCAATGCTGGTCCAAATTCCGAGAGCAATGTTGATTGAGGAATAATACATTTAATATCAAACTGCTAATATTCAGTAAAGAATCTCATGATTTTCACTTAAAATAAGTTTTCTACTTCAGACATGATTAATGTTAAAGGTCTAGACTCGAGAGCATTTTGGTAGGAAAAGAGGCTGCACAAATGATCATTTAGGTTGTGATGTGATTCATAGCTTTTTTAAAATACCAGCAATGTTTCTTATTTATATTCTTAGCTATTTATGTTCTAGTTCATCTACATAGTTTTCTACGTGAAAGACCAGAATATAAACAGTAGTTACATAATTGGAAACTCTATCATAGAGAAATGACTAACTGCACTTATTTGTATGGACACTTGACTGCGGTGCTAAATGGTACGTTACGTCTGAGACAATCTACATACGAACTTTAAATCAAGTATACAATATTGCAACTAGCTCTCAACTTAGCTCTAGGCTGGTGCCGAGAGAAAGGATTCGAAATAAACTCCAATAAAACCACACTGGTACCTTTTGGAAACTTTAACTTGGGAGAAACAGTGCTAACGGTTTCCGAGAAAATGAAATTTCTGAGAAGATAAAAGTCTTACTTGAAACAGTCATCTATCATATATGACTAATAAAGTCTTAAGGATAAAATATACTTGCCAAAGGCTGTATGGTAAAACATGGTGACTGCGCCCAAAACTTACAAAACTATTACTGTAGCAATGATCACTTATACTTCTTAAGCATGGTAGCCAAAGGTGAACCAAGTAAAAGATTAGAAAGTACATACTAAACAGGGTTTGTAGAATAGCCTACCTGTGTGTCACAAAAGCACTAAGGACGTGCCCGACAGTAGCTCTAGGTATGCTTACGGGACTCACTCCTCTTCACCTTATGGTGAATTTAATCCAACAGGACATGTCAAAATTATTTTTACAGTATTTTTTCTGAGATACACCATGTCTTGCAGTCTCCGATAAGATACTTAAAAAGTTGGTTTTCTCTAAAAAACTCAAAGTGGTCATCAATGACCGCGCCGAATGGAGGAGCAATGATATAAATGTAAAACAGCGCTCAGAGTTATGGTATACTGATGGGTCCAAAATAGAGGAGGAGCTGAAGACGTGGGACCAAGATTCCAAAAAGCAGTTGCAATGGGAACAACAGCTTCCATTTTCCACGCTTTAGAGTTGTGCGCCAGAGAATGTCTATGAAGAGGCATTTCCCGCACCGACTCCTACGGACAGTCAAGCGACTCTTAAATCATCAATGGCTTTTTCAATACGCTCAAAGCTTGTGTGGGAGTATTTTAAACTTATTCAAGTCTTATGCAGGAGGAATAATGTAACTCTCATGAAGGCAATGAAAGGACAGATTGCTTGGTCAAGATAGGCGCACCCAATTTTTTGCATAGGCCCAGAATCCTTCTGCGGAGTGAACAACAGCTTTAAAAATAACTTAACTCCGGAATGGGTAGCAAAGAGTCTTACCGACCATTGAAGAGTCCCAGAGGGCATGCGATAAGCGAAAAGGTTAATCAATTCAAAATGTGTCAGAGTAGAAGATGTTATAAATCTCTGCAGAAAAGATACAAAAAACCATATAGTGAAATAATGAAATGTAACTGAAAACTCATTTATCATCTTAAAAAGATGGGTCTGGTAGACGACGCTTTATATAGACTCTGTCAAGCGGACTTGGAAACAGCAGAGCATGTGTTATGTACTCGTCTCGCTGCGGTGAGACACAGAATTCAATATCTAGGTGCTTAGATTGTAGATCGTATTGACCTAGATAACATTAATCCCACGGCAGTTACAAGATTTATAAATAGGCGTTACACCCCTATTAACTTTAAATGATCAAGACCAAATACCGGTCAGAATAATAATCAAGACCAAGACTATAGCCGTCTTGGACACTAAGTCTTGGTCTTGATTTTGAAATCATATCAACGACTTGGTCACGAAAAATTCCTAAGACCTAGACTAAGCTCAAGAGCAAGACTGATTTCGCTCTTCACTTCGAATTTAATTCTCATTGCTATTAATCATTGTATACCTGAATTACGAGAAAAGCATAATATCAACGAGTTACAATACAAAAGCCGGGCGATGCATTAAAAAGGGAAAAACAATAAAATTCGAAATTTTACATGTGCATATTTCCTTGTTCGCTGTGATTCTCAACAAATCTATGCAAAGGGCTAAATACAGTAGCTTGTCATGTTCTTTTGGATGTCGGCAGATTCGTCTAATGATTTGATTGTGGTGTTAAATGAAAAGTAACGAAAACCAGGGCTTGAATCGCCGCATCAGTGAACGTACAACTTGTGACGTAAATTTATTTATTTCGTGATGCGAAATACAGGCGAAAAACATGATTTTAGGTCACGAATTGTACGTTTACTGATGCGGCGATTCGACCCCAGGCTTCCAAAAGATTTTTTTTTTTTTTTTGTGTATTTTACTAAAGCACATTGAACAATAAGCTCTAACCAACAATGTTATCTGATCCATGCTTGTTTGGGAGCTACGAGTTGCTACTATGATTAACAATGTTTTCCAAAAAAAAAAAAATAGGAAGGAGGGTCCTCTACATCCAAATCATCATCAGCCGAACTGTTCCGGTTTTTTCAGCACTAATCAAGGTACATAGCAAAAAACGATCACTGGTATACGAAGTACATAAAACGGGGAAATGTTGGAAAGAATTCATGGCAATGGCGTTGCTACTAGCTAGGGGACGTTAAAATAAGTTATTGAAATCGATATTGTAAGAGAAAACTTAGATGACCATATTGAGGACACAAGAACAGTGACAGTGACTAATTGAAAATTTTTGGACGCTATTATAATTTGCAATTAAAACGATGTTGTGTCTATACCCCAACCTAATAAACAATTAATGACTGCGTAGTTACGCCACCACCTACCTTAATCAAAAAGGGCCAATCCAAATTTTGCAAATCCTCCTTCGCTTCGTCATTGTGATGATCATCATTTTCGAAAGTGTCGTGTGAATGCATTTTTGTTTTTACTTTTAATTTTTTTTTTTTTTTATTATTTTTTAACTAGGTTACAGTAACAGTAACTGGGTGATATTTTCGCAAACATTCTTACATTTGTTTGCCAATAACACAACACGTTTTTATTGCACATACAGACATTATTATGCTGTGTCTATGCAAAAGTATTTCTTTGGGAGTTGGCAGCTTTAGGACGTTGGAGAAAATTAAATTTTTTCCAGTTATAGGAATATAATTTCGAAATTTATGTTTATTTACTATTTTAGAAAGTGCTATATTTATTTAATAACTTTTTTTATTATTTATTTATGCTTCGAATTGTTATCCTTTTCGAGCTCAGCAAATAACACACACTCACAATTCCTCCATAGACAATTTATATTAATTGTGGTACGGTCAGTGGCACATTTTCCACCCCAAATAACGAAAATTTAACGAATCCAGTTTTTTTTTGTTGCAATTCTCTTCGTCATCCGTTCGTTGTCGTCCTTATAAGGATTCAATAGGGAGTTTTCTTTTTTACTTTCAAGACAAAAAAAAAAATATACACTTTTCTTTAGTAAGTTTTTTTTACATTTTTCTATATAAAATCATATGTTTCACATCACAAATATTTTAACACTTAAATTTTCTTATATTTTTCTTGCATTTAATGCAAATTTCTTTAGGTTTTTTATTAAAGAAATTTGTGAAAAATTCAGTTTTTCATTCTACAGTAGAAATGTTTGTATGTCCTTCCGCTTTGCGATAACAAAAGAGTTTGTTTCGCTTTCTTTCGTTGTGTGTTGGGATTTTGTGCCATTTTCATATGCGAGAGCCAAGCGAAAAACTGCTGCAAGCTTTTGAAAGCTTAAAGGAGCTTTTTTTTCGTCCTGTGATGCGTTGAAAAAGTGCTAAGTAAATTTTTATTTTTCAGTGTACGCAGTTTAACAAAAAAAAATTTCAGCTTAGTTCAGTTTGATGAACTGGGAATCTTTGTTTATAATTCATAGTGCATTTAAACAGCTCTGGCTTGTAAATTATAGACTTGTATCCTCGGATTTTTGTGGAATACGACGCTGCACTATGGTTTTTTTTTTTGACTAAAAAGTGCACACAAAAATAATTCACTACAAGGACACATTTTCTTTAAAAAAAATTAAACGTTAAGTTAAAGATGTCCGCTTTTTTCAGCATCTGATCCACAAAATATTGGCACGGGTCGAAATCTCTTGAATTTTGAAAAAATCGATTTTTCTGTTTAAAAATGTTAGTCGCATTAAACGCAGGAGTGATATATGAATAAATTTATGTGCATTCAATCAAATCAAGTAAGATTGAATCAACTCAAAGTGAAAATGGGCGGTGCCACGCCCCAAAAACAAATTCGTAATATTCGTCATATCTCCGAAACTATTAAACGCAGAGAGATAGGACTCGTGTGTGTAACAGGCGCAAAGAGAAATAACATCCACTGAAAAAGTGGGCGGTGCCATGCCCTGTAAATATAAAACTTATCATATCTCCGAAACTATTTGAGCTATAGGGATAAATTTCGGCATATGTATAAAGGGTAGTGAGTCAAATAACATTTGCTTTTCTAGTAAATATTATTTCTCTCTGTGCTTGTTACAAACGTACCGAATCTTATCTATCTGCGTTTAATAGTTTCGGAGATATGACGAATTTGTTTTTGGGGCGTGGCACGGCCCATTTTTATAATGAATTAATTTTTTCTTGCTTGATTTCATTGAATGCATATAAATTTATTTATACATCACTCCTGCGTTTAATGCGACTAACTTTTTTAAACAGAAACACTGTTTTTTTCAAAACTTATGAGATTTCGACCTCTGTCCCTAATTTGTGGATCAAATGCTAGAAAAAGCGGGCATCTTTCCAGATAGCTCAATGTATAGCCTTTAATTTTGCATTTGATTTTTTTTTTAAAAAAAGGGTCCTTGTAGTGAATTATTTTTGTGTGCACTTTTTAGTCCAAAAAAAACCATAGTGCGCTGGTCTTATTCTTATTATTTTTCTTATCTATAGGTATTGGGCGCTGAACTAAGCGTAATTTCTGAAGGAACTTTCTGCGTAAAACCCAAAATAAGGCCTAATGAAAAGGGTACCTTAAGTTACCTTTTATTGGGTTCTGCAACCCAACTAAATTGTGTACTTTTTTTAAGAAAAGTTAATTTGTTGTACATTCCTGTCTTCATTGACAGATCAAGTTAAAGTTTAAAACACTGCTCCAATATTAAAACAAACATGTCTCTCTAAACAAAATTTGATATCTGAATGCTTACAAAAAATCATTGTGCTTCTAAATTTCAATGAGAACAAATCTTTTAAAAGTGTTTGGTGAAGAAGCGTTTGAAATTATTCCTCTTGGGTAGCCAAGTAATTCTTCTTATCTTAAGGACTAACGCAGCTTTATACGAGTGCTTAAATATTATAATAAAATTAAAGTTTTGTGATTTTGTATAAACACATATATATTAAACATCGAATTCTTACAGCCAACAAAATAGGTATAAAAAAAATATATATATTGTACGTGTATACTTATGCATGAATGTATTTTTTGAGGAACCTTCAAAAGAAAAACTTCTTCTTAGATTTCTTAAGCAATCTCTGTCCCCTCCCCCTCCCCCAAACACACAAAAAAAAATAATCTATTTTTTCCCATGCCATTTATATGATCCATAATATTTAAAATTATTCTCTTCACATTTTCGATCAGCCTCCTTGGGTCCACGGGAACCATAAATATATGGAATTGGCTCAACTGCCTCATTCTCAATCTTATGCAATATTGGCGTAAAAATACGCCAAGCTTCAAGTAATTCATCTGAACGCACAAAATGCATTTGTGAGCCACAAAAAACATCCAAAATGAGACGCTCATAAGCATCTGGCAAATAAGAATCCTTATAACGTTGCGCATAAGTCAAATCCATTTCAGTTTCTTCTATTTCGAATGTTATACCCGGTGACTTTGTCATCATTTTAAAGTAAAGCGCCTCTCCTGGTTGCACGCGTATAACCAACTCATTACGTTTGCTATTACCCTCAAAAATATCACCGGGTACATCCCGATATTGTATGCGTACCTCCGCTTTACGTTCATTCAGCGCTTTACCGCAACGCAGTATAAATGGTACACCCTGCCAACGTTCATTATTGATTTGTAATACACCCAGCGCATAAGTGGGCGTGTTAGATGTCTGCTTTACAGTCTCATCATCAAGATATCCCAATTTTTCATCACCCTCTCCCTTGGGATTGCCAACATATTGTCCGAGTACCATATCGTTCAGCTGCAATGCTGGTATGCTCTTTAGCACTTTCACCTTCTCATCACGTATATCATCTGGATGGCAAGAAACGGGTTTCTCCATTGCAACTAGCGAGAGTATTTGTAGTAAATGATTTTGCATAACATCACGTATAATGCCGAATTCATCAAAGTAACCACCACGTCCCTCCGTACCGAAGGGCTCTTTAAAGGTTATCAATACCGATGCGATATTCTCACGATTCCATGTTGAGCTAAGTATTTTATTGGCAAAACGTATTGCCATAAGATTTTGTACCATTTCTTTACCCAAATAATGATCGATGCGATAAATTTGTTCTTCATGAAATAGTGAGGCCAAATGATCACTGAGCGCTTTTGAGGTAATATCATCGCGGCCGAAGGGCTTTTCGATGATCACACGAGTCCAGCCTCTGAAAAGTGGAAAGGGAAAAATTAGTTAAGGGAATTAGTGAAAAATTTATTAAATATCTCATATATTATTGAAAATGGAATAAGTCTAGATGGTTTCAGTCTGAAAAAATGAGCGATGCCACTCCCCACATTAACAAATTATATCATATCTCTGAAAGCATTTAAAACAGACGATTGAGGTTCAGTACTTATGTAGAAAACAGCGGGATAAATAAAATTCACTGCTAAAATGAGCGATGTCACACCCCCAAAGAACGAAATTCGTCATATCTCTGATACTACGAATCTGAAAAGCAGTGGGACAAATAGTATCTACTGGAAAAATGGGTTAAATCATGCCCCCCAAAAATGAAATTCTGCATATCTCTGGTACTATTTGACGCAGATCGATGAGAATTACTACAAATCTAAGAGAGAATGGGACAAATAATATCTACTGGAAAAATGGGTTATATCGAAAAACGAAACTCGCGATATATCTGATGCAATTTGACGCAGATGGATTAACAAGTAAGAGCCCTTTAAATGTTACAAATAGCATTTTTCACTTATGGTCAATCTCAAATACTTATTGTATACTCACTTTGTCGACATGCATATCTGTTTAACATTGACTGTTACCTCCTCGAAAACCGATGGTGGCAATGCCAAGTAAAATGTGCGATTCGCTGCTTTTGATTCATTTTCCATTGTTTCCATTTGTTGGTTAAGTAATTCGAAACCAGTGCTACTGTCATAACTACCCGCTACATATTCATTGAGTTTCCAGAACTCATTATATTTTTCCTCTTCATCTGGTTTTACCTAGAAAGAACAATATTTTAATTTTGTTGTACATATTTCATTTGTATTGAGCCATATCACATTCATATACTGTTGACACTCAGCCCTTATGGCATCAACTGTAAGTTTAGAGCGCGCATAACCACAAATTTTTGTTGGTATTGGCAATAGATCATCACGATAAAGCCACCACAGTGTCGGATAGATTTTCTTTTTAGCCAAATCACCCTAAAGATATTAAATTATTAATATTATATATTGAAGAAATTTTAAAATAAGCAAAATAAAAACAACAATAACTTACTGAAGCGCCAAAAATCACAAAAGAATGCGGTATCTGCCCATCAAAATGTGTACCTTCACATGCCATCATTATGCTTTTAAGGGAATTGATTATGCGACTTAGAGTACCTTTTTCCTCTGCAGCTTCACCTTTAAAAAGTAAATAAGAATATACATACAATAATGCAATAGAATTAAGAATATCTGTAGAAATGAAAACCATTAATAAAAGGTTTATTTGACGCAAATTTCGAAAAATATTAAAATCAACCAAGTAAGCACATCCAGAATGAAAAGAGAGTCTCTACAACCATAACAGGCCTGTTCCGTAATTCGCGTGGTTTCAATTACTTTTCATTTGGGAGGCTTTTTGATGAAAATGGAGAGTCACACGATAAAAAGTATTATAATCTTTTTTATGGAGAATTACAGGTTCTACAGATAATATTCATATGTGTTAACAAAAAAGTAACTATTTCGGAAATATTCGATAAAGTCGAATTTTTCGACTTTTTGCGGTTTTTTAATAATATTTTCTAAACGGCTACTTTTTCTTTAATGCCAATCAATGTTATTTGTAGAACCTGTAATTCCCCATAAAAAAATATCCTGAAATTTTTTATCGTGTGACTCACCAATTTCATGAAAAAGCCTCCTAAATAAAAAGTAATTGAAACCACATGGATTTCGGAACAGGCCTGTAAGTTTCTGATTTGAGTACACTACCATATTCCTTGATACAGTAATCTGATCAGAGTACAGAAGTCTCTTGTGTTTAACGTGAGCACCTGCCATGATGGCTTAATCTCACGGTGTTCTTCACACTTGGTCCAGTAAACGACGAACAGCGCCACCCGCAATACGGCAATGTGCCCCTGAAGGTTACCATTTCTAAGTCATGCAGATGGGCATAAGCTTACCTCCTGGCCTGGAGGTGAGCACTATCTTAAACCTATGCCATTCTTTGGGTCATTGCACCCGGTTAAGGATGCAACTCCAACTTTGGGTATAAACCACAGCAACCAAAAATCTCCCAGAGGGGCCATCCCAATAGTCAGACTGGACCAGAAAGCCTCCGGTCAGACTTCGTAGCCAAAGCTACTACCAGTATAGCTGCATCCAGCTTAGAGTGGTTACCGTCAAACGCTGATCCATACATACCATACCACATATACTAAACACAGTCTACACATAAAATACACATCCTACCTCTTCGCCCAACCACCGTCTAGTCACTATTACCTAACAGTCTTCCTTCTAAAGACCTACACCTAAACCCTATCCCCAATTCCACACTACATCATGCAATTGACCCGCACTCACACATCATATACACCCCCAATTTATACAACAAATTGCTCAACAAACCGGGCACACCGTCTCCGAAACAACACTCTAGCATACACATTCATCCGAGAGATTTGCTCACTAGAAGCAAGCTGACCTCTAAGATCACACACTCGTGATCGCGAATATCCTCATCAAAAAGACAATCGCACAACACAGTCGCATCCCTCGATCTCACTGAGGGTCCTTCGATGCAAAAATGCATTGAGGGAACCATGCCCCATGCCCCAGCGTCGGTAGAAACCATACGACATACAGGCACAGTACGGGATCCTTTGATCGATTCATCTAAACCAGTGTTTCCCAACCAGGAGTCTGCGGATCAATTAAATTTATTTTATATTTCCGCCGGCCGTAAAAGATTGAAAAACACTGATCCAAACAGTTCTTATCTGAATACAGTACCGGTGCTCCTTGATACCACCTGCGCACAATGGGAGATTGTGGCCATAAATAGGTAAAATTTGAAAGTGTTATGGATTTAAAAAGTTTTTACGCCAATCGTCAGATAATACTTAAAGACGAAAAAAACTATAAAAGTTTAAAATTTTGTTTTGGTTTAGCAAAACAGTGGGCCCAAAGTTGGATTTTAAACAGTAAAAATGCTCGTTGGAAAGAATATTGTTTCTACTTTGTTAAAAATATTTTTTTTTTGCCGGTTTTATGTGAATTATAGTGATTTTTCAAATATTAAAAAAAATGGTAAAAATGGAAAAATTGCAAACTTTGACATTAAAAAAAAAAAATACATTTTCTTATTTTCATTATTTTTCAATATAATATGTGGCCAAGTATGCTTAATCGAAATGCAAAGTCCCTACTGCCTTTTTTGAGAAATTTTTTTTCTATGAATTTTCTCCGTTTGCAGTTTTTGAGAAACAAACTATTTTTATTTCAACAACAGATTCATCAATTTTTACAGTCTGCTTAAATTCGAAAGACGCTTTTTTTTAACGAAAGGGTAGTGGGTAAAGAGTATATTCCCCCTTTTTAGCCCCTTGTAAATTGCCCTCTCTTTACTTGGACATACCATAGCGAAGCATTTTACCAAATCTTATAATTTGCGCCAAGTAGCGTTAGTAATATGAAAAATTTTATTTTCGTAGGACGTGGTTCTGCCCATTTTTTCATCGAAAATTATTTTTTCAAATGCCCTTTGTACCAGATTTTGTTTATCGACGTCAAGCAGTTTCTGAGATATGATGAATCAGCATTCAGAGGGGCGTGGCACCGCCCATTTTTCTAGTGAGAACTATTTGTTCTAATTGTCTTAGCATATGTACCCAATCATATCTAAGTGAGGCAAATATTGTCAGGGAAATAATGAATTTATTTTTTTAAGGGCGTGGCACCGTCCATTTGTCCGGTGAACATTATTTGTCCTGATGATTTTTACACAAAGAGTTTCGGTGATATGATAAGTCATTTTTTTGGGGGGCGTGGCACTGCCCACTTTTTTTAGTATATAACTTAGCCTTTTTTTGTACAAACACAATATAAAAACTTCTTTAAAAACGGTTTCTTAGTTTCCGAGTTAATAAGGGACAAACAAACAAAATTTAGTTTTTATAAAGTAGATTTTCGTTTATTCCTCATAACTTGAAAACTATAAAAAATAGCTCAGAATTTTTGAAATCAGTGGGGTTAAGATATTGGAAATTGATACCTATTTTGAAAAAAAATTCGGACCACGCCCCAACTTTGTATGGGAGGTAGGCGTGTCCGTCGGCGGATTTTGTTCATATTCATAGATTTTTATTATTTTAATGAAAAAACATCTGTACCAAATTTCAATAGCCTAGCTCTATTATTACTATATATGGCCGCCGTTCCATACAAACCCTCCCATTGTGCGTCGGATCAATGTAGATTCGTTTATTCGAATAATTCCAACTTTTGCAGCTCTTTCTTATACGTTTGCGACTTTAATCGTTTTTTTATCAATATTTTCGAAGCTTTCCAATGTTAAACGATATATTTCGACCATCTTACTATTGATTATTTTCTCATTTTTATTATTTTTTTTTAAGGTTTTTCCAATATTGTTTAAGTTTTCGTTAAGTTCGAATAATACAAACTTTTGCAGCACTTTTGTATACATTACGTTTTTAGGATTTTTTTCCGATATTTCCGATATTTTTTTATAGTTAGCGATATTGTCCAGCATTTTTTACTAAACGTTATTTTTGAATTTGTTTTCGATGTTTTTTAATTTTTCTCAAGTTTTGTTAAAATCGCTATTTTTCGACACTTTCGTAAGTGGTTCTTTTTTCGATATTTTCAATACTTATCGATACATCCCAACTTTTTTATCATACGATTTTTATTCTTTAATTCGAATAATTTTGACTTTTCTGTGCATTCCGTTTCCGTGTTTTCTGTTGCTGCTAAGCTTTTTTTTTTGAGTCTTTCGACTAATTCCATTCACAACTTTCTTTATGTTTCTCGTTACATTATGACTGCAAATTTTTTCAATGCTTTTGATATTATACGATACTTTCCGATTTAAAGTTCCGCAAACCAAAAAATGTATGTAAGCCGTACTAAATCTGTTCTACAGCTATTATTTCTTAAGCTCGTACCTGTTGTTGTCTACTGAAACCTTTAAGTTAAAGGTCATACATTCTATCTCAGGTGACTTAATAATTATCAACTTGCGATCGTTAATAAATTTGTGGAAAAAAATTGCAATGTCATTAATTGTCATGTACATCTGCACATACATACATATGTATTATTTTTAGAAAAACTATATACATTTTTTATTTTTTTTCAAACTCATTTAAGGGTCTCACAAACTGTCAGGAACTTATGTTTAAGCAATGCATATTCTACAAAAAAATTTAGCCTTTCTAAAAGCTGTTACCTAAATTTTATGAAAATTTGTTTAGAGCTAGTTGGTCTCGCAACGAAACAATTTCTTAGACCTTTCTCACGCGACCACGAATTAAAATGAACTGTGCTTGACTTTGAAAATATATTTTTCTTAAAGTGCAAAATTTTCAGTTTAGTTGTGAAAAATTGCATGTTACTTAGTTGAGCACTCAAGTCAATGAGTTATTTGCTTCTCATATCATATATAAGAGTGCCTACGTATTAAATGACGCTTTGAATGAATTTATTATAAGTAAATTGTACATACTCATATAGACCTGTGTAAAAACAGAAAAACCTCTTAAGAGCGCTGACTTGATAAATTACTATTGTACTCTTTGAAGATTCGAATATTACCCGGTAGTATTGCTTATAGGCTTATAGACGCATATGATATTTACATTTTTGTATTTACTTAGTTAATGTGACGCAAAGTGTGTAAATGGATATTTTCAAACTTTGTTTTGCTAATAGATAGATGTCACATTAGAATTTTAAATATCTCGTGCTGTCGAAACGTTTATATGCACGCGTTTGGTTTCTGATATTGATTAAATATACAATAATGATAAAGACATACAGATGTACATAGGTATAGTATGTTATGACCTACACGAATTCTACAAGGAGGCAACAATAATTCAAGCTTATTGTTATGGAAACAAACCCCTTAACAGCATGCGCAGAAGAACAGCTAAAACGCTGGAAAGAGCATTTTTGTAAAATCTCACAGATCTTCTCAATCAGAAAAATTCACTACATTCAAAGCCGATGAAATATTGAGAGATGATTAAATTACAGCGGAACATTAGTCAAAACAGATACACGACTGACTAACTACTGTGGACCAACACTACATCTTGATAGGAAATTCTCTGTAATTATAGAGTTAAGAAAATCCTGAGATAACCAAATTTTGAGCCCACCGCATTCTATAAATATCCTTACGGATGGCTCAAAACAAGGCTCAGAAATAGAGGCTGAAGTTTTTATGCCCACCTAAAACCACCTAAATGTAGCATATTTCAAGCTGTTTTTGAAACAATAATCGAAGTGGCGGAAAAAGTGATGACAAAAGTTGGCGTTGAATGCATCAATTTCTATGTGGACTGCCAAACTGCACTGAAGTTCCTACGAGCTGCATGAATAAATCCAAGTCAGTTCTTCGATGCTACAATTTACTTCAAGCCCTCAGCAGTAAGCAGTAATATTTTTTCGATTTTACCAGCATTTTTCATACAACATCAACATTTTTCGAGTTTCTTAACATTTTTCGACTTTATCAATATTTTTGAAGTTTATTAAGGTTTTTCGTCCACGTCAACATTTTTTCATTTTATCAACCCATTTCGACTACATCAATATTTTTCGACTTCGTGCCATCCAAATTATACCTAAAATGCAACCAGGTCGCCAATAGCAAACGAAATCAAACTATACAAACGGGGATAGATGGGTCATACTTTCCAGCGAAGATTTTTGCCAAGCCCTTGAGTTCAATTAACTAAGCGGTAGAGATCATGTTAGACCATAAGTTACTTAACTTAACTTTAACATATAAATAAACTAGTAAGGGTGTATTCATTGGCACTCAATTTTTGCTCAGTACTTGCGTTTATAGTCCTTAGTGTCGGAGTGAAATTAGGTTGGATTATCTTCAAAAAACGTTTTAAATATAGCGTTTTGTAGCTTTTGCTTACATGGGTGGTGCCACGCCCTCTTGCCTGTATTCGTCCAGTTTTAGCTTAAAGTGTGCATTTATAGTCCTTAGTATTCGAGTGAAATTTGTTTGGATTATCTTAAAAAACTCTTTCAGTATAGCATTTTGAAATCTATGCTTATATAGGAGGTGCCACGCCCTCTTATCTTATTTTACCTAGTTTTTCCTCAGAGCTTGTATTTATAGTTCTTAGTGTCTGAGGAAAATTTAGTTCCATTATCTCAAAAAACGATTTCCGTATAGCATTTTGAAGCTTTTGCATACATGGGTGGCGCCACGTCCTCTTGTCCGAGTCCGCCCAATTTTTGCTTAGAGCATGCGCTAATAATTCGTAGTATTTATGTGTATTTTGATTGAATTGTCGTGAATATTTTGAACATACTTTTTGCATAGGCGGTAGGCGTGCCCGTTAATCGATTTCACTAATTTTCAATCCCACGAGCTAACTTTGATGACGGAGGCAGTGTACCAAATTTGATTGAATTGCCTTGCTCAGTTTTCTCGTTTCCACGCACAGCCAGCCACCCAGCCACGCCTCCTCCTATGCGTTACAAACGGAAGGACAAAGTGAATATACCCTGGGTGTAGGGTATTAAAATGTGAATGTACTTTTATAAAATCAGTTGTTCATTTTGAAAATGCATAGCTAGGATTACATACAATAAAATTTTATTCAACTGATGATAATTTAGATTAATATTTTATACCTAAATAATCATATGATTTGATATTTCAAGTTTTACTGATTAAATGATTTTTTATTTTTTTTCAAAATAAATTTGCTTCCGATTTAAATAAACTCAACACCTTGTGCTTGCTTCCCTCCCGAAACAAAGAAAATTAGGTTTGGAGTTAATTGAGAATATATTTTTCATTTTGTGTGATTGAATTAAAAAAATATAACTATTACTTAAGATTTTTCCTATGAAATAGTGTCTTATGTGCAGACTTAGAGATTCGCTATACACAGCCAAAATGCATAAGAACATTCACAAAAGTTGTAGCAACAGCTACGTAGAATAACTTTTTGTTATGCATAGCATAGCGAAGGAACGAATCTTGTCATTGGTTCTAGCAATAGCTATATGGAATGCATGTGCTTTCCGCTATATAAGTACGAACGTTCTTGTTGTTTCTTTTGTTAAATTTCTAGCTTTCATATCTACTGTACTAATTTTACGTTACATGGTGGCTATGGTTTGTCGCAAAATGAAAAGAATATTTAATTTTGGTATTATTTTTATATTAAAGCCAAACCATAAAATTATCAGACCGTAAAAATTTGATTTTCAACAAGAACAGCGCTGTGTCTGAACTCTAATAAACATTTTCAATGTAAAATTGGGAGACAAATAATGCTACTCTTTAAAAAGCTTTTCAGAATAAAACACCATACCAAATGAACTAATCAATAAAACCGTATACTTAGATTCTACCATCCAGCGAGAAATGCGCTTGACTACTCGCTCCAATAGAAAGATTGTTACGCTTTAAATAGCATACCATAATAAATATACCTAGTCAACTACCAGGGAGCTATTCTTTACCCTTATTGATTTTGAGGCCTTTCTTTTCCGAAATAAGTATATTTGATACGAAAGTGCTTTGTCTCAAGAGGAAATACTATACCGGTCTTCAACTCCAAGTTAAACCTTTCCCACAACATTGACTTTTTTCCTAATCAAAATAAACTTTTTTCAATCAAATTAATCTTTTTCAAATAACTCTTCACATTTCGAAAAGTGTTTGGTATAGACAATATTCACCCAGATACCAAGTTTCATAACGACAGCTGCTGTATGTACAGAGATATATCATTTTAAGTGAATTTTTTGCAAAGTTTAATTTGATTTGAAAAAAGTTTAATCGTTGGCGTTTGCGAGAAAGGTTGACAAAATCACTCCGGGTATTCACGCATTTATGCGCAATGGCGAAAAACTTTTTTTTTTTATAACAAAGGGTGAATAGGCTTAGTATAGAGGGTGTCCTGTAACTTACGCATGATTTTAGTTTGGCGCCATTTGTGCGGTAAGGTGTTGCCAATCAAAAAAAAGAAAACAGTTTGACAGTTGACAGCTTAAGGTTAGTAAAAATGTTCATTGGAAATTGAGCCAAAAAAGTGCGATAAAAAAGTGTCCCATAACTCATAAAAGATTTGAATTTGATGCCATTTGTGGGGATTAGTTAAGGTTATTTGATAAAACATCAAAAATACTTCGAAAAGCCATGAGCAAACTTTTGATTTTTCCAGCAGTAATAATATCGCTGTTAGCATTTTGCAAGACTCTACTGTAATAGGACATATTATATCAATTCTATGTATCCTTCCACCGTAACTTTTTTTATTATGTACTATTGTTATTGATTTAAAGGCTCAATAAATTTACTTACTTACTTGTGGGGATTAGTGTTGCCAACCAAAAAAAAAAAAGCAAACATTTTGACAGACACCAGTTTAAGGTTAGTAAAGGAGGAGATTCAACGCTGTATCAACGAAATTCAGCCACATTTATGCAAATTGGACATGGAAGGCTTCGACACAAGGTGCGTATGGCCCAGCTAAACCGTGAAGGTCATCTGGCGGATGTGCTATTCCATATATTATCTTATAGTCTGTTTCCACCGAAGATTAAAAATGAGATTGAGCCGCAACTCAACTCATTCATCATGCATTAAACGTCAACAATATCTGAAAACAGCCGTAAATCCCATTTTTATTCATCGGTGGAAACAGGCTAGTATCCTATGAACTTTATATTTATTTATTTTATTTATTTATTTAACTTCGATTATAGTGCTTACAATAAAAAAAATGCAATTGAAAAAAGAATGTTTTCTATCTAATTCAAATCTTTCGCAATGTCACCCTGAGCATTGCCGTAGATTGTAATGTAAGTAAACGTGCGCCAGTTTAATCTGCATGCTAACAAACTTTATTAACTGATAAAAAGTAAAATGTTCATTAATGTGCTGACCATGTTAAATGACAATTTAATAAATAAACGCGTAGATTTACAACGTAATAAATATTTTCAATTTCAACTTATTAATCTTATGAGTCATTTGTTTCAATAACTTATTTTACATATTGCAAATTCAGAGGTCAAGCCTTTTATAACTTTCTTTTTATTAATGTTTTTTGTTGCTACATATAAATATTGGCCAAACTACTTACCATCATTTGGTTTGTGTTCCATTTTTGTGTACCCAAAATGTAAATTTTGTTTTAAATTAAATTTCTTTGAAGTACTTTAGTACTTTTTTATTGTTAATTTTTAATGTAATTCTATTCGAGTTTCGATGAAGTGTAGAAACACGTTTTATAAAGTATTTCAAAGTTTAATTCGCGATCGACCGATCAATGCAATAAAACGCGTTTATAACGTTGCAATATAACAAAGAGACTGTGAGGAGCTTCTTAGGTTATGTTTTAATAGCAGGCAGCAACCTCAACCAATTCAACTCACAACTCGGAGCTAATGAGCGCTCAACTGATTTGCTAATTTTTTTAGTTTTTTGTCTAAAAAGTAAGAAATAAACAAACAAAAAGTATTACATAAAATACAAAAAAATCAAAAGCATAACGAAGCAGTTATGAGTGGCATTCTCGGCTTACCTGATGTTATTATACACCCTACAATTAATGATGTATTGGGTTTTTAACTTGAGACTGCAAAATATGAAATGATACAAGAAAAAAAGTACCAGAAAATAAAGTTAAAATTTTCAGTACTGCAATACAAATCCGGCCTGTTTCCCATTTCACATAAACAGAGGAGTAGACTCTAAACGAAATTCAAACGTTTTGAAAGGTCAACAATTCTACCAATAATATGTTAAGACTTTTCTATATATTCTACTTTTTTAATGCAATTTCACTGATAAAATTTTATAAAAAAAAATACATACACATAAGTACTAGGTTACGTCTATCCTTCAGAGTTACTATTCTTTTAACTTTCATAGAAAATATTTTTGAAATTGTCAAAAATATATTTTCCGTTGAAAATTAAAAAGTCGACATATCCAAATTTTTTAAATCAGCGACTTCTTCTGCTTGTATTAATAAAAACTGTTCGAAAATAGAATGCCAACTACTTTTGTTCAAAACACAACCAACAAAATTCAAGGCATATAAAATCAAAACTTCTCCCGAACTCCATTGATTCTAGAAAAATCTCTAATTTGGCAGTTAGAACAACTTTTATTCAATTGTATTTTTTACTGACAGCTTTTCAAAGTCCAAAAGTTGATAAGTAATTGTAGAAAATAAAACGTCTTTAATAGTCGCTAAAAACGCTCAAAATTCACTTCGAATTCAAAACATCATCAAAAAAGTTTTTGAAATAAAAAGTAATGGAAATCACCCATGGTACAGAGCGGAATGGAAAGTTTGTATATAATTTAACTACGGTATTTAAACAGCTTAAGAACGCAACATTAGAAAAAAGAATTAACCCTTAAATGCATTGTGGACCTTATATGGTTCATGAACAGAATCATGGTTAAATCATTCATTAACCATGGTTAAATTTAACCATGATTATGTTCATGAACCATATAAGGTCCACTATGCATTTAAGGGTTAAAGAAAACTGTGCCGAAATAGGTTAAAAAATTAACTGTGTATACGAAAGAAAAATACGAAAACCATCTTGAATTTCTTACCCTCAGCCTCAAAGGGAGCTGCACCAAGAGAGGGCCGCACACCATTTTTCTGTTTTTTTTTTAATAATTTTCGTATTTTGAAGGTGATTCAAGTGGCAACTGATCATACCATATAAAAAATTTTATTCTTATTTTGCGGAAAAAAGTTTTTCAATAAATAAGTTTTTCAAAAATCCTTAAAACTTTTTAAAACTCTTAATATTTTGATCTTATGGTGGCTAAATTTTACTAACCGAAGGCGGAATCCATGCAGTTTCAATTACTTTCCATTTTGAAAGATTTTTGATGAAAGCGTTGGGTGTAGAACCACATGTTCTACATGTACCTACACGAAAAAGTAACTGTTTAAAACGACGTTTTAAGGCTTTTTAAGAATATTTCCTGAAAGGACATTTTTTCGTATTCATAAATAAATTTTGTTCTGACTGGGGCATCCGCTAATAGCTCGCCTCGAACAGCCCTGAGTATTTCACTATCCAAAAACCTTTTCTTCTTTATTTTACTGAAAATTCTTTGTATTGCAAGCACAAGCCTATGCACAAAATGATCCAACCATTTGGAAGTAGAGTACTATATATTAAAATATTCTCTGCGCCAATTTTAATTCTTTTGGTTTGAAACTAATGTCACCAAAGTTTGATTTTAGCTTGGAGAGACTTTTTAGTTTCAATATTTTATTTATAAACATAAAAAAAACGAAAATAAAATTAAAAAAAAAACATTTTTTTCAATTGTTTAAATACAAATTTCACACAACTACGTCGATAAGCTCAATAGCCGAATGAGTTGAAGACTTCGTAATTTATCTACACAGGTATAAGATGTTGTACCCTTGGTTCGACGCAGTGTGGATGGTTAGTTTTTTTTTTTTTTTCAATTATAGTTTAAAATTAAAATTATTATTTTTTTTTTTTTTTCATTTTTCTCTTTCTCTTTACTTACTCCAAAATACTTAGTTTAAAATTAAAACTTTTTTTGGCATTGTTCTATACAAATATATACTTTTTTGGTTTTAAAATTAAACTAAAATTTTTTACTGTGTGGTAATAGACGGAGAGCCAGCGTTTGGCTGACCCTCCTCATAGTATAGTGGGTATTCTTCCAATAGTAAGGTATGAACTTTTGTTCACGTGAAATCCTGAGAGGTGGTGCCTTCGTGAGATATCGGGTATCGTTATATCTAAAAAAAATTTAGTTCCGCAATTTTGTAGCTCATCAAATTTTATATCGAAATACTGGTACAAATTGTTTTCGTACGACCTATAGTTTACGAGATATGGTCCAGTGAAATTGGTCTTTCCGATCCAACATATAAAATCCATAATTTTTTTTCTTTCAGTCGGTTTATTTTGTACTTTCAAAGTATGCACAAAAATTCGAGACCGATTTCACTGTCGTACAAAAAATTATTCCGGCACAAAAGTCGAGAAAATTAATATCTTGATAACGCTTATTTCTACCATAAAATGGTTCTCCATAATTTTGTAGTTCAGAAAATTTCATATCGAAAAATGGTACAAATTATTTTCTTACGACCCACAGTATAGGAGATATCCTATTTTTAGGTATTTTCAGCATATAAGTGTTCACAGTAATATGAATGTTGATTTTCAAATTTCAAATTAATATAACGATGCCAATAGAGGATACTAACCTACGTTTTAGTCAAAACGTGAGAGGTGAAATCGGTCTGGAATTTTTGTGCATACTTTGAAGTACAAAATAAATCGACTAAAAGAAAAAAATTATGGATTTTCTATGTTGAATCGGAAAGACCAATTTCACTGGAACATATCTCTTAAACTATAGGTCGTACGAAAACAATTTGCACCACTTTTTCGATATAAAATTTGTTAAGCTACAAAATTGTGAAACTAAATTTTTTGTAGATATAACGGTTAGCGAGATATTTGGAAAAAACTGTTTTTCTCGACCTTTTGCATCCGATATCTCACGAAGGCACCAACTCTCAGGATTTCACGTGAACAAAAGTTCATGCCTACTATTGGAAGAACACCCACAAAAAAATTCAGCTTTAATACTATAAGAAGGGTCAGCCAAGCGCTGGCTCTTAGTCTTTAACTGATCATACCAAAATTTGAAAAAAATTTTATTAAAAATTTTATTCTTATTTTTCGGAAAAAAAGTTTTTCAATAAATATGTTTTTCAAAAATCCTTAAAACTTTTTAAAACTCTAAATATTAAATTTTACTAACCGAAGTTATACATTATAAGGCGGAATCCATGCAGTTTCAATTACTTTTCATGTTGAAAGATTTTTGATGAAGCGGTGGGTCACACTATCAAAAGTATAGCAATCCTTTCTGTGTAGAACCACATGCTCTACATGTACCTACACGAAAATGTAACTGTTTAAAACGAATTTTTTTGACGTTTTGTGGCTTTTTAAGAATATTTCCTAAATGGACATTTTTTCGTATTCATAAATAAATTTTGTTCTGACTGGGGCATTCACTAATAGCTCGCCTGGAACAGCCCTGAGTATTTCACTATCCAAAAACCTGTTCTTCTTTATTTTACTGAAAATCCTTTATACCTTTATATTGCAAGCACAAGTCTATGCACAAAATGATCCAACCATTTGGAAGTAGGGCACTATAAAGAGAAGCTCTTGAGAGAATCAAAATAACAGCCGATTTTTACGTATCAAAAACAAAAAAACTTAACGTTATCTCTCAATACTTAGTATAATCTCGCAAAATGTTTTGAGTCATTAATTGTTATGTTATAATAGAAAGGGTTTTCGTTTGTTATTAACGTAAAACCTGACATTGCAAGTACTCACATATGTAACCTTAATCGCATGACTTATTATTGAGCGCAGAGAACCCCGGTTAAACAAAAAGCAAATGTAAATGTTTATTATTTTTTTCGTAAAAGTTCTTTCATACAGATAGTAGAGTTCCCAGGGCGTTAAAAATACATATACTTACGTAGGATTTCTACAAGACCGCATGAAATTTAATTATTAAAAGTGGAATGTTTAGCTTATAATATAAATAAAAAAGTTTATCTATTAAAAAGTTGTGATCTTTTTTGTAGTGCGGTCATTTGGTAGTTTTATCTAGAAAGTTTTTCGAGGTTTTTGAAACTAAGTTATTTTTTTAAATTGTGGTATCACATGAACAGAGCGTCGCAGCAAAAGAATAAAAATACCAGCTTATAGGGAATTTCTTGTTCTACAAAGCGCATATTGCTTTTTTTTTTTTTGTACGACCTAAAGCTTAGGAGATATCTTTTGACAACCCTAAAATTTGGAAAAAAAACTGTTATTGCAAAATATTCCGAAACGATATGCAGTAGAAAAATTTTTTTCTTGGATTTTGCAGAATATGTTATTCTCTATGAATGTCTTTACCAACACTTTTTCCGTCCGACTTACCGTTCATGAGTAATCGCGATTTGAAAATGAACATAATGATATGAAAAGTCAGACGCAGTATGCCTCTTCGTTTTGCCTTTTTGGACAAAATACCGTAGTCGGTGTTGGAAACAACTACAATTACGAAGAAATTTACTAGAATTCTGGAAGTACCCGTTACAGAGATACAAATAGTAACTTTTAATGTGTTTTACGATTAGTGGAGTGCCTGGGACTTTTAACCTAGGATTTTTTTTAGGGTGAATGAATTTATATAGTCGAGGTGCGATTTTGTTTTTTATACTATAAAAAGAAAAGTTTACCAAGATTTTTTTTGCATCTGGTTTATTCTTTTTTAAGCAATAACTATAAAAAGTTAATACAACACTTAATTCAAAATAGATGTAGTAGCATTTTGCAAACTATTTTTTCTAAACTAATTTAGAGTCACTGAACACGAAAAAGCCACTTATTTTTTATTTCTTTGGACCGTTCCCGACTTATTCGGACATTTCTATTTTCGAGATTATAGCTTCATATATATCAATATATTTGTACAACGCCAAGTCCGATCGATTTTTTTTACGACGCTTACAAAGAGTGAGTAATGGCTCTTCTAACGAGTATACCAATGATTATACTCCGATCAAAATTGGATAAGTTATAGCAAGAAAAAGTTCGATTTTTTTCAAATTTTTTAAAAATTTTCATATCAACATCAAATGAAACACTTAGTTTTTCGCACATATTTTTTTAAATAAATTTTTTTTTGCAATTTTATTTAATGACACATTAAATTCCAAACACTTTAAGCTTATGTTGAGCAAAATCGAATGAAATTTGGTGATGATATTAAGGATTTAGTGCAATAATGATGATGAGAAGTTGTCCAGAGCATTTTCAAAATGTTCAGCCTTAGTCAACAGATCCAATTTTTCTGCTTCCAGATCGGCCACTCTGCACTCATTGAACATTTTGAAGATGCTCTAGACAACTTCTCATCATTTTCTTTAAAAGAACATTGCGGATCATGTTGCAATTGTATCAAAAATACTAATTTTTGAAAAAAATCGAAGTGTCTCTATTGCACTAAAACCTTAATATCTTCTCGAAATTTCATTCGATTTTACTCAGCATAGGCTTAAAATGTTTTGCAATTTAATGTGCCATTAAATAAATGTGTCTTTCTTTAAACTATTCAGTGCCTGATGATGACTTAAAATTTAAGTCGAAATATCGCAAAATAAAAAACATATAACTTTTTGTTTTTATTGATACGGCTGCAGCTCAGCACTTTGCTTAAAGTTTAAAACAAAAAAGCCGATTACAACAATATATAAAAAAATATATTTAAAAACAATATATGCGAAAAACTAAGTGTTTCATTTAAAATTGATATGAAATATTTCAAAATTTTTTCAAAAAATCCTAGTTTTTCTTGGTAAAACTCAGTTAATTTTGTTCGGAGCAGAATCATTGGTATACTCGTTGAAGCGACATTAGTCACTCTTTGTAAACGTGGTAAAACAAAATCGATCGAGTTTGGTGTTATACAAATATATTTCTTGTTTATTTCTTGTTTATTTCAATTAATTCAGTCTATGAAATTAAACTTACAGACTAAGTAAACAATATTTATTAAAAAACTAACAAAAAAACAATATGAATAAATCTTAAGAATAAATATTTAAAAAATTAATATATAACAATGTATGCATGTAGAAAAATTTAATTAATTTAAGTGTAAACAGTTTTCAACAAGTTTTTAAATTCTGATTTTGGCACAGAAAAATCAACTAAATGACTAGAACTGAGAACATTTAGTTCATTTAAGGCTCTGATGATTGGACCATTTAATGCATAGTTTGTTCTACAAAGAGGAAGAGTAAATAAATTACAATGACGCAAAAATCTGGAAGGAACTTTAAAGTTTATACGCCCTAAGATATAGGGGCAATCAATGTTACCCACTATAACATCAAATATAAGCATTAGAGAGGATATAATGTATATGAAGCTATAATGTCGAAAATAGAAATGTCCGAATAACTCGGGAACGGCTAAAAGGAATAAAAAATAATTGAGTTTTTCACGATCAGCGACCTCAAATTAGTTTAGAAAAAATGGTTTGCAAAATGTTACAATTATTTTTAATGTATTGTTGTACTAACTTTTTATAGTTAATACACGAATCAAAAGCACAAAAAAATGTTGGGTAAACTTTTTTTTTTACGGCATTAAAAACAAAATCCCATCTCAACCATATTAATTCATTCGGTCTTGTAGAAATCCTAGGTTAAAAGCCCCAGGCACTCTACTAAGAGGTCAAATAAGATAAAAATATTTTTTATAACAGAATGTGGACATGTTAACATTCACACCTACATATGGATGTTGTACTTTTCTCAGAAGTTGTCTACTTATATCTAGAAAAATAAATCTTTGATTTTGATGAAATTTGCACAGTATTGATCGGAGGAAAGTTTTTATGTAGAAAAAGGGGAGGTGACGCCCCTAAAACATAACCAGCACCACTACATGTAACTTTTTTTTGTCTCGTTTTATCCTATACGAAAAGATACGCAAAAGGTCCTCTCTTTGATACGAAGCTGCCCTCGGGCTGCGTTTTGCCCAGCACCGAACATAACAAATCACATCCACTCGAAAAATGAGCAATGCCACGTTCCCATATAAAAGAAAGTTAACTCTTTGTATAATGAAATATGTATATTTTTCAATTAATTTACAATGTAAACAATTTCCCAGGTTTGAGACCAAAACCACTATTTTCAATTTATCCAACAAAAGGTAAAAAATTGTCTTAAACTTTGTTTATACATACTTATTACTTTTGAAAAAATTGTCAAAAAACTTCGGATGTCGCGCAACTTCTGGCTCGGTTGTTGTATAATTATAAATATAAAAACATATAGTTTTTGCCCAAATATAATACTTATAACAACCAACTTAAAAGCAAATACTAAAAAACTCCGCACACTAACATTCTTTTAATCAGTAAGTAGATACTAAAATTTGCAACTGGCAATCTTAGATTTCCAAATATGATCATATGCTACGATGTTACCACCGACGCTCGCTTTTGTTTCACTACAATGATTCAGTACTCTATGTCAAGGTAAACAAAATATTTGTCTTAATAAGTTTATAACACAAAAGCAAGAAAAAAAACCTAATAACACTGTGCTACACGAAAAAATTTACAAAAGTCCCTTATCATTGCTACGCGGGGCTTACAATTTTAACTATTTGGACAAATTTTGGGGTTTGTGTTCGCGGTTCGCCAGATAAGACCACATAATTTTTAGCTATCAAATCTGATATCCGAGTTGTAAGTAATATTCCGAAATCCGTGTGATTTCAATTACTTTTCATTTGAAGGCTGTTTGATGAAAATGGTGAGTGCAACGATAAAAAGTATTAGAATCTCTTTTGTGGAGAATTGCAGGTTCTACAAATAATATTGATTTGCATAAACGAAAAAGTAACCGTTCGAGAAATATTTTTAAAAAACCGTAAAAAATCGAAAAATTCAATTTTATCGTATATTTCCTAAACGGTTACCCTTTGGTAAATACAAATCAATATTATTTGTAGAATCTGTAATTCTCCACACAAAAGATTCTGATACTTTTCATCGTGTGACTCACCATTTTCATTAAAACCTTCCGAAATGAAAAGTAATTGAAACCACACGGATTACGGAACAGGCCTGTATACTAAATATTATTCTCCTTCATTCCCTCATTGAATTCCAATTGAAGGCACAAAATTATGTTTTGTTCAGATTGCGCCTACCAATCGAAGGAATAAAATGATGTTTTATCGCAAAGAAATTCAAAGACACACATTCATTTTCCATAGACAAAAAGAAGAAATCCGATACCCTACTGTTCTGATTGCACCTTCTTGTAGAAGGCAACAAAAGAATGATACGATGACCGGCCAGCGCTGAACAAAAGGAAAGTGTTTTCTGATGTAGCAATGGAATGATTCGAACAACGAAAGGAATGTGCCAAACAGCTATGTTTGGATGGTCAAACTTTCTGCTGAGTTTTTAAGTAACAAAAAAGTGAGTGAAAGAGCACTAAAAAATTCCTAGTTGCGGAAAGCGAATAAGTGTTCACCGACTCCCACTAACTTTTCCTCTCCAACATTTCTCTCTAACATAATTTTTGCGAATAGGGGTTCCCATTCAAAATTTTTATAGAAATATCACTTCCTAATTGCCGGGAGAGGGAAACAATTTTTACAGACCTCCATTAATTATTCCTCTCCAACATTTCTCTCGAACATACTACCCCTATTTTTTCACCATTAAATGGGACTTCCATGCAAAATTAAGATAGAAATATCATTCGGGAAAAATGAGGAAAAATTAATGGGAGTGAAAAAAATTTACTATGGGAACCCCTTTGTAGGATGGAAAAAATATGGTAGTATGCTTGAAATAATGAAGAGGAAAAATTAATGGAGGTCGGTGAACATTTCTACAAGAGGGCGTGGTACCTCCCATAAAAGCGAAACTTTCAAAATGCTATACTGAAATCGTTTTTTGAGATAATCCAATTAAAGTTTACTCAGACACTAAGCAGAGCTGGACGATAAGGATTACAGTTAGCAAACGATTACGATTGCAGTAATCCTTAAAAACAAAAAAAGACGATTAGGATTACAGTAATCGTTCATCGAACGAGCGAAGATTACTATTACAGTAATCGTAATTTTAAAAAAAAGTGAAATTACGAGTACTGTATCGTAATCGAAGCTCGTTCGATGAACGATTACTGTAATTCTTATTTCGTTTTTTTTATATAAGGATTACTGCAATCGTTGCAAAGGATGACATTTGTAAAATATCAGTTAAAATCACTGTTATTTACATTATAACATGTATTTTAATGAAAAAAAAAAAAAAATTAACAACAATAATAGTGAAAAAAATATATTGAATAAATAACAAATCTTCAATACTTATTAACAAAAAATTAGCAGATTTTTACGCAAGCAACAAAGGAAAAAAAAAGTTGCCGGTGATAGAAATTCATAATTTACATACACCTACTAAAAACAAGCATATATTTAATTACAAAACTCAATATAAGCCTTTAACAATACTAATTTTTTAAATGAATTCAGAAAGAGCATGACGACGGGGACTATTTATTATGCCAGCGAAAGAGAATAACCTCTCTACTAGTGCCGACGAAGTTAGGGGTGTATAAAACTCAAAAAAGCTTTTTTCAGCAGCGGATATTTTAAGATGCTCTCCCGCTCAAATATTTGTAAAATACTTCACTTATAAAATTTGACTCGTAATTCTTTCTCATATGTACTCGTAATGTACACTTATTCTAAGAAAGCGCGTATTAAATTTGGACATTTCTAGAATTACTTTTTTAAAAATTATTCAAAAAATCGTAATTTAAAAAAAATGCAATATAAGGATTACTGTAATCGTTCATCGAACGAACTTAGATTACGATTACAGTAATCGTAATTTCGATTTTTTTTTTTAAATTATGATTACTGTAATCGTAATCTTAGCTCGTTCGATGAACGATTACTGTAATCCTAATCGTCTTTTTTTGTTTTTAAGGATTACTGCAATCGTAATCCTATACGCAATCAATTACACATGTAATCCTTATCGCCCAGCTCTGTCACTAAGGACAGTCAATTATTCTTTAGGGTAGTAATGTTGTAATTAAATTTTTCTTTTAGTTTTTTTTTATTACATATCATCGTATATTTGGTACAATTTTAAGTTTAACATAGTAGTAGATTCTTTTAATATTTTTAACTTATTTTTTTTCTTTTTTTTTATTTTATAACTACTATAAAGATTAGGTTTTTCTTTTTACTTTTAGTTTATTTTAAAAAGTTTATGCCACATATACTTAGCATAGTAGAGAATATCATTTGTTTTTTTTTTTATACAATAACTTTTTTCTTTTTTTATTTGCTTTTTTTTGCAACAACAAATATATTGTAGCAGCAGCATCGATTTCTACACAATTATAACATATCATAGTAGCCACTAATTTGTTTAGTCGTATTACGTTTAGTGCTTTCATATTAAATTTTTAAATGAAATGATTTAAATTTTGAATTTTTGTTTTCTTTATAAATTTCTTGCCTAGAGTTTGGACAAATGTCAGTAAAATAAAACTGAGTGTAAAACTGTTTTGTTTCGTCTCGATTCAAAGTCTTGTAATAATTCATCAATATCATTGTCCAAATCAGTTAATTTCGCCATCTGAAAATATGTATTGTAAGAAAATATATTTGATTTAAAATCTATTGATAAATTTTGGTTTAAAGGAATGTTATTTGATGTTAGATGAGGTATTTTTGATTTAAAAAGATTTCAAATTTAGCTTTTTAACACTGATAACACTGTTCGACACAAAAAAAAAAAAAAAAACATATTAGAAAATCCAAAAAATTCTTAAAGTTAAAAAAAAGAAATACCCATGTCTCGTGGTTTTTCTCCAGCACGTCACATTTTTTTAAAAAGGTACAAAAATGACACCTAAAACAGGGGAATATTGAGTCAGTATGTACTACAGAAATATTTGCTATATAATTTCACTACTAGTGGCTGAACACTAAAAAAGCAAAATTTTATCCCGAAAGCAAAAAAATCGTTAAAATCAGTAAGCAGTTCTAACAATAAATATTTTCCAAATTTCACCCCACTGTAAAACTCTAAAATTACATTTTGGACAAAACTCGTTCTCACAAGATCATAACGAAATCACACAAGGATCATTTTCCTTGAATACATTAACCTATTATATCCAGTTTTTATGGGTCTTTTTGACCCCTTTTTCTAAAACTGAGCCACCATGGGTTAAAAAAATTTGCAAAAATATCCTACAAAAAATTTCAATTAGAGTTACCAAAGAAGAAAAATTCTTAAAACTTAACGTAAGCACGTCAGGGATGTAATTAATATGCAGTGTGACAAGTCCTAATTGATTTTAACGATTTTTTTGGTTACGGACTCAAATTGCGACCTTTACGTTTTCAGAAACTAGTAGTGAAATTTTATAGTGAATATTTCTGTAGTACATACTGACTCAATATTTCCCTGTTTTGGGTGTCATTTTTGCCCTTTTCTTAAAAAGGTACAAAAATGACCCACATGTGGGGGTTAAACAGGGCTAAAATTCTGTACAAAAATATTCCCCGCAATATCCTGCATAAGTTTGCTGAACACATGATACACCTCAGATGTAAGGATCATATAGTTAAATTCATCGATTTAACACAAGAATGTGGTATTTTTGGTTTTTTATGTACAGTGGATAAAAAAACATCAAAAATCGATTTAAAAAAATGTGACGTGCTGGAGAAAAACCACGAGTAACGGGTATTTTTTTTTTAACGTCAACTTTAAGAATTTTTTGGATTTTCTAATGTGTTTTAAGAAAAGTTCGAAATTGTCGAACAGTGTAATGAGTTTTAAACGAGCATTTTATTTTTATAAAGATAAGTAAAATTTAAAACTAAGTACTTCCATCGACAGTGTTCTGGATTACCCAATAAGAAGTTAAGATAAGAGTTACAGTCAAACTTCGTTGACGCGAACTAAGATAGCTAGAATTTTTTATAACTCGAGCAAAACTAAGCGGCATAACATATTCTTCGGTTAACCTTATTTTGATTTTATCAGAAGCACAAACTCCAATTATTGGAAATTTTTAATATTTTTTTTTTGAAAGTGGAATAAGTCCAATTAAAGTGCCAAAGTAAAGTCATAATCTATACCAAGACAAGACAAAAAATTGGCCATCTTCTTTTACTATGTTAGAAATGGAGTACGACTTTAAATTATACACCATTAGAAAGGTATTTGTGTGTAGATGTGCACAAAGTAAAAATTATGTTAATATTTTGACTTAAAGCCAGGTAAAATTATATACAAATTTTTTAATATTAACAACAACACAGAACTCAAAAAGGATAAAGCACAAAGAGAAAGACAAAAAGCATAGCACTGACTTCACGTTTTTTGTTTTGTTTATATTTCGCTTGAATTATAACAGGGATGATAAATGAGTTTTTCTATTTCGTACCAAATAGCAAAAAAAAAGTACTAAGTACCAAAACTATTTAATACATTTGTGGTCGAATTTTGACCAGTGGGCGATTCTATTATGAATTAACTGACATTTTGTTTTTTTGTTGTTGCGCAGTTTTGACGGAAAGTTTATTTAATGGTGTAGAATTGATGGCATTTTGTTGAAAAAATTATATCGGTCACATAATGTGTATGACCTTACTTTTGCCACTTTTATGACCTTAATCCACTTAAAAAAAAAACGATTCATCTGATAGAATTTTTTTAATTAAACACTGAATAAATATTCTCGAGAAATATTCCTAAGACTGCTAGACAGTTTATTCATGATAAGGCCCAATAAATATTTAAAAAAAAGTGAACAAGGAGTAGCGGGGTGGGATCAAGGCCTTTTCGGATTTGCACCTTTTAAAAAGTATAAAAAGAAAAAAAAGGCATGGCACGTCTTTTATGGGAAGTGTAGTATCGAAACCATACAAATTGAAACATCCACAAATTTATGAAAACTTCACATTTTAAGTGCAAGACTCTTCGCGCTTTTTGATGCTTCTGGGATGTCATAGAGGAAGCCTAGACTAGCAAAAACTTGCACTTGGGTGGGTGACATATTTATTACCGAATTAAAGGAAATTTAATGAGGATTCCAAAAAAAATATAAAACGGTATGTTTATAGGACCTTTTCCCTACTAAAATTGCAGCCAAAGTCAAAAAATAAAAAGATCCAGAACTTTGCGAAATTCTTTAGAATCCTCTAAACTAAATGCACTTTCAGAAAGCTCATAAAATTGTCTAAAAGTTTCTTAATAAAGTTTTCTCTAAAACGTTAGGCTGACCCAAGAACATTTTTTTTGTGAAACAAGTCAGAAATTCTGCTTTAATCTTATAACTTCTCACGGGTACATTTTTGACCCACCACCCAGGTGCAATTTTTTGTTAGTCTAGACCTATTCTATCACATCTCAAAAGCTTCGTAACTTTATCGATTGCACCCTGTAAGATTGTTTTACTAGCCGTATTCACGATCAAATTCGTTTATTTTGCTAAAGCAATTGCTATTTTCAAATGTGTTTGATATCTTATATCGTTTTTTAGGGTATCTTTCTTTAGATTTTGACCTGAATTATTTAATGTTTAACACTTGACAATTCACAGCTAAATGCATTTGCTTAATTTACTTACATTCAGGTAATTCCTATCTAGTTTCGGTTTGTACATTTCATTCACGTGTATTCTCACAAAAAACATAAAGCGATTTTTGTTGCAAAAATAAATGTATGTATATATTTGTTTCAAATGAATAAAAAAAGCCATAAGAAAACTTTAAAATAATAATGTGATAATGAAATAGATAACTAAAGAAAATTGTTATTTTTACTAGTATTAATTGTATTATAAAATTGGACGTTACCATCCAACCAACCAAAAACAATAACAAAATTATTACCATATTAATCATGTCCGTTATTAAGAATGCGCCCATTAACGCCTCCTCGTGATTATCCTCAATATCTACATTAAATACATGGACTGGCCTATTATAAACTGGATCACGTGATTCCATATGTTCCAACACTTGATCGTATACACGCTCTTCAACGGTAACAATAATATCAAATTGTTCTTTGCATTCTTGAAATCTTTCTGGAAACTTTTTTATTCTACGATTTCTATCAAGCATATGTAGCAGACCATTTTGTGTATAGCTGTAGGTGAAAGAATTAAAAAGAATAAAATTTGTATAATAATTAAATGTATATGTATATAATGCTGCAGATTTCAATTAAATCATGAGCAATAAACAGGTTCATCGATAAAAAGAAAACTTCTACTACATCTTGCACAAACCATACAGAGTAATCGCAGGACATCCCTTACAATAGGCTAAAACATATACGAATATATAGTCTTCGAGCACATATTTAGTTCAGGGGACCTCTTAAGCATACATATGTATATCAATGTAAAGCTCAATATCGAAGCTGACTGGCTACATATGTATAACTAGAGAATCTTCAAGACACCTGTTTAATAAAACAACACGATAATTTATAAGTAGCTCTTCCCGCAGCTTGAATAATCAAAGCATTCAAAAAATATTTACTGGAATTTTTTATAGCCGGAGAACGAGAACATGCAAAACCCAAAAATAAAATCTTTGACCTGAAAAAAAAGTATCAAGCAAAACACATCTAATTAATGCACTTACTATTGTTTATCTTTTGTGACTAAATCATTATAAATTGCATCGTAGGGTGTTCCAAATTCATATACATTTGGTTTGTCCATGGCAGTGCCTGGTAGTTTTACTCGTTCACCGGTTCCAAAAGAGCGAACATTAAATCCCTTTTTCGCAAGAAAATTATGCGCTTCCATGGATCGATTCATGTTGGAGGAGCAAACAACGGCAACGCTCAAGTTGCAATTGTTGTTGGACATTTTATTTATATTTATTTATTAAATACTAAAATTTAAAGTAAAAATAAATGTGATTTCCGTAGAAACTTGCAAACTTTGCAAACTGTTGAAGAAAACCACACTTTGACAACCACATTTTGACATTTTACTTTCTGCATTTTCGCATCGCTTTTTTTTTTGCAGTCACCAGTGCTGCCAGAACTTTTTCGATTTGAAAATCGCAAAAAAAAAAATCACAGGAAGCTCATTCAACCAGCGGAAAATTCCGTGCTTTGTACTTTTCCGCAGCTTATGTCAATGTGACACAACTTTGTTTGGAGGACTATTTCCGCATCGATTGAGTAATGTGCGGAAACTGAATTTTATAGATTTTTGAAGCAAAAACTATAAAACGCACACACATTAAGAACTCAGCAAGGTCTAAAAATATTTTTAAATTATAAATCAGCTGTTTATTCGAAAGTTATTCAAAAGTATTCACAAGTGAGTAATGTAAAAAATTTGCGGAAACTGAATTTTATAGATTTTTGATGTAAAAACTATAAAGCTGTTTATTCACAAATTTTTATGCAATTTAATTTATGGGGCGCTAATTCAGTTTGTGCAATTGTTTGTCCAAAATGCGAAATATTCCGCGGTTTGAATGAGAATATGCATTTATCATTTGCATTGGTTGGCACACGTACCTAACAAAAAAAGGGGAAGTAAAGACCCAACATTTTTTTAAATAGATATTTGAGCAAAACATACCGTAACAATATCATCATGTACAATTGTCTTTCTATTTCTTCGAATATGCTACTCATTACTAGTAACATAGGTCGCTAATAACGAGAGCTGCCGTAAACATTTCGTTTTTATCACAGATCTCAGTGTTGCGTCTTTATAACAGACTTATAAAATTATAAATATCGAAATTTTCAGTCTTACTGAAATTGATAATTAGGTTATGTGCATTACACGCACCTTGAAAAAAATACGTGTAACGGGTCTAACTTTAAGACACACGCGAACGATTACACCCGAGAACACGTCTGTACTCGGTCACGGACAAAACGAGAAGACCCACGTTCAATTGTAATGACACCATCACCAGCTAAGACTTTTGCTTTGAATTCTTCAATGTCAGAGCATGACCATATATTTGCGGGTCGTATTAAAACATTATCATCATCAGATAAATTGAATTCAAAAGTACAAGCCTTTTGTTGTCGTTGGGGCTGCGATTCCTGGCCTCCCAAAGGGAGGGTCTCCGGGACGTAGACCCGATCGCAAGAGGAGAGATCATCATCAGATTGTGGTTGATGCTGTTCGGGATTCTGACTATCGCTAGAAGTTTTTACTTATCAAATGCCATATCACCGTCAGTTTTATATTTACAGTTCAAAAATGGAGCGAAATTTAAAATTTGACAAACTTACTACCAATACGTTAGAAATTTTAATAGTCTGCAAAATCGTGTTATAAGTAGGTTTATTAATTTATTATACATGCTTCTATATTATTACGCTTAGTCTATATGTAGTATGAGGAATGAATATTATTTTAATGTTTGGAGAAGCTATATTTCATTCATTGAAGTTTAAATATAGCACAATAATTCGATGAGCTTAATAATACATACATAATATCTAATGTAATGTTTAAGGTTTTGATGGGAGAGCTTTAGCCCACTCTAAATCTGCCACTGATTTTTATCTTTAAATTATTTAACATCTTCTTTTTAACATCCCTACAACGATTTATGAAAATAAATGTGTGTACAACCAAAATACTTTCATTACACGAAAAAATGTAAAAAAAACTGTATAAACAACAACAAAATTTCGCAAAAACTAGCACAAAACATTTAAAACCTTAACTATAACGGCAAGTTAACTTTTTCTTTTCTTAATAAGCCATAATCATAACTCTTCAAAGAATGCTACTCTGGCCTTTGTAGAGCCAGATTTTAATTTTTTTAATGTTGAGTATTTCGTTTCTCCTGCTTTTATTTGTGCCGCACTTAATATATCCAAATTACTTTGATTCTCTTCAATTTTCAACAATTCAATTTCCGAGCGTAAAGTTTGCAATTGATTTTGCACTTGTTTAGATTTCTTTATATATTCCAAACGATTCCGTTCGATTTCATTGGTAATCTGCTCCATTTCATTGTCAGTGAGTATAAATTCTTTAGGTCCGAATTCATCGTCAGCGGATTCGGATATTGAGGAAGTTTCTTCACCATTATGCGCTGTATTCAATTCAACTGCACCGGCCGCATTTTCTAAATCTGTACATGAATTATTTTCCGTTATAGAAGGATTACTCGAGACGCTATCGGCACGCATAAGCATGTTCTCCGTGGAAGCCTGTATGCCACGATTTAGAAAATTTAATAAACGTGCAGTGGCTTCACGTTCTGCTAGTTTGGCACATATCAGTTCCTTCTTTAATTTCTCCGCTTCTGCTTCGCGTTTATCTTTTTCCATTGTTAACTGATGCACATAGAAATCAGCATCTTGTATTTTCTTCTCCAACTCAGCCTTTTCGTTTTCAGTTTTCATATGGCGTTCACGTAAACGATCCATTTCTGTTTTAAAATGATTCGCTTTACACTCTGTCAATTGCATTTGCTCTTCATTTACACGATTCTTTTCAAAATATAACTCTTTGGCTTCCTCAGAACGACGCTTTAGTTGAAACAAAAAGAAAATGAAAATGTTTTAAATACCTACAGAATATAATGGACCTTATCATAAATAAACATTTTCGGGAATCCCTAGCATGCAACCGCAAACAATTTTTCAGGAAGTGCAAAGTTCACTGGAAAGTAAGATTATCGGAAATAATTTGGAAGGAAATATTTCGAAATTCGTTGTAAGTACTTGTTCTCCAATTTTCTGACAGGGAATTCGAATAAATAATGTGTGACAAATTAAACACTTTTGTTAGACAATTTTATAGCTTATTAAAATGACAATAATCTTTTTGAAATCCATCAAAAGGTAATACCCCCGAAACTAGAGCGACACTTTATTTACATATTCTTTCTTAGAATTAAAAGCTTCATAAAATAAACTACGTTTAAAAAAATAAATATTAGGGGTCACTAAAGTAAACTTGACTCAAACTTGTGTCTCACAAAGTGTGAAGATTTGGATATTTATTTGGCCGAACTAGAAGACCATCACCAGTTTGTTAATTTTACTTTGTTTTGATTGTGTTTAATGAAATTTAGATATTCATATATTGTTTATCTTTTTTTAACCTACGCTGTCAAAATCAATGGAAAATACCAGGGCTGCATAGAAGTTTTTTGTGGAAAATAGGAAGAAAATTGAAAAGAAATTAGAATAAAACGGTTTCACTGCTGTAAATATACATTCTTAAACTATTCACGCTTGCAAATGCTCCCTCTCGAGAAAGAAATATATTCTTGAGAGGGAATTCTCAGACAAATTCATAATAAGGCTCAATATGTTTGGTATGCTTACCAATGCATCGCTAGCCATACGCATTTCATCTTTTAAATCCTCCAGACATTTTTCCATTTCCAAGCGTTCATGTTCCGCCTTTTTTCGTAAATTCTTTTCGCGTATAAATTTTTTACGCTCAATTTGTCGACGCTGTTTTTCCTCTTTAGCTTGCGCTTTCATTTGTTGGATTTCCATTGTATCCGGTTTCCGCCGTCGCATATATAAATCGTGGTTACCTTTACATAAATCTAATATCTACAAAAAAATGTTGAAAGAATTATTTTCATTCAGAAGTGTAAGAAAAATACGTACCATTTTATTAATGTGCAAATCATGTGAATAGAATATGAAACTTGATACTTTTGCATCGACTAAACGTATTGTGAATTTCTTATCATCGAAACTGACATGTCGTATTTCATTCCATTGGAAAGTCGTTTTAGGCGTCAATTTATTGTGATCATCGTATATGTTTAAACCAACAGAGGTTACACCAAGCCACAATTTGGTTTTATTTTTATTCTTAAATTTGACAGACAATTTTCGTTAAGAATATCTAATGTATTTGTAGTAAATATCGCTCACCGTTATTGAAAAGTAATTAACACCGTACATATCTAAGTCTTGTGCAATTTTTAAATATTCCATTTCTACCTCATCTCGTGTCATAGGTTCATGATCCATGTACCTATAAAAACGAAAATACATAAATTAACTTTAAATCACCACAAACTCTTAATACCAACAGGTTTCCATTCCAAGTTAAAAATTTTCCACATGATATTGATATTTTTTTTTTTGAATCAAATTAAACTTTTCTAAGTCAAAATAAACCTTTTAACAAATTAAACTTTTTTTCAAATCAATTGTTCAAGAACGATAAAAAGTGTATTTTTTTGCAAAATTTTGAAAAAAGGTTATTTACTGGAAAAAGTTTGATTTGTACAAAGTTTAACTTCATTTGAAAGAAGATTAATATGATGTAGAAAAGGTTTAATTTGGAGTCTTAAACCTGTCAGACATCTTGCTAATATTACCATGTTTTAATGCGTTCTTCCCACATTTCTGGTGTCATCTGATACTGATCCGTAACACCTTTGGGTAGCAAGTCAACACCAGCTAACATGCCATCCTTATAAGTTTCATAGTCATATGGACCATACTGTACATGCACAGCATAGGATGCCAAAAGCACAGATGCTTCTGGTCTACAGTAAATATCCATTGACAGTATACACTGCTTAACTTGCAAGAAAAACAAATGTTGAGTTATTTCCTGTATCAGCTCTTCGCTGACATTTTCGGGAAAGAACTTTGCATAAAAACTGAAAATAAAAACTCCATTATTATGTTGAATCTTTTGGTCTTTAACTTTTTTCTCCATTTTTAACCAGGACACATTGCCACGTGTATCCTCATATTGCAGACCAAAATACCATGATTCTCGTAAGCCAATTGTACGACATACTAAATCAAAAAATTCCTGTCCAGTGAAGCGATGCTTAAAAGGAAAAGAAGAAATCCATGTTACAAATTGCATCCGATAAATTAACTTACCAAGTGCCTTACCTCCAAATCAAATTCAAGCTCTGAATCAAAAGTGATCACTTTTACTGGAAGAGACCTCTTTTTCTTTGTACGAAACGGACTCATTTTATATTTTTAATATCAAAAACTTTCTAAACTTTTATTAAGTCCAATGGATTATAGTAAACATTTAACTTGGTTGAAAATTGCATGACTGGAATAACTATTTAACAGAAAATTTGGTACAAATTATATTTTCTTTACAAAAATTTTATTTTACCTACAAATTTACTTACAAAATCGCTATTGTTTTATTTTTTTTTTTTAATCTTCCAAATGAAATGTCAAAATAGTGCAGGTGGCAGTGTTTACATATACCTTCGTGAAATGTCGAAATAATGAAAGCAACAATTGGCTGGTGTTGTTTACATTCAACTTTGTTAGAGTGGCTGTTAAAACCGTTACCGACTATCGATCAAGTTCGTCAGTTTTGTTCAAATTTCTCTTGGTTTGCGTGTGTGGCCGCAATTCTTCGTCAGACATCAGTCAACCACAAAAAGGTTTATGGTTGAGTGACAATCAGCGCACATGATCGCTAGTGTATACCCGCTCTAAGGACTTAGCTCAATAATTTTCCACCAAAGCCAGGGAATACTACGATTTTGACATAAAATGACCCAAAACAAGAACAAAAAATTAAATGTTAATCGCTATATCGTTTCGTTTTGGAGATATCGAGGCCTAAAGAATACAAGAATGCTGAAGAAATTTCAAAACAACACAAAAAACAACAATAATACCATGTTTATTATATAAAGAATTATATTTTGATGGTAAAAAAAAATTTTGTGAATTTTGTGGGATCTGAAGGTTTTTGAAATTTAATTTTTTTTAATGATTTTTTTTTATGTTTGGTTAGTTTTTTACGGAATCATTAGGTACTAAAAAGTTGAAATTCTGATTAAATATCACTCACTACCCTCTAAGAAAACTGGCACAAAATCGTAACGCCAGCGAAGACTTTGTAAACGTAACGCTTTGGCGATATGAATATGAGTCGTAAACGTAGATGTTAGAAAAAGAACTGTAGAATTAAAAACGTAGTAATTTCTATGTATTGGTACTACGTTTTTAGCTTGCAAAATATTAACGTTTACTTAACATCAAAGCGGTTTGTTTTTGCTTGGCTTAAATCGGACCCCTTACGAACTGATTTAAATAAAAGATTGCATATTAAATTCCATAATAATTTAAAAATTAAAAATTCTTAAAGTGACACACTTAAAAATTCTTAAAATATAATAATTTATATTAAATTTCTATCACATTTATCTATTTCATTTATATTACACTCAGTTCACTACCATAAAATTTTTGAATATCCATTTCCATTATACAGTCTGTAATTTCACAAAATTTTATTCACCCTTTTCCCTTAATCTCTAATGGAAATGTAAAACACTGGTACTACCAAACTGTATTAAGCATCTCCACCACCCAGTCAACTATAGCTGATTTTTATAAGTTGATTTCCTTATTTGCTAATTCGACGGCATTAGAACCGTGGATGATTTTACGTCCAACCTGGATGCAGCTATCTCCTCAAATAGTAGCGGGCTTTGAGTCAGCAGGGTTGGTCTCACTCAACATCAACGTTCAAGCTTTCCCACTTCATTTTAACTACGGGGCAAGAACTTATATAAGTGATCAAGCTGGCAAAGAAAGGACGAGCAGACAGACCAGAGTGGTGCATCTCAAGTAATTTCTTTGATACCTTGGTAAATTTTAAGTCTATCAGCTTGAAGCCCTTCTCCTTGAAGCGTTAGATAATCTTACGGAAAAGTCCACCCTGAACGCCATCCGACTTATCACGATAAAAGTACGCTCCTGGTTTGCTGCTATTGTATACGAGAAATGAATAATGTAATGTCTACATTCCAGAAATTATAATAAAAACTCAAAGCAGAAAAGTTTTGACAAATAATTTATTAAATAAATTTTTTGCATGTGAAATCACAGTTCGTAAGCGATTCGCTTTGGGTACGCAATTTACGAATCGCAAATTTTTCTTGGAGGATAATACAGCATTTCCACCGTAGATTTAGCAGTACTGAGTTTAGTAAATTATCAAAAAATCAGGCTTTAATGATTAATGGAATATGACCACAACAAGGAAAACGTCGTAATATATGAGGAAGGATATGGAAACTTGAGATATTGCTTTAATAAAACAATGCATTGAACACATTACGCCAACTAATGTACGTAGCTTCTGAACACGTCAGCTGTCAAAAACACATTTGGCATAAAAGCCGACTTAAAAGTAATCAGATGTGGAAAATAAGTTGTAATATTTAAATAATTACAATTAAACTGTTTAAATTAAAGTGAACTTGCCCATTTTATAAAGAACAAACAAAAACAAAATGGACTGGTACGAAATAAACTGCGACAGTAAGAGATCTGTAAAGTTTCCTGAAAAAGTGTTACACGCGGCAACTCAAACAAACCAAAATGCTCATGGTAAATAAAAAAAATTCATTTAAAGAAGAAAAAAATCAATAAACATCATTTATTTCTAGTGAATAAATTAGGCGGCATTATTAAAAATGGTCAATGGGCTTGGTTAGCTAAAGGATACAGTATACAAATTGTCTCACTTAAAAATGGCCATACGGTTTCTGCATTTGAATTCGCCGAGTCAAATGGGTAAGTAGTGTCCAAAAAAATTCTCAAGAGTACAATAAATTTAAACAATTATAAAAACATTTACATTATTTTAGCTATGATAATTGCGTTATAAAATGTGCAGATGAATTGTTTCCTAACAACATCGACAGTGTCTATTTGGCCATTTGCTTGGAATGCATGAACAGTTCTGGCGGTAGCTTCATCGCTATCTATTCGGTTGATCACAGTACTGTGCTTAGCTGTATGGAAGTAAAATTGCGTGTAACATCTTGCCGTTTTATGGAATCCACTGTTTGCAAACGTTCGCTGCTGCAAAATTTCGATGGTTGTTTGGCGCTTGGTTCAATGGAAGGTGCATTAGTGCTGCTTGATTTAAATATACGCAAAATGTTAGCTATGCATGAGCAACAAATAGTAGAAGATGTTTTTATACCTTGTCATATTGTCGATTACAATATGCCATTGCGTGAGATACATAGGAATTTTAAACAGTGCCAAGAGGATGGTGTACATTTTGGATTGCAAATGGAAGGTTTGTTGTAAAAATTTTCAGATTTAAACAAAAACTTTGTTACTTTGAACTTCTTACATATTTCTATTTTTGTTAATTTTCCTTTAGTTATTGACGCACCCTGCAGTGTACAATGTTTGCTGCCAATCGATCTAATAATGGCACTTGCTGTTGGCTACGAAGATGGTCGCCTTGCATTATATGATCTCACAGAATTACAAATTTTCTATATTGCAATGCCACAACAACAGGAAGCTACAACACCATTAGTAAAAATGGATTTTCTCGAACCGCCAGATGACCCACGTCCTTGTCTATATATTTGGGCATTACATGAAAATGAAGATAGTCTAACTGCTGTTCTTCATTCACTTATGTATGAAAAGCGTTTTATAGAAAATGATGAGAGCGGTTTTTGCTTTTTTGAGGTCTGTATATTAATATCTATGAATGAATTACACAGGTTTACAAAAAAAAAAAAATGTCATGGCGTTTTGACCAGACTATGTGTTTCCTAGGGACTTTGACGTCCTGAATCCGAATCTCGGGTTCGTTTTTTTCCAGAACGTCTGAGAAAAAAGATTTCAAGGTCATATGGATGTCAAAATGGGGTTCATGTGTCGTTTATTGATAACTTCGCTAAAATTCTGAAACTTATTTTTAATCATTGAGCTCTTAAGTCTTAAAGAGAATATTTGATCGGAAAGGGTATCTCGGACTTAGTTTCGGAGCCATCGGAAGATCAGAATATACATCTTCTATGAAAACCGCTATAAGTTGGGAACCCCTGAATGGATTTGGAAAATATTGGTGTCAGATGAAAGGTATTTTGGTGTCGTTGTTGTTTTTTTGTTGTTGTTGCTGGTGTTGTTGATTTATTTGTTGTTGTACTTGAAAAATTTCACAAGATTTCAAAAAAGCTCATATCTCGGAAACTATGAATCCAATCGAAATTATTCTCAAGAAATTTTTGTAGGCTGTCAAAATACCTTTCATATAACACCAATATTTTACAAATCCATCTAGGGGTTCCCAACTTATTGCGGTTTTCATAGAAGATATATCCGGATCTTCCGATGGCTATATCTCCGAAACTAAGTCCGAGATACCCTTTTCGATTAAAAATTCTTTTTAAGGACTAAGAACTCAATGATAAATGATTAGTTTCAGTATTTTAGCGAATTTATCACTAAACGACACATGACCTCCATATGACCTTGAAAAATTTTTCTCAGACGTTCTGGAAAAAAACGGACCCGGGATTTGAATTCAGGACGTCAAAGTCCTTAGGAAACACATAGTACGGTCAAAACGCTATGACATTTTTTTTTTTTTTTGTAAACCTGTGTTATCAATATCAAAAATATTCCTTTATTTAAGAGTATAGAGGCTATTTTTGTAATCAATTTTTTTAAAAATTAAAACAATGATTGTTGTTTTTAATTTTTGTTTTTTTATTGAGGGGATTCCTGAAAACGTGTAAAAGCCTCGAAAACCTCGTAAGCTCATGAATGTTGTCAAAATCAATACGAAATTTGACAGTTTTACGAGTTCACGAGATTTTCGAGGCACTTACACGTTTTCAGGAATCCCCTCATTAATTTTTAAAAAATTTATTTACAAAAATTAAAAATTAATAAAAATTGCCCTGATGAAGCGGACAAAAAATCCGCGAAACGTCGGCAATTTTTATTAATTTTTAAATATAAATAAATTTTTTTAAAAATTAATAAAAAAACAAAAATTATAAACAACAATCATTATTTTAATTTTTAAAAAAATTGATCACATAAACGTGATCTGATATCAATCTTAAATGTTCCTTTAATTTACAGACATTTCAATCGAGTAATGCACGTTTAGTGTTACCGCTAGAAAAATGTCGTAGTATAGCTATCTCATGTCAAGCTATTACAAAATCAGCAACACATGATGCTGATGATTCCAGCTGTTTGTGTGCCCTCAGCTGGTATGCTGAATCTGAAGAAAAAAATAAGTTGCTAATTTTTGACTTGAATCAATGGTACAAAGAAGAAATGCCTTTTATGCACAATGTTGATAAAAGTGCGAATTTTTTAGCCACATATACACTCAGCAGTGGGACGCAAAGTGCACTACAAGCTTTTATTAATCCATTGACAATTGCACACTTTAATTCAATGCAACGTTTTGAGGAGCATTTCTATCCGAATTCATTAAGTTTTGGTAAGTTTTGTTGATAAATTTTTGTTTTCTGTTATTCTCTTACAGTTGATTTTTTCATCGTTAATATAGATTGCACATTACTAATGCAAGATAATTGTCAATCCTTCAATTGGGAAGGTGCACAAAATCGCTTCATCAGCACCTTACGCTCAAGTAATGCAACTATATTTTTGGAACCGAATTTCTATTTTGCTGAAATTATACGCACACGTTTAATTCCTCAGTTTTGCGAGTTAAATGCAAAAGCAACATTTTCTACAGTAAGTTTAAAGATGATTAAGGATATAAACTCACGCAAGATTTGAATTTTCCGCCATTTGTGCGAAAAGGTACTGCCAATTAAAAAAAGAAAACAGTTTGATAGCTGAGAATAATTATAACAGTTGAGGGTAGGTATAACAGTTGAGGGTAAGTATAGAGCATAATACGAATGAAAAAAAGGTTGGCTGCTAAAGTTCGGAAATTTCGTATAAAATACAAAACATTGATTTAATTTCGTCAACTGGATTCACCAGGGAAACTGGATCAACTAGAGACGCTAAACATACTGAGCGTCTAATAACAAGTCGTTCAAACGATAATATCGAAACATTGCGTGAGAGTGTTGGTGAAAGTCCGGGAACATCAATTCGGCGTCGTTGACAAGAATGGCAAATTTCAAGAAGCAGCCAAACTTTCCTTATTTTTGAAATATTTTTACTTACCCTAAACTGTCAGTTGTCAAACTGTTTTTTTTTTTTTTTTTTGTTGCCGACACTAAATGGCGGTAAATTCAAATCGAAATCCTTTATTGTTTTACAAATAAATTTATATTTTTCAGAATGCCAAGTATGAAATAATTCTCTCCGTTGCATTAGAATATAATTGCTTTAGTCTATTACGTAATTGTGCCAAATCTTGGGTAGATGGCAGTTTCACGGGTACCTTTTCCACCGCTACTGGCATTACACTTTCAACTTTAACCAATTGGATTTGGAAACGTGCTACGGATATTAAAACGCGTTGTAATGATCTTTGTAAAGGATTATTCGATTTCGATGGCTATCCGTTGGATCAGCGTGAGCTTAAAGAATTTGGTTTTATATCGCGTCAGTTAAAGTTGCTAGCAGATTTACTAGATTTAGTGTTGACATTTTCCAAGCAGCATGTACCGGATAAAGGTTTGCAAAAAAACAAAAAACAATCAAAACGTTGTAACTATAACGTTTTCAATACTTTCAGTGTATAGCAATTTGGAACATAAACATAAATCTCTACGCATGGCAACAGATTATCAGGATATATTAATGTGGCTTTTAAATATTGGCTTACTACCAGAAGCTTCACCGTACAGTTGCAAAATGAATACAAACATAGAACTTGTACCATACCCTTATAGATTTTTAAAAGATCTGTATGCTAAGAAGCGTGCATTTTTTGGTAAAATCTGTGAAAATTTTGTGTCGAAAAAAACAGGTAGCTGTCGTTTAATATATATTGATGCTTATATTCAACACGAATGTAAAGGCAGCGTGCTGCGTGAATATTGGCTTGAAAATAATGGTGATGGCTTATATCCACCAACATCAATAGAGTCCATGTTACGCATTATGTTAGTGCCGGATGTACCATTTGAAAGTAAATGTGCTATACTTTTGTATTTCTTCCTGGACCTAAATATGGCCATTAACAATGATGCATACAAGCATGTAGTTGCAAATTTTATAAAGTTTCCCAGCGTATTCAAACTATCGGCATCGTTAATAAAAACGGTACAAGCATTTTGGAATTTAGATCATGGACACTTTTTGGTAAGTCTTGATAGTTTTTTTTTATTATATTATTCAAAGAAATATATTCGCGAGGTGTTAAATGTCCTCTTTATTAATCACCTGTGGATGAAAAGGGATCTTTTTCGAAATACTAAGAACTTATTTATATAGAAAACGGCTCCTAGAAATAACGCCAGAAACTTTTGAGAAATAACGCCAGAAATTTTCTGGCATTAATTTTTGGAAATAAAGCGAACAACTAATTAGGAAACAACGCCAGAATTTTTGAAAATAATGCCATAGGAAATAACGCCAGAAAAATTTTTGGAAATTACGCCAGAAAAATCTCAATACGAAATTCTGGCGTTATTTTCATTTTGTTTTGGAAATAAAACCGAAAACCAAAAATTAACTTAAAAATAACGCCAGATAAGTTTTTGGTCTTATTTCCAAAACAAAATGGAAATAACGCCAGAATTTTGTATGCAGATTGGCGATTAAATTTTTACAACAAATGTCAAATTATTCCCTCCCCAAATTATAGTCGGTAAGCTTACTTTCTAGTAATTTTTCTGTTCCAATAACTTTCAGGTTCATATTTTATCGTGAAACATTCTCAAGAGAGACATAATTCTCTCAATGCTTGGGCTTCAAGTGTGTAGTCTTCCCGAGTTACGTTCAATTTGCTTGGGGTTGTCTAGTTTGATTAAAATCATAATTAGAGGTGTGCTTGCTTTTATTGAACGAATCTCTAGACTGAATGTTTATTCTAATTTGGTGTTTCGTCATAAACTTTTCAGCTTATTTTCAGTAAAACGCATCAACTTGTGTTTTTTTTTGGGTAGCTGATCCAAATTTAGATTCAAATTTTTCGAAAACAAAATGGCGGAATTAACATTTTGCGTCGTATGAAAGGTGGGCGTGTCCTTGCACCGATCACGCTAATTTTTAACAAATAACTCGATGCTACCAATTCTACCTCAGATAGCGAACTTTACTGCTGTACCTCAAATAGTTTGGCCTTTATTAATATTACGAAACACATTGTTCTTCAAAATGCGGGGTGAACGGGGTGAATGATAATTGCACAGAACCTTAAGAGAACCTTATATTAAACACTGAAATTATTAAGCCCTTACAGCCCCATGCTACTTTTAATATGTAGTCCGCAAAATGCAAAATTCGTTAGTTTATGAAATAATATTAGGGACTTTTTCTGATGGTCCGAATTTCCTTTTTATTATTTAAAGCTAATATCAAAGTATGCAAAAGGTAGGACCAGTTGGTTCTTAAGTTAAACTTATTTTAACTAACATTTTTTAAGAGATTTTTTGAACTTTAATTTTTTTTTGTCTTCTCACTCCGACAGCCAGCGGTTGATGAATTCATTTCACCATTTAATCAAAACCAGAAAAATCCAGAATGGGTGCTAGAGCTTTTAATTGAAGCTTTGCTTACACAAGATTCTTCAAACTTAGCATTACGAATCCTAGAAGCCCATTCAGCACTTATTTCTCCCGTGTTAAAACTGCAAACATTACTCGCCAATGAACTTATCTCAGAAGCATTTCATTTTGCGCGTTCCAAACAAGATGATACGCTGCTAGAGCAATTTTTCGAATGTTGTCTTTGCGATGGTAAATTTGGCGTTATACGTGATCTGGCGTTAAGTGAAAAAGAGGGACAACTTGTACAGGACATATTAAAACGCAGTAAAACACAAAATGCCGAAAACTTGCACTTTGTTTACTTATTACAAAAATCAAAGTACATTGAAGCTGTTAGCTATATGGATGAGATAACTAAAGCTAAATGTATGCAATCGAATTTCAATAATAATAATACAACACCCAATTTAGTGCTGTCAGCATATAATACAACTATGACACCAGTCACACAGGGCTTAACAGATGTCTATTTTCGTATAAAAAACAAAATACGTAAAAAAGAAACAGACAATGAATCACCGGTACCGCTAAGTTGCCAATTGATAAAACAAAATGCCAACAATCTTTTGGGTGGCATCTATCACAGCTCTGCATTGAGTGCACACTTTGCCACTTACTATTGGGGGGAAGAAATGGAATATGGTAGTGGTGGTGGACAAAAAGATGAAATCGCCAATAATTTGTTAAATTCAAATAATGCGCCATTCCTGCGTAAGCCCCAACTGGAAACAAACTATTTGGATTTTCAAGAAAAAGGAAACATATCCTATCCACAACCATATAGAGGAAATATAAAGCGCACACTGGCAGAAATTGAACAGCAAGATTTAGAAAAGCCCAGCGCCGCCGCACAAGAGAATCCGAAAAAACGACGCAAATTACTGGGAAATGAAATTATCAAAGATTTGAGTCATTTTGCGCAGATGAATAAAAGTGCCGGCGGTTATTTAAGTAGAAGTGAGTTTAGCCTTAACGCTAGTGCTAAGACTCTAAGCGCTGAGAATTTCCTTACACAGCCGCCACGTCAAACACAGGATGATTTAATTGCTAAAAATCCATCAGTAGAAGCATTGACCTCAACGGAGTTACATGGTATATTAAAAACAAATACGCCTGAGCCTTTGGAACGTCAAGGTGGCTTGCGTAAAGAGTTAGCTGTAGAAGAAGAAAAAATTATACGTTTCAAGTTGCCTGTTACTGATTTAACAGCAGAGAACAATAGCTCTGATTCGGAAGAATTCGAAAAATCAGTGTCAATAAAACAAAATGTTGACGACACCGCTAGCATAATACACGAAAGTTTAACTCCAACTATAGCACAACGAACACGTATAGTAACACGCTCTTTATCTACTGAATCCAATGGCAGCAGTTCGAGCTCATCTAAGGCCATGTCCGAGGATAACTTTTATTCACCCTTGTCTTCGCAAAACAATTCATTGATTGTAGAGAGTAAATCCAACGAAGTCAATAGGTCAGCTATATCCAATATATCAGCTGACGGTCCCAAAGCTCGCAAACCATTAAGTAGAGTTTCTGTCGAACGTAGCTTGGCTGCAGATAAAACTGCAACAGTAGATCCTATACCAACCGCAATTGCTCAGAAGACGAGTAGTGGTTTTGGCGGAAGTTTAGGCATGAGAGATTCTAACATATCTAGTAGTGAACACGCCACATTTGTTATTTCATCCGTCACATCCTTGGTTAGTAATATGCGGGAATTTACGCCGCCAATTTCGTCTTCCAAAGTTTGTGAGACGCAATCAAAGTTTACGCTTGAAAAAGTCCAAGAAACCCAACAGAACAAAATATCTGATAACTCAACTGTAGTAGGTGGATTAACTTATATAGAGACAACTGTTGAGAAAACTATTGGTCGCCGTGAAACAGTCGAGTATAGAAATGATAAAAAGTTACCAGCTGAAGAATTGGATACAACTTTAAGCATGAGCACATATGATATCAGTGTATTTGATGCCACAACGGCGGCGCAAGCAAAGAAATCAAATGAAAACTTGGCCGCAGAAACTACTAAAAATGTAGATACAACGCCACCTGATATTTATGGAGATTTAGAAAGTGATGCAAAAACCGATACCGATGATTCTAATAGTCTTTTTGATGAATCATTGGGTCTACAAGCTAAATTTTCGCCGCAAAATTCGAGCAACTCCAATGAAAAACCACAAAGTAGTGAAAGCAAGCAGAAAAATGCAAATGAATCAATCATAGTATTGTCATCCAGTGATGATGAACAAGAAGATGATGAAAGCATCGATAGCGCAAGTGATCAAGAAAGTATTGGAGACGACGAAGAATTAGACGCAGCTACTGAAAATGCACTAGAGCGCAGTTTTGAAACAGATCAAACTGAAAATAGTTTAGAAAATAGCATAAATGAAGAGGAAGAGGACACCGAACACGACGATGATGCTGAGTTGACCGTTGGAGAAGAAGAATCCTCAGTAGGAACAGTCGAAGTTGCGGATGATGGTGGTGATAGTTTAGATTACCAACACGATGATGATGAAAGCGATAGTCAACACGACAATGATGTTACTACACAAGAGCAAGACGATACGCGAGATACTGATGAAGAAACGCGTGATACTGCTGATACTGATACAGAAGATGTGCAGTTGGAAAATGTCGATGATATGGAATTATATGCCGAAGAACTGGAACCGCAATATCAAAATAGTGAAAGCTCTTTACTCATTGTTAATCTAAATGATGAAGAGAAAAGTGATAATCTTAAAGAGGACGAAGAGGATACATGCTTACGTGTAAATAGCGATAGTTCATCAACTGATACAAACGATTATGAGAATGCAAAATACGCTGTTCAACATCATGTATCAGAGGCAGATGAAGAAGTTTTGGTTGTTTCGGAAAATTTACCTGAAGAGCTAATGCAAATGGATGAAGATCCCGATGATCAACCGAGTACCAGCGCAAAAATTCTCGAGGAGTTAAGATTAAAAGCCCTGAAGAATAATAAAACAGCAGAATCTCTTGATGAAAAAAACAGTGGCACAGATGAAACTGCAAAGTTTGAAGACATCGCACAAAAGCCAGAAGAAAACGCACAAAAATCTGCAGGAAATAAAGAAAAACTTAAGGAAACTGAAGAAAAATCTAAAGAAATTGTACAAAAATCTGAAGGAAATAAAGAAAAACCGAAGGAAACAGCCATATTGCTGGATGAAAAGGAATTAAACAAACAAATAACAAAAGAACAAATTGAAGAAAATACTAACAAAGAAAATGAGAATCAAAAATCTGATGAAAATGAAAAGCGTGAAATAGAAAAGAAAAACATATTGCTGGGCGAAGAGAAGAAAAAAGACCAAGAGTTTAACGAAAACGCTGAACAAAAGCTTGGTGAAAATGTTAACAAAGAAGATTGTTCCAAAACCATTACGCAATCCTTGGAATCAGAAGTTTCTTCAAATAAGCACGATATCATCAGTGCGGACAGTCAGCAAATTGCTGATAAACATGAAAATGAAAAACTGGGATGTGAAACATCTGGAAACAAGAATATAAAAGACAGTCAACTGAATGAAAATGAATCAGAAATGTCAGGCGAGCCTCATCCAGAAGCTATAGAAAAATCTAAAGAATTAACAGCGCCTGCTGAACAGCCACAAGAAAATACTACGACGGCTAATGCGCCGCCAAAGGAGCAAAATGATTTATGTCCTATTCTGGAAACAAACGAAACAAGTCCTCTGAACGTTGAGATTATCTTAAATTTCGAAAATACAAAGTCATCACAGTCTCAAAAACATGAAACTAATGTAACTTCAACTGTTTCCACTACTCCGAAACGAAGGAATACACGTGGAACCTCTGTTCCGCCACAGTCAATTTCCGATGCACAAAACTCTAAACTTAGAAATACGCGCGGAACTTCCGTACCACCGCAGTCGCTCTTGGTGGAAGCAATTACAAATTCAGCAACTCCAATCAAATTCGATTCTACAATATTGTCACAGAAGACAACCTTACCAACGGAGAAAACTTCTACTCCTATTGAATCCGATTCCACCCCATTGTCGCTGAAGGAAACCTCTACTTCACTAACACCTTTGGAAACTGTTTCTACGCCAAAACGTAGAAGTAAACGTCGCACATCTATACAACCGGAAAATCAAATTGAAGACCAGTCTTCTGCATCCCCGTTGCCAATTTCGCGTAATCACCGCGCAAGTTCGATGCAACCTAGATCCAGGCAATTGTCTCAAGAACCACAGGATACTGATACGCCAACTCAAATGGATCGGAATACTCGAGGCACTTCTGTACCGCCTGTTGGTACAACTGTACCTACTATTGATAGTAGTGGCGTATTGGCGACTAAAATAACCACAAGAAGGCGTTCAATTCTATTAGATGTCATTAATGAAGATTCGAACGCAGCAGCTGATTCACCTTCAACACGAACAAGATCGAGGGCACGCTTAAGCTCCATGGAAAGTGAATTAGATACACCAACTGAAGAGCAACCACATCAACAACCAATCGGAGGAAAACGTTCACGTAAAACATCTATATCAAGTAATGTATCCGAACAAATATCAAGTACGCCGAAAAGATCACGTCGCAATAGTGTTACTAGTCAGCCTGATACAGGTGGTACTCCAAGAACTACACGCACACGTAACGCAGCATTAACACAGGAAGATTCAAGCTCAGAACAACCCACTGCAGCAGTAAAAGGGACGCCAAAGAGATTAGCAATGAAAAGAAAAAAGAGCGCAGATAATACACCAGTTATTAAAGAAGTAATTGAAGAAGAAGCCATTGCGGAGAAAGATGCAAATGATACAAATCTGGTTGAAAAGGATAAACCAAAACTTCCAACTTCAACTAAACAGGAGCCAGCAGCAGAAGACATGTCATCTTCATATTCTCTATCTCGTCGTTTAACACGCACCCAACTTGCGATGCTTGAAAAATCGGCTGTTTTATCTGCAAAAGTTGCAGCGAATGATTTGAATTCACCAACCACACCATCGCCACCGAAGCGTAGTATATCAAAACGCCGCGCTTCACGCTCAACAGCAGGATCAGTGCATGAAAGTGATGATGCTGAATCTATCGCATCGCATAGAAGCAACTTTTCAAGTACGGCGGCAGTAAATCGTAGAGTAACACGCAGTTCTGTAAAGGATAAGGTAAAAAAAAATTCATATCTATTGGGCTAAACGAAGCTTTAAATTTTTGTATATTTATCAACATTGCAGGAAGAAGCAGATGATGAACTTGCCAGTGTCGGTAGCTCGATCGGCAGCGAAAAACATGGTAGGCAACGCACTAAAAGTGCTAAAGGTTCGCCTGGTATTTCGCTAACCGTAATACCAGAAGATGATTCAAATGGTAAGTTAAAACGAAAAGCAGTGCGATTTTTCAATAAGACAATATATAGTATGTATATACAATATTTTTTTATTTTCTTACAGAAAGTACTGAGCAAAAGAAACGTCCAAGAAGGATAGCAAAACATTGAAGATAAACCACAATGACAATTACTTTTCAACAAAACTGAATTCGATTTAATTACTGGTATGGTAACTATTGTAAAAATTACTTGTTTAAGCCTGTTATTATACGGCATTTAAAAAAATAAAAACAAAATGTTTTCAAAAGAAAAAAGATACAATATTGAAAAAAGGTAAAGCGTGTACCACTAATTACACGTATAAGAAGTGAAAGTTATTTTTGTACAGTGGGCCGGGCATTTGTTTGAGTATGCACACTGCCTACCTTCCTAATTTCATCAAAATAGCTTGTTTAATTGTTAAAAAGTATGCTTGGCACTTAATTTACTGAGCGTTATCATGAATTTGTCTGGAAATTCCCTAGAGCATATATTCCCTTCTCAAGAGGGAGCATTTGCAGTCGTGAATATTTCGAGAATGAAAATTTCATTTCCAGCAGGAATGCTATGCAGCCCTGGCATTTTCCAATATATTTTAACAGCTAAGGTTAAAAAAAGAAAACAAAAATGTTAACAACTCAATTTCATTAAAAACAAAGTAAAATCACAAAGTTGGTGATGTTCTACGAGTTCGGCCAAACAAATTGCAAACCTTCATACTTTTGCTAGAAACTGACTGAGTGACGAAGTGAAAATTTATGCTGTTCTAATGGATAAATTTGAGTCAAGTTGACTTTAGTAACAAACAAAAAATAAAAAATATGTAACAAAAAAGTGTCGCTCGGAACTAGTTTCGGGGATATAACATAAGGAGACCGAAAAATAATTGTTGAAAATGTTTATATTCATTATAAGGCCTATTGCGCTCACTTTTTGGCCAATGAATGCATCAAATTTTATCAAAAAAATTTGGAAAGATTGGACGAGCGGCAGTTGCATCTCCATGCAAAAGCCACTTAAAATGCTTTATCTCTACACATGTTGCAGCTATCGTTATTAAACTTGATACGTGGATGTATTGTTTACGAAACACCATACAAAAAGTGGGGGATTGCAGAAGCGGAGTTGCAGCCCTAACTAAAATACTACATCTCATCACCTGTACCAGCTATAGTTTTGAAGCATAACAACATTAATATTTGTCAAACACCAAGCGAGTGAAAGGAATTGGACAAGGGGGCGTTGCACCCCCATACAAAAACAACTTAAAATGCTACAACATATCTCTTCACATCTTCACAAACTTATCTATGAGCATATCCGAAAAAAGGTCAACCAAGAGAAAAATTATAAATTTGCCGTAACAGCGCATTTTGCCATTAGGTATCGCCCACTAAATAACTAAGGGTTTTTAATAAGCTTTCTGAGGGTTCATTCCCCATTCCGAGTTACCTAAAAATTGGTGCACCGGTTTACCCGAGGAAATGCATTTCGCCTTAAGGGGCGTGGCACTGGCAGCTACATATCAAAAAGTCTTTAATAACGTTGTATTTTTACCGCAAGATGCGGTGCCAAGAAAAAAATTTACTTTTGTGTGCACTGCGCTTCTTTACAACCTTTTCCACAAATAATAAATAATGATACAAGCTAGGAAATATTTTTAAGTGCCTTTTGGAAGTACTCTCAAAGGGTAACGTATCACTGAAGGTAAATTAAGAATTTAACGTTCAGAGCGCCTTCAGGATTTAAAAATATGCGTACGAATGTAACGTTCGCAACGCTACAACAATCGCTATAAAAGTTGATGCGAAATTTTACAAAAAGTGGAGAGAATTGGGCGAGCGGGCGTCGCACTACCTATACAACAGAAATACTATTTTTCTCCACCTGGATCAGCAATATTACATGGATATTTATTATATTTGTCAAAGACCATGTGCAAAGTGAGGGAAATCGGACAAGAGGGCGTTGCACCACCATCCAAAAAAAATAAAAAAAAAACATTTAAATTGCAACAGATTTGCAACTATAGTTAAAAACTTGATGCGTAGATGTATATTATATCTATCAAAACACCTTGTAAAAACTGTGGCGATTGGACGAAGAGACGTTCAACCTCCATACAAAAAGAAGACGTTGTACTATACACGTCTGCAACTATAGCTAGCAGCTATCGCTATGGAACGTGATACATGTATGTATACTGTGATTAACAAGCATCTTGAAAAAAGCCACCTAGTATGTTATACATATAGTATAAGTAATTATAAGTAACAAACACAACTTATATAGAAAAATCAGTCCAAAAAATGTATTCACTCTATAATTTCGTTATGTTCAACAGTTTAAAACTGACTTAATAAAATCTGCATATAGTTTTAGGCAAGAAGAGTTCGAAACCTAATTATAAAATTACACTGGATTACAACTAGCGTTTAAATAAAAAAATAAAAATACATATATATAACAAAAAATTAACATAATTTACAAATCCTTAAAAGGTAGTTCCTTAAATCTATTGCCTTAAATAAATTGTGCTGCATCATTGAAAATATAATGCATTTACACTAAAGTCGAAAGCTCATGCAATGATATGCTTGTTATATTACTCATATCCAGTGTTGGCGGGATACCTGGACTCACAGAGCCGCTTGCTTCGCGTCCATTCATTGTTGTTACGCAACCATTTGGCGGTTTAGGCGTAGGCGGCGTTGCAGTCGATGGACGCATTATAAACGACGAGCTAATAGCACCACTGGCGAGTGGGTTAAAACTACCGTGTGAATGATTCGGTGAAACAGGTGTAACAGATGTTGGATGAAGTTGAAGTTGTTGCTGCTGATGCTGCAGGTGCTGCGCATTCATTGATTGATTAAAGGCGCCGCCGCCAATATGATGCGAGTGATTAAGAAATTGAATTGGCGGTGTTATAGCACCAATGTGTGATACTAAAGACATTGGCTGCAGAGTATGTGATGCATGGTGTGGTGCCGACATCACCGGACTACGATAGCTAATGGTTTTCTCTTTTTGCCATATAAATACATTGTGCACCATTGCGCCACCGCAAAAGACAATACCAATACCAATGAGTACACTGGTAATGATCGCTGGAGTTGAGTGAAAATGATTAAAAGTGTAGAGTATAATGCCTATTGAAAGAAAAAAATATAATTTTCCATATCAAATGAGTCTCAAAGGATCAAAACATACCAGTTAGAAAAATTGGTATTGAAATGAAGAAACCACCAACAGCGCAAGTACGACTCGTGCTTGATTTTTCCAAATATTTATTATCTCTGAAAAGAAGTGCAACATTAAGATCAAGAAATCTTTTAAAAAAAATCTTTATATGTATTTACTAACCTGCCATTAAACATTGGTGATCTAACCAGCTTTACTGCAAACAAAAATTGTATCGCACAAACCAATAAGCAACATAAATTCAGCGACAAGGATAAAGCGCAAAGTGCCAACGTTACATCGTAAACGATAACAAAGTCTTCTGTTGTACCACGTGTTATAGCATCTTCACGTCCATTCGGTGATATTTTCAGCAGGAAAATCAACGAAAGTAAAGCTAAGAGCAAGGAAACTGTAAAGGAAAAAAGCCATAAAACTCAATATAGGAAGTTTAATAGGAAAATTGTTTTGTGAAAAACGAAGAAAGGTTTGTTGCATTACCATAGGAACTTTTTGCGTAGAATCCGAATTCAAGCTCAAAATTCGCCCATCTCGTCAGGATTTTGAGATTTTTGAGGTTAAATTCTCGAAAAATGACTTAGACCTGTTCCAGAATCTGTGCGATTTAATTTTAGTTTCGTTTCGAAAGCTTTTTGATGACAAAGTCATACGATAAAAATTATCTAGATATTTTTTGTTGGAAATCTATTGCTCTACAAATAATAATATTTGAAAACCGAAAAGTAACCGTCGAGGAGATATTTGATAAAAACGAATTTCCGTTCCTTTTTGCAGCTTTTTAAGAATATTTCCTTTAAGGTAATTTTGACGTATACGCAAATCCATGTTATTTGTTGAGCATGTAATTCTTCACAATAGAGATTAAAGACTTTTTATCGTGCGACTCACCGTTTTCATCAAAAAGTTTTCGAAACGAAAAGTAATTGAAATCGCAGTCCTGTATATTGACTACTTTTAAGGTTAATTACAGTAAAACCTGCAGATAATTTTTCTAATATCTTTATCAAATTCATCATGTAGTATAACTCTTTCTCTTCAAAATGAGCTCTTGAAAGCCATGAAATCTAATGTTGAGCTCGAATTCTACTCAGAAAGTTCCTTCGGATATAACCCTCAGCTCCCCTGCAACAATCGCAACCCCATTATTTGCAAGTATATGAAATAAGCTGTAATTAAAACAGTTTGTCACTCCAAATTAAACTTCTTTATACAAATCAAATTAATTTCTTTATTATACAAGCTTTCCACTCGGGGTTAAGCATTTTTCACATGGTACAAACCATGTGTAAACGATCAAGAAATTTGTTCATGGAATCCGATTTGGCTATAAATTGGCATAAGCAATAGTTGCATAGTGGAAAAAATTACTACCAAATATTTTTTCAAAATTTAAAAAAATTAAATTTTTAGGTTAGTTTTTTTTGAGAAGCTATAACTTCGGTTGCATTTATCCAATTTTCAATTTTTTAGTGTTAAATGATTTGTCTTAAAACAGGCTTTAAAATAAAAACTAGCAAACATTTATATTGCTTACACTAAAAAAAAAAATTTAAATTCAGTTTCCCAAAATACGTCCTTTTTAATATTTTTTATTTTTCTTGTAAAAAAAGCTACAAGTGTAACTTACCAGTCCTCCAAAAATTGGAGTGGGCCTGCCAGTGGTTCTCCAGAAAAACAATAAAATGTAGCCTCTTCCCCAATTTTTCAGTACATTTTTTTAATTTAAAATTTTTATTAAATAAAATTTTCAAATGCTGAAAATAGTTTATTGACTGTTTCTTTGCTTGAATAGTACTAATATAAGTACCAACGCACTTTTTTCAAATTCAAATTAACGTTTAATTAAAAATTTCAAATTCAAAAAAATTGTACTGAAAAATTGCGGCAAAAGCTACATTTCATTGTTTTTCTGGAGAACCACTGGCAGGCCCACTCCAATTTTTGGAGGACTGGTAAATTACACTTGTAGCTTTTTTTACAAGAAAAATAAAAAATATTAAAAAGGACGTATTTTGGGAAACTCAATTTTATTTTTTTTTTTTTCAGTGTAAACTATATATAAAAAAAAAAAATGTTTGCTAGTTTTTATTTTAAAGCCTGTTTTAAGACAAATCCTTTAACACTATAAAATTGAAAATTGGATAAATGCAACCGAAGTTATAGCTTCTCAAAAAAACTAACCTAAAAATTTCAAAGTCCCATATCTCCGCCATTTTTTTAAATTTTGAAAAAATATTTAGTAGTAATTTTTTCCACTATGCAACTATTGCTTATGCCAATTTATAGCCAAATCGGATGCCATAAAAAAAAATCTTGATCGTTTTGAAATGGTTTGTACCACATGTTATTTATTGGTCTTTTTCAAATCATGAAACTTTTCTGAAATCAAATTTAATTTTTTTCAAATCAAATTCAACTTTTTTCAAAAATTCACCTTTTCCCACATCATATTGATCTTTTGGAAAAAGGTTAATTTGATTTGGGAAAAGTCAATCACCCTGTTCCCAATTGTCGTTTCTATTTCAAATTTGGGGCGTTTTAGTTTTTATCGTCGCCTCGTAACTAAATATGGAGTCTGGAAATATATTGAAACGACGAGGAGTGTTTATCGAGGGATAAAGAACACGAAGCATATGTTTGATTGCTTCGTTTTCCTAATCCCTCGATAAAATCTCCTCGTCGTTCCAACATATTTGCAGACTCCAAATTCAGAAATAGAACGATGATAAAAACTAAAACGCCTCTGAAACGAAATAGAAGTGACCATTGGAGATAGGGGTGAATATGATATGGAAAAGTTTTAACTTGGAGTAGAAAATCTGTGCCTCGCAAACTATACCAACTATTTTGATGAAGTTTGTTTGAAAAGTACCACACGTAAATACCATACACTGATCGAAAAGTGGGCGTAATCAAGTACCACGCCCACTTTTTCAAACACAAATTTCGCTTACGCGCTTTACTTTTTTCAACACAGCCTATTCCATATCATTTTTCTTCTGCACCTGCATACATACCCAAACACAGCAATCCTAAACTGGTGAGTGCCTCACGTGGACCGGGTCCATGATGTTTATGATGCTGTAGATGGCTCATTAACGACAAACCACCACCCGTCAGATTATTACAATTACTGTAGTTATGATGTTGCAAATTATGATTGAGACTTATATTGCCGCCACCGGCCATAACATGCTGATTACTATAGGTATGTAAATTTGGGCTTATACCATTTGGTATTGTGGTATTTGTTCCCGCCGTCGTTGTTGCACCTGCTGCAGTTGTTGCCGTCGAACCAACTGTTTGCGCTATGTTGAGTAATGTTGGTATGCGTTGTCCGCCATTCGTAATGTTTGTTGTCGTCGTTGCGTTTCCTGTTGTATTTGTTGTCGTCGATGTTTGAAGATTTGACGCATTGAGCGTTGAAATATTTAACGGTTGTTGTGGTCTTAGATGAATACCACGCGGCGCAGATGATGTATTACTACTGCGAAGCTGCTGCTGCTGCCCAGTTGGTGTGGGTACAGCATTTGTGATTGTCGGTCCAGTGTGTTTTAACATTGAAAAATTACAATATTTCAAATTGATATGCAGTAACAGGTGAGAACATTTTTAGAATTTTTCTGAAAAAATGTAATGAAAAATTAATTAATGTTAATTTTGCATTTAGTTTAATTAAAAAATTAAAACTAAAAATTTAAATTATGTGGTGAATTTAGCATGTGTTGAATAAAAACGCCCAGAAATATGCAAGTATTTTTCGGAAACGAAATATTAAAGTGCAATACAAGGCAAGAGCAAGAAATTAAACAACAGCAAGCGACGAGAAGGTTCGTGTATAGCAGTAAGTTTATTCATTAGCTGTTTTTAAAATCACTGAAAAGTTTTAACGCTGTATTGTTTTTGCTGTTTATAGCAGAAAATGAAGATGTTTGCTTAGAGATTTTTGTCAAAGATTTCAACCATCAATAGCAAATGGTATACTCGTGCAAGCCCTTACAATTCAATAATTGTATTATTGCAGTGGAGCTGTTGAAGAGTTGGCTGTTGAATAAAATATTGTGTATCGGCATTTCGACAGAAAGGTAAACCGTGAGCCAAAAATTTAAATCATCATATCTGTGAAACTATTTAGCGTACATGAATGAGATTTAATACATGTGTACAGAGCGCCAGGAAAAATAATGTTCACTAGGAAAATGGACAATGCCACGCCCTAAAAAAAAATGAGATTTGATACATATGTAAAAAGTACCAAGACAAATAATGTGTTCTAGAAAAAATGAAGGCATCGCTCCCCCACAAAAATTACTTCATCATATTTCTGAAAATAAGTATTTAACGCAGAAGAATGAGATTTTATACATGTGTATAGAGCGCCAGGAAAAATAATGTTCACTGGGAAAATGGGCGATGCCACGCCAATAAAAAAAATTCGTAATTCATGAGATTTGGTACACATGTTAAACATCCTTTGGAAAAATTGGTGATGCCACGTCAACTTAACAAGATAAGGTGAACCGATATTCGCTGGGAAATCCTGGTTTTTTGAAAGATTTTCAATTTAAAATTTGTATGGTTTAAAAAAATGTCACGTTCATATTGTCACATATCGGTTCAGATTATAATCAAAAAAAAGAAAAGTATAGTATATATTTAAATCAAACAAAATACATTATAAAGTAACATTATTGCATAAGATTCTAATATTAGTCGCACTAAAAAATTCTGACCTGTTCTGACTTTTTTTATTTTTGTCACGTTCGTTTTGTGTCTTTTTTTGCGTGTATCTTGGAACCAGGACTTCGCCCGCTATTAACGTTGGCATTAATTATAGTGGTACCTAAGAGCTATAATGTAAAGTAAAAACTAAAATAAAAATATGTATTACTTTCACTTTTTAAATGTGTACGACGGTCACGTTCGTCACTTGGGAAATGCCCATATGTTCCTAGTGAAGCAAATAAAAAGATAATTTTGTACTATGAAATAAAGTAAAAAAAAAATAAATTATTTGAGGTAATTTTCTTAAGAATTTAGTACTATAAATTGCGCCAGATTTGCACTGGCTTGACTTGACGTCGAAATTCGTAAAGCATTGTCAATTGAATTACTGTCTTCGTTAGCGGTTCGACATCTGCCCATCTTGTTTTAGTTATTTTACGTATTCCCATCTCTAGTTTTGATCTTGGTTTTGGTCCCAGTATTGTTATTGACCTTAAGAATAAAAGATACCGAAAGACTTATTCTAAATAACGTTTATTTTGATTCAGTAGATTTTAATCAATTGATTAAACACATTAAAGACTACCAAAAGACATTAAAAAGTTTTTTTTTTCTACCACGCACACTTTCTAGGTAAAGTTAAGTGTCTTTAGGGATAAGAAATCATTTTTTTCTCTTTTTTGCTACTCAAATTGGAAAACAATAGTATGCAACGAGTGAGTGAATGATCATTAAAAAAACATTTATTCGTCGACTCTGTGTATGCAATCATAGTTGTAAACAATGAAAGTTTCGCGTGAAATAAAAAAAAAAAACTTTCGCGACTTAATGACTTTTGAAGAAGCTTCTCTGAAAAAAAAGGAGGAAAAGAGCAACCAACTTGCTACTTATGACTTTTTTCCTTTTTTTCCACAAATCAAATGCAACGGTCTTTAAATGTAATTCAACGTGCATGGCATGCAAGAGAAAAGCAACAATAAAAACAACACAAAACAAAATCGTATATGCCTCCTTAAGTAAGTAAGCAAGGTGGAACTTGTACAAAACATTCTCGCAATCTTTGGTAACCAAACAACTAACCAACCACCACCGTATCTTGCGCTATTGCAAGCTGGTTCTTTACATAAAGTGCTCGCGCTAGTTACAAAAACAAAAATGGAAAAAAAGGAAGGCAGCCGGGACGCTTTCAAATGCGCGCGAGCCACTGTTAAAGAAATAAAGAAATATAACGCATACAGTCGGTAAAAGCCGACTATCAGAATAAAGAAGAAATAGTTAAAATTTTAAAAAATAAATCAATGTAAACGGCACGAACGTATAGTTCTTGAAAGCAAACAGCATTTACATATGACAACCCGTAGCACCAACGGAAAAAGTCTAAGGCCAAATAAAGGTAATTTTTCTAGATGCTCAATCGACAAATAGAAACGAACGCGATAGGTAAACATCTGTGCATTATGGATTTTGAATAGCAGCTTTTGCGATGTCCCTTATTCGTTACAATCTCAATTTATATACTTTATCCTCTTATATAGCTTTGGGACATTACATTTCCACGTACCTATTTAGTTTAATTTACACCCCCATTACTTGTACTTGTACTTGTACTTCCACTCCAAATTAAATCTTTTCCAACGCATATTGATCTTTTTTTAAATCAAATTAACTTATTTCCAATCGCTTTCACATTTTGGAAGGTGTTTGGTACACACAATATTCATCCATATACCAAGTTTCATAGCTATAGCTGCTGTTGGTGCAAAGTTTAATTTGATTTGGAAAAGGTTAAATTTGATTTGAAAAAAGTTTAATTTGATTTGGAAAAGGTTTAATTTCATTCAAAAAAAATATCAGTATGCCAAACCTGTATTGCTCATAAGAGTCCTAAATCTTAGTATTTCGGAGCTTAATTAAATTTCGAAATGGTTCGTATAAGTTGACAATGAAGTTACAAACCGGATATACAGACATAGGGTTACGAAGCTTCTGGGAGGTGATAGAGGAGGCTGAGACTAACAAAAAATTGCCTAAAATGTACTCCTGAGAAGTTATAGGGAAACAACTGATCTTATACTGTTTGAAAAAAAAACTAGTAAGGGTGTAAAATTTGGCCTGGCCAAACATTAAATACCCTACACTGCAGTATTTTTCAAATTTTGCTCATATGGGAGTTGCTACGCCCTCTTGTCCGAGGTCACCCAGTTTTTGTTCAGCGCTTGCATTTATAGTTTTTAGTGTCTGAGTGACAAACTTTTTCAGTAAAGCGTTTTGAAGCTTTTGCTTATATAGGAGGTGCCACGCCCTCTTGACCGAGTTCGTCTAGTTTTAGCTTAGAGCGTGCAATTATAGTATTTAGTATTTGAGTGAAGCTTGGTTCGATTATCTCAAGAAACTGTTTCAGTATAGCATTTTGAAACTTTTGCTTATGTGGGAGGTACCTCGCCCCCTTGTCCGATTTTACCCAATTTTTGTTGAGAGCTTTCATTTATGATTCTTAGTGTCTGAGTCAAATTTGATTCGAATATTTCAAAAAACGCTTTCAGTATAGCGTTTTTAAGCATTTGCTTATATGGGAGGTGCCACGCCCTCTTGTCCGAATTCGCTTAGTTTTTCCTCAGAGCTTGCGCTTACAATTTTTAATATTAATGCGTATTTTGGTTGCATTGTCGTGAAAAAAACTCCTAAAATTGCATTTTGAATATATTTTTTGTATGGGTGGTAGGCGTGTCCGTTGACCGATTTCGCTCATTTTCAATCCCCCGAGCTAACTTTGGTGACGAAGGCAGTGTACCAAGTTTCATTGAATTATCTTGCTCAGTTTTCCCAAAAAGTGTATTTCAACACACAGCCAGCCAGCCAGCCACCCAGCCAGCCAGCCAGACAGACGGACATGGCTATATCGACTCAGGAAGTGACGCTGATCAAGAATATATATACTTTTCTATATCTGCCACGCCTCCTTCTCTGCGTTACAAACGGAAGGACAAAGTGAATATACCCTGGGTGTAGGGTATAAAAAAAAATTGATCACCCCAACGTTATAGAGAAAACTTTTATGGACAACTTTTAGCTAATTGTATGAGCTTTCTAAAAGTGCATTTGGTTTATAGCGTTTAAAAGAATTTCGCAAAGTTCAGTTTAATTTCCTACTTTTTGACTTTTGCGGCCATTTTAGTATGAAAAAGGTCCTATATCATATATTATTTTAGTCCTCGTTAAATTTCCTTTTATTCGGTAGTACATTTTTCACACCAATTTTTTGATTTGCTAACATAAGTGTTATCTCCTGTGCTAATCTAACCCAATTGAATTTGAAATTTGAGCATTTAAGGTAAGTCTTTGATGGATTTTGAAATATCGTTTGCTGGGATTTTTACTGAATTTTTGGAAAAAAAAGTCCAAATTTTAATGCTTCAGGTAAGTTCATTGCTACGTGAAGGACTGTGCTGCGGAAAGTAAAATTCTAGCAAACTACATGTTACAAGTTAATCTATATATATAAAAATGAAATGGTGTCCGTATGTAGCTTATGAACGCGGAAACTACAAGGCCGATTTACATAATTTTTTTTTTTAAATTGTTTGTTATGGTCTGTAGAAGGTTCTTAAGGGGGTGTGATGCCATTGAGGGGAACGGGGGTTGCACCCCCCACAAGAAAAAAATACAAAAAATGCTATATCTCTACAGTTATAGAAGCTATGATTATGAAAGTTGATGAACTTACGCATAATGTACATATCTACCATTCACCGTGCAAAACTTTGGGGATATTGGGTGTAGGAGAATTGCATCCACTTTTCAAAAATACACAAAATGCTATATTTCTTCACATATCGCAGATATCATTGTAAAACTTGGTAAATACATGAATATTCTATCTACCATTTACTTTGAAAAACTTGGGCGGGGGGGTGAGAAGGGGGAGTTGCACCCTTCATACAAAAAATACATAAAAGGCTATATCTCTGTACCTATGGGAGCTATGATTACAAAAGTTAATACATGGATCGTTAAAAACCTTGGTGATTGGAAGAGAGGGACGATGGAGATGGATGGGACTTCGTACGTAAAGGCATCGGGAATGGGCGAACGAAGTCGCAACCAGGCCAGCTAGTTTATTAATAAAAAAAATACTGTTGAAAAACGTGTTTTGCATTTAATTCAGATCTTGCGTAAACTATGGGACACACTTATCGAACTCTTTAGTAGAAATTTTGCATAAATGTACTCTTTGATAGTCCTCCATAGCTTTTTTACCTAGATATTCTTCGTTTTGGCTATGAAGCCTTCGGGTGACCTTCAGGTGTCCCATCAAACTATCAATCAAGGCTTGTTGATAGTCTAGCATAGATGTTCCCCCTGTAGTACACCTAAATATTCTTCGTTTTGACTATGAAGCGTTCGGGTGACCTTCGGGTGCCCCATAAAAGTATCGCTTAAGTTGTGTCGATTGTCCCCCATAGCTGTTTTACCTGTAGCAAACCTAGATATCCTTCGTTTTGACAATGAAGCCTTTGGGTGGCGTTCGGAAACCTTCGGGTGTATCATAAAATTATCAAATAAGGCTTGTTGATAGTTCAGGATAGACGTTTCCCCGTAGTATACTTAGATATTCTTCGTTTCAACTTTGATGTCTTCGGATGACCTTCGGCAATCTTTGGGTGTCCCATAAAAGTATAAGTTAAGTCTTGTTAATAGTCCGCCGTAGCTATTTTACCTGTAGTGTACCTAGATATTCTTCGTTTTGACTATGAATTCTTCGGGTGACCTTCGGCAATCTTCGGGTGTCCCATAAAAGTATTAGTAAAGACTTGCCGTAACTATTTTAACTGTAGTGAAACTAAATATTCTTCGTTTTAACAATGAAGCCTTCGGGTAACCTTCGGAATACTTCGTGTATAGCATAAAACCATTTCCATATGTAAGATGAACCGACTGCCAAAATTTCAGCTCAATTGGCTGAATAGTTTCCGAAAACCCGCCTAAGTATGCTACAATATTTTCATAAAAGTCACTGTGCTCTAAAAAAAAAATCGTTGCATACCCCAAAATTTGGATTTGGCAAAATTGAATGTTTTTCGCTTAATTAAGCGAGTTGTGAGGAGCAAAAGTAATGTCATAATGTAAATAAGCTGTAACTTTCGCAAATGCCGTTGTATATCATTGTGCTTTTGCATTTATGTTGAGGATGGATGGAGAATTAGCTGAAAAGTAGCCTAACTAAATATGAACCAGACACTTTGCGAGAAAAAGCACTTAATTGCTGTAAAACGAGCACTTATGTCTGAATGTATTTAAAAGGTAGTGGTTTGATTTATATTACAAATTGAACATAATGGTGCTAGTTCTGTACCTATTTGTAAGCTTTTGGTGGAAACCGAATCAATGTGTTTTGAGATTTGAAAAAATGGCGGCCACTTTTTATTATGACATTACCTCACAACTCGCTTAATTAAGCGAAAAACATTCAATTTTGCCAAATCCAAATTTTGGGGTATGCAGCGATTTTTTTTTTAGAGCACAGTGACTTTTATGAAAATATTGTAGCATACTTAGGCGGGTTTTCGGAAACTATTGGGCAAATTGAGCTGAAATTTTGGCAGTGAGTGTACCTCAAGTATGGGAAGGTTTCTATCCTATACACGAAGGTTTCCGAAGGTCACCCGAAGGATTCATAGTCAAAACGAAGAATATCGGGATGTACTACAGAAAAAACATCTATGACAGACTATCAACAAGCCTAAACTGATACATTTATGGGATATCCGAAGATTCCCGAAGGTCACCCGAAGGCTTCATAGTCAAAACAAAGAAAATGTAGATATACAAGAAGGAAAACATCCATGGTGGACTCTCAATAAGCCTTAATTGGATGTTTTCTGGAAAACCGAAGGTTCCCGAAGGTCACCCGAAAGCTGCTTAGTCAAAACGAAGAATATTTAAATTATACCACAGGGAAAACGTCTAGCCCGTACTATCAATAAGCCTTAATTGATAGTTTTATGGGACACCCGAAGGCCACCCAAAAGCTTAACTATGAAACTTAACGAAGAATATCTAAGCATACTACAGGAATAAAATATATTGCAGACTAGGTTAGGTTAGGTTATGAGGGCATTGTCAGAGTATAAGCCGACTTCCGCCTAGACCAGGCGAAACCCTAAAAAAATTACTACGGGGGTTATTGTGAATCAAAATTCCCGGGGAATTTTCTTAAACTGCAATAAAGAATGCACGGCAGTCTGAGAAAATTCCCCGGGAATTTTCATTCATGATAACCCCCTATAGGTATTTGGGTCGAAAATATGACTTTCAATAAAGAAACTTAACAAGAAACTCCATTTTGCGAAAAAAACGTCTGGCAACCGTAATATGGCATCAATTAATTTTTTGTTTCGTTGTTTTTGGTCCCAATATGTCAATTTATAGAGAGAGAGCTATGATTTTTTTTTTTTATTGAAAGAAAATTCCAAATCGGTGTAGTAGTTTCGAAGATATTCAAATTTAAATGTAATTGAATTGCAGCGCCATCTGGTGGAAGTTATCAGAACTTCAGCGGTGAAAATGGTGATATGGTGAAAACCTCGTTCAAATAAGTGCAGTAGTTTCGGAGATATAACGTGTTGAATTCTTTAATCGTTAAAAAGCGCCACCTGGCGGTAAATTTTAGAATTTTTGACCGTTCCATTTCATGGGTCAACTAATTAGCAATCTACTGGCGGAAACCTCGTTCAAATCGGTGCAGTAGTTTCGGAGATATTCAAAAGTTTTTCCTTTAGTACATCTAGATATGACTATGAAGTTTTCGGGTGACCTTCGAAAACCTTCGGGCGTCCTGTGAATATATCAACTAAGGCTTGTAATAGTTTGCCATAGATTTTTTCCCAGAAGTATACTTCGATATTCTTCGTTTTGACTATGAAGCCTTCGTGTCATCTTAGAAAACCTTCGAATGTCCAAGGAAGTGAATAAATTAAAGCTCGTTGATAGTTCGCCATGGATGTTTTCCTTCTAGCTTATCCAGATAGGTTTTCACCATTAGATTGATAATGGGGGTTATCGTGAATCAAGATTCCCGGGGAATTTTCTTAAACTGCAATAGAGAATGCACGGCAGTCTGCGAAAATTCCCCGGGAATCTTGATTCACGATAACCCCCAATAAGTCGACCCATCGAATGGAAAGTCAAAAATTTTGATAGTTTTCACCGGATGGCGCTGCAGTTCAATTACAATAAATTTTGAATATCTACAAAACTACCGCACCGATTTGGAAGAGGTTTTCGCCATTAGATTGCTAATAAGTCGATCTAAAGATCAATAGTTCTGAGTTTTCACCAGACAGCGCTTTAAGCAGTTCAGTTACTTTCGGAACATTTCATTGGATTGAAGTACGCGATTTTAGTGGAAATTTTCCCATTTAACTGCATCTCAGTGTAAGAAGGCTAAAAAAGCTAGTTTGATTTAACACAAACATATATGCATTAGGGTGGCCGTTAAATGCAAGCTTATGATGGATGGTCGTAAAAAAATGTTACTCTGGCTATGTATGAATGAATGTAGAATAAAGCTTTACTTATAATAATTTTTGTGACCAATGTTTATTGAGGACAAATTTCTTTGGCCGCTCTAGGGATATCAAGGCCGTGAGACATTTTTGCTTTATAATCTTTGCTGCAGCCTTTGATTTTTTCAGGATGAAATTTGTTAAGTAGGTGCCGAACCATGCTCTGGACGAAAAATGGGCACAATCAGATAAGTGCCATCCCCTTCATTTAAACTTGTTAATTTTGTAATTTTTGTTTAAATTTAAATATCTTCGAGACTGCTGCACCGATTTGGACGAAGTTATCACGATTAGGTCCATTCATGCTGACAAACATATGTGCTTAATGCTGAATGTAGGGTATTAAAATAACGAATAAACTCTTAAAGGTAATATGTATAAAGGTAGAAACAACAACATATTGGAATTTTGTATTTATTACCCAAGGGCAGTAAAACGTTATAAGCGCGGCATTTGCCGATCGGTCGGCGTCTGAACGAACAAACGCGCGATGAGAACTCAACTTGTTCCCCTGTTATTTTCATTGTTATTGTTGTTGTTGTTGTTGTTGTTGCAGTTGATACAGATGATGATGTTGATAATGAAGTTGATATTGATAATGATGGGAGAAGAAACATTATAGAAGGGAACGAGCCAATGAAAGTACCATATTATCATATTTTTAATGTTATTTAAAAAAAGAAAAAGAGTAATATGAATGAAGTTTTCTTTCATCGACAGAAGTGCGGTTAGCGAGATGAGTAACTTAAAAATTTATCGGTCCTACAGCTTGAGTCAAAAATGCTGTTCACATTGTAGATTTCAAGAGTGACTAACTAGTCATAGCTTATATATAACTGCCGATTTGTAAGTGATGGAATTTCGACAAGCACATTGAAACGACTTCTAATCCTTGCTGGAAATGAGAAATGTTGAATTCGGAAAGTTTCTTATGCATTTAATGCCTACGTGTTCTTGTTCAGTTATACACTCAGAAAAAAAAATTGTTAAAACAACAATTTTTCATTTTTAGAAAATTGTGATTTCAAAGTTGTTGACATTAATATTTTATTCTTAAATCAACAATTTCATTCTTAATGCTTAAAGTTTTTTCGCATTTGTCATGTTAGAAAATACAAAACTTCAATAACTTTGATTTTTTAAATCAACAAAAAAAAAATAAAAAATAAAAAATTCATAGCTGAAATAAAATAGATGCTTTATTTAAAGTAAAAGGTAGAAAGATTTTACTCAAAGTATTGCCCATCACTAGAGACTACTTTTTCTTATCTTTCTGATAGCATATGAAATCTACTTCGGTAAACCGATAAGTTTTCCAAGAATTGAAACATTTTTTGGTATTTTCAAAGGATGGAAGTGCTGCTAAGCCAGGCCATTTACCATCGTAATAAGTGGTAATCTGAAGTGGCTATATCAGGTGGGTTCCGGAGATCTTACCATTTAAGCGTTTGCAAGTAGCTTGTCACTTCTTTTGCAACATGGAGCCGAGCGTTGTCGTGTAAGAAAATCACTTTGCAGTGTGTCTGCTCTTATAGAATCAGTTTTTCTTTTAGAGCTCCACCCAAACGAATCATTGAAGAGATAGTCTCATTCCGATTGAGCAGCTCATAATGATCCCGTCAAATGCAGAGGAGAAGCATCAAACTCACATGGAACTCATTGTCCTTGCTTTTTTATTACTCCTAATTCTTGTAAACTTTTATAAGCTGATGAGTCATATAATATTGAATTATCTTTCAAGTTCAGCATTTCAACAATCATTTATTCTTCATTCAACAATTTCATTCTCAGACATTGTTGACAGTTTCGCTTTTGAAACAACAATTTCCATTCTTAATCTTTCAACAACTTTATACTTGATTTAACAAATTTTCATTTTATTTAATTAATAACAATTTTGTATTTAAAACAAGAGCAAAAGTTGTTAGGAAGATTTCAACCAACAAAAATTCTTGAATTAAAACATAAAGTTGTTGGAAATACAATTTTTTTTTTTCTGTGTGTACATATCCATCATGTCCAAATACTGACTTATCAATGCTTCAAAATGTAAAAATTCCATATTTTGCATTTATAGCTGTTTTGCTGATTTCTACTCATTTCATCGGAGGATTCATAGTAATCTTCCTCATTAAATTAATCATTTGATCTATGCAACAAAACGATACCATGACGTCCAAGCATTAAGATTATTTAAAACGTTGATGATTTTCGAACTGTCTATTTCATTTATATTAGACCTGGGCCAACGCATCAAAAATTTCGGAACTGCTAGACAGAGCTCAAAGAAGTGCGATAAAGTTAATAGAACGTGCGGATGTTGCCTCCTCTATTGAGTCCTTGCTACACCGTAGTAACGTTGAGTGTGTTATCCTATTTTATAGATATTATATAGGACATGCTCTAAAGAAATTTATGAAATGGTTCCATTAGTTCATATATTCTCTCTCAATGTGTGGAAATAATCAAAAAACTAGAATCTGGCTACTTTAGCTCGATATGGCCACCTTTTGCCTTGACTATGGCCTGCTAACGGTCAAAAAACGAGTTGCATGCTGCACGAATGTGATCTTCCGGTATTTTGGCCTATTCCCGTAAAATAGCTTTCTTCAGCGCATCCACACTAGCGTATTTTTTAGTCCTCACCTTGCCCTCTAAGATGGCCCAGATGGAATAGTCCATCGGATTTGCGTCTGCCGAATTTGAGAGCCATTGTGTGGACAAAATGAAGTGTGGAATGTGGTTTTTTAACCATTCTTGGTTCACACGAGCTTTATGAGATGGTGCTGAGTCTTGTTGGAACTTTCATGGTCTGCGACCGAAATATTTGCATGCCCACGGCACTAAAGCAGCTTCCAACATATTTTCCCAATAATACTTATGTCGCACAGTGCTGCGATAGAAGGCATTTGCGTAAAAAATTTTTGTTCAAATTTAAAATTTTTTGTATGCCAGTCTACAGCAAATAGTCCAATTAAGAAATCCCCTGAACATTTTTGAAAACTTGTGTGATTTGTTAGTGTTACAGCTTTTTAAAGTCGAACTTTTTTTGTATGCAAATTTTTTTAGCCAAATTAAAGTTATTTAAAAGTTATAAAAATAAAATTTTAAATATTAAAAACCGGAAAATACTAAATTTCTTTAGAGCAGGAAAAAAAAGACGGGACTTGCATGCATTGTTCAAAAACGTACAGATTCCATATTTTTAGATAGGAAAAATTCACAACCCCGTTTACTTTAAATATTTATCTGAATATCCCGTATTTACGTAAAATTCAATGAATTTATAAAATTTACGCCGCAAAATTTTTTTCAAATGCTTTTGAATTTTTTTAAATTTGATTTTTTTACACCATACTTTTATATGTCAAAAACCTTTTGAACTATTAAAATTTTAATATGGTTTTTTATAGCCTAAAAGCATGCACAAACATTTTTTCCCGTTTACTTTCGTAGTTTTATTTATTTGAATATCTTTTTTTCTATTCATTGCATTTGAAAATTAATTGCATTTCTGAAAACAGTGTACAAAAATGTATCAGTATGGTAAATCTTATTGAAATCGTGGAAATGCCGTTCCGTTGTATGGAGTAACAGCACTGTGTGTCGCATTGACTTTGACACCAGACTCCATAAAAACGATTGGAGAGCGTCCATCGGTGGTCACAGCTGCCCATACCACTACTTGAGATGGGAAATAACTTCGGGTGGCTGTTCGTAGGCTTAAATTCTCGTAGGAGCGTTCGGTCAAGTAAACACGATCATTTTGAGAGTTTATGAACTGCTCAATCGGGAAATTTTTCTCATCAGAGTACACAATGTTAGGAAATTGGACACGTTCGTGCAAGCTTAACAACTCCTTTGCTCTTTCGAGTCTAACTTTTTTTTGCTTTGGTGTGAGATCGTGTGCCTTTTGGAACTTGTAAGGCTTTACCTTGAGCTCATTTTGCAACATGCGTCCGATGCTTCGCTGGGGTATTTTCAGTTCTTTGGCCATTTGATTACCACTACGACGTGGATTTCGTTCAAGTCAAGTCTTCACTTTTCGCACCATTTCAGGCGATGTTGCACTTTTTTTTGGTCCACCACCATAGCGTTTGGCAACGCTACCAGTACCATTATAACGAGTTATGGTACGATACACAAACATTTTATAAACTTAGACGCAAATGCTTTTGGCGGCTTGTAACCAATATAATGAGCTGTCCCTGGTATGAATTTGACACAGCTGTCTTTATCGGTTTGCCAGATGTATCGGTCTGAAGTTGGTAACAGTTCATGCGCCTAGCCCTGTACATGGATCAATTAATTATGCATGTAAGAAAAATTTTTCAACTTCTTAAACTCTCAAAAAACCCGAGCTAAAGCGTAAAATCGATTATTTTCACTGAAAATGGCTTACTTGAATTACCAAGGACCTTCAATCCATGCATTTTTGGCTAACATGGTTTTATCTACCATCTCTCTTTTAGAAAGTCACGTTTCTTGTGACTCTTCATTAGCATAAATATGAAGTTGGCCATAAAAGAGGCACACCGCCCCTCAAGAAATTTTAGGTTTAGCAATTTTAAAGCGTGTTAAAATACCATTCGAATAATAGCATTACTTTTCAAATCCATTCAGCAGTTTTCAAGTTATAAAAGATATATCCGAATTTTTCGGTACCAACGGGTTTTTCACTCCTTTTTTACATAATATTGGTATTTTTCCAAATCAAATTAACCTTTTCCAAATCACTTGGCCAACCCCCTGCATATTTTAGAAGGTGTTTGTATGTTTTCCAGTTTAATTTGATTTGGAAAAGGTTTAACTTGGAGCGAAAACCTGTATCAGACTTGTTCCGAATTCCGTTCGATTTCAGTTACTTTTCGTTTCGAAAAGTTTTTGGATAAAGCGAAAAAGAGTCACACGTTACAGAGTATTGAGATCTTTTTTATGGGAAATCTTATGCTTTACAAATAAGAATACCAAAAAGTAACCGTTTAGAAGATATTCGATAAAAAACGGATATTTTTGAACATTTTGCGGTTTTTTAAAAAATATTTGCTAAGCAGTAGCTTTTAGTCAACCACAAATCGATATTATTTGTGGAGCATATAATTCTCCACAAAAGAGTTCTTCATACTTTTAAACGTGCGATTCACCGTTTTCATCAAAAAGCTTTCGAAACGAAACGTGATTGAAATCGCATGAATTCCGAAACCGAAAGAAAAATTGGGCAAACTGGAATTATTCCAGGAAAACTCATAAAATATTTATGAGTACATAGCTACTTCTATTTCAAAAGATCAATTTAATAAAAACTGAGGCACAAAATTTAGCAAAGTATTTGAATAGTTAAGACTTTTCGAAAGGATTTTTATTTGTGGATATATTTGAATAATTTTTTTTTTTTCTTATGTTTATTCAAATTGCAAAAGTAATGTAATATAAATAAGCGACATTTTGTTAGAAATAAATAAAATCGGAACTGTTTTCTAGGAAAGTTGACTTGATGATGTAGAACAACTGATACCAATCAAAAATCCGATTATTATGCCACATAATATGTATGACATTACTTTTGCCAGCTTTCTGGACTTACTTCACTTTCAAAAAAAAAAAAAAAAAAAGAACGAATCTTTTATAGGTCTTAGTATGTTTTTGTATCTAGTTTTTATATTTTTGTTTTCCGCGTTTAACAAATTCCCGTTTTATACATGTTGTAGATAAATATATGCATGTACTCATACAATATTCATACATACTATACATATATTTTTGTATACACAGTTTTTGCACAATTAACTCGTTTTTTTTGCTCGCAACATCATTCCAAGAAGCAACTTTTAATTTGCTTATTTAAGAATTTAAAGCTTTAGATTTATTATAAACTATGAACTACTATGCATTTTATTATAATTTAAGCAATTTCAACGATCATTTACCGATCGGCTTTTTTTTGTTAATTACATTTTCTTGTATCACTCATCTTAGCGCACTTACGAGTAGCAATCAACCACCTTTCAATTGGGCGCACTTTTCCCTCTCATTCTACCCGTAAAACGCGACGATCAAAACGTATCTCTCGACGTTGCACACAAAACTAAATTCAAATTTTACAAAATGTATCTCTCAATGTAGGCAACATACAGGAATATCTCATCGTCTATATTTTGTATATAACTTGTAAATTTTTTGTACATAAACACAACACACACTCGTTGATACAAACACACTTGACTTCTTTCTGGCCAGTTTGTTTGGCGTGGCGGAGTGGATCGCCAAAACCAAACGATCGATTGAAGTTGAAGTTGCTGAAAAAAAAAAAAAAAACAAAGAGAGCGAAAAAAACACAAACCCAAGGTATCTATACGTAGCGCACGCGACCACGACCAGTCTCTTTTGTGTGCTAAGGTATGCGAAGAGAGCGCCGCGAGAGCAAGCGAAAGATCTTCAATTAAAGGCCGCAAACTAGAAATTCCTGTATATTTGTATTGGAATGGAATTTATTAGGTATTTACATACATCCGTACATTTATTTAGGGACATATTTAGGTGAAAATATGTTAAAATCCCCCAATGTGCTACGTACAATTCTGAATTTGAATTCAGCATTGGCAAAATTTATAAAAAAATAATTTAAACTATCATTCATTTTAAACGTTTTTATGATACCAAACGAAAATTTCAACTTGGTTTGCAAAAGTAAAACTATCCGGCAAAAAAAATTTTGACGTACATGGAGAATTTTTGACGTACATGGAGAATTTTTGACGTACATGGAGAATTTTTGACGTACATGGAGAATTTTTTATTTTAATCAGCTGATTTTGATTTTGAGGTAATATAATAATAAAAATCAAAAATTTGAAATAAAAATATCGTAAGGAGAAATTTGCTGAATTTGAATGGCAAGTTGGACTCATACCCATTGATGATAAAGTAGGTAAAGAGATTATTTCACGCCAAATGCTGATGAAAAATGCAAATGAAAAATGTTAAAGGATCAGAGCTGATCAGAGCAAAAGGCATCTTCTTTCGCTTGGCCGCAGACCAGACCAGACTATCAGTTTGTTAGTTGATACTAGTATCAGTTTGTAGTTAAGGAACTCGATGTGGGATATGTATGAGGATTTATACAAATACTTATATGGCTGATGGGCAAGGTGAAAACACTCATGATGAGAAACTAGAGAATATAGCACCATTTCTCAATATAGAACGTTTAAAGTATCGTGAACGTGATGGACTTGAGAATGCTTTTAATTTTTGGCTGCTTAAAATGTTGAAGAATTTTGCAGTTTCGGATGAAGTAAAAAAAAAAATTTTTAAAATCTGAAAAGTTTTGGAAAAATCGTATAACCAACCTTATCATCTAATTCGATTTCGATTGTAACTAAATCGAATCGAGATTTTGCTATCATGTATTTTTAATTCTACAATCGAAATCGAAAATTTTTCCAATCAAAATCGAATTATGTACATAGAATCTACTTTGTAGATGATAAGGTTGATTCGGTTTTGATTGTAAAAATTTTCGAATTCGATTCTGGAATTCAAAATAAATGAAAGCAAACTCTCGATTCGATTTAGTTCGAATCGAAATCGAATTAGATGATAAGGGTGAATATAATAAAGTTATGACAATTTATGACAAAATTTTTTAACTCCTTAAATGTATAAGGAATATGCATATGTGTAGTTATTTATTATGTGTTTACAGTCAATAAGAAAGCGTATATAAAACATTTTGCTGTGATTTTGACAATTCTTTTTGGTGTTTTAACCTACACATCGAATATGGAGGACACTCCTCAAAAAGAGGTTTCGCACTGCACTAGAGTATGAAGGTTCCATAACTGTTGTAAGTTAAACGTCCTGATAGATTTTTCGGCGCTTCTCCACCTCCTTGTGGTGTTAGCGATGTCCATAAGCATTCTTTTAAATTAAATTCGCGGTTTTCATCATCATCTTTATATTTTTCGCGATTATTTTGATAACTGTAGGGACTCCAACGATCGAAGATCTACATTAGAAAACTTGTAAAGAAATATGCTGCTAATGTACGGTCAAAAATTTGAACAGAGAACTTGGTGTGCTTGGACGTCTCTGAACGATTCATCGGCTTCAATGAAGTCAATTTGCTCTTCAAATTCACTTAACTTTCTTTTCCCACTCTTGTTTTCATATGAACTTGTTGTAGTAAGAACTTCGGATGATGATGAAGCATCTGTGACGTTATTATTAAGCTTGCTAAATAAATTACTATACTCCTTTTGGCTGTTGCTAATACGTTGTTGAAATTTTTAATTTTTATTATTAAATTTGCTCAAATTCAAAATCAGCTGATTAAAATAAAAAATTCTCCATGTACGTCAAAAATTCTCCATGTACGTCAAAAATTCTCCAAAAAATTTTGACGTACATGGAGAATTTTTGACGTACATGGAGAATTTTTGACGTACATGGAGAATTTTTTATTTTAATCAGCTGATTTTGATTTTGAGCTAATTTAATAATAAAAATCATAATTGTAAAAAAGGTCATAGTAATGCTGCTAAAAAGTGAACATTCTTGAACATAGTGAACATTTTCTTTAATTCATAATGGATCATGGTATATGAATAAGATATTAAATGTTGTCTTCTATGCTGGACAATCATTGGGAGACACTAATTTGATCAAATCATGGATGGATGGATGTGCATGGATTTCCACTAAGACTCAACATAATAGCTATACGCATTTTCGCTTGGAATTTCATGGTCCAGAGAATACATTGCGAGTGCGCAAAATTAATTACATTGAATGGTATGGATGATCCCATTTCCAGAGAATTCAATTACACTTAGCAACGTAAAAAAAGCAAAATTGTGTTTATCAACAAACTTAGAAATTCAGAACGATCCAAATAGTAATAGAGAAATTGTACAAAATATTGGAATCCTTTAAAAAATAAAATGTTTTGGGGCATAAGTGAAAGTTTGGACCAGAAAAAGGAAATGACGAGGAAATGAAAATGGTCCAAAAGGAAGCGAATATAACGATGTAAAAAACGGAGATAAAGAAAAGAAGAATGATGAAGTTGAAACAGCAGAAGAAAAGTATATTTATAAAAGTAATGAAAATGAAAATTTAGAAAATGACGTAGAGAAAAACGAGTTTGAAAATATGGAAAACGAAAACAAAGAAAATGTAAACGAGACCATAAATCAACCTACCTTTTGCTCCGAGCTTATTCGATCCAAGGCATCTGATAAAAACCATTGCCAAACTTTACAAGCACCATACCGATATTAAACGTTTACATCTTGGAAAATCCCGAAAAATTTAGTCTACGTAATAAGGTACATCATATATATGGCAATTATATCGTCATTATTTGGTGGGCAAGGTGAAAACACTCATGATGAGAAACTAGAGAATATAGCACCATTTCTCAATATAGTATCGTGTATATATACTATATATAGTATATATACTAGTATATATACTAACGTGATGGACTTGAGAATGCTTTTAATTTTTGGCTGCCAAAGGAAGGTCATATCTTCAATATGCCAGATAGCACGTTTGCGAAAACATTTGGGTGTACGTTATGATTTTCGTGATGGCGCCTTTGATTGGGATTTAAATATGACGCTTAAGTATCGTGAGGCGATGCAAATTATGCTCACAGGTTTGTATGATTTGAATCATACTTAAAAAATGTTACGTATTTCACTTTAACCCTTAGGAATATCGCTATTGGCAATTCCCTGAATACGAGCAATGTAAACCAAATAAAACTTTATCAGCTGGTCTGGTGCGTAATGGCGAAAAGTATATACATCGTGGCTATGTAGGCGATATCGAAGTTGGTCCATTTTGCACGTGATGAACGCTTAGCCAAATCAGCGCATGGTGAAAATGATTATCGCTCTACAGACGTTACGGAGCGTAATCTGTTGGCGGTGGAAACTAATGAACAATTAATGAACACTCAAATGTTATACTTAAAGTAAATAAAATCATACGTCCTTAAAATTAAACTAAACATTTTTGTTGTCATTTGTATTTATTTATCTGAGGAAACGGTAGGTATTTATTTTAATAATTTATTACAGAAATAATAGAGTTAAGACTTTTTCCTTAGGCCTTTTTCCCTCTTGTGTATTCGAATACACATTAAAGAACAAAAACAAACAATAAAGTTAAACAAAAAAAAAATTAATCAGGCATGTCGTGAAATCCGATTGATTTCAATCGGATTTCATTTGGGAGGCTTTTTGATGAAAACGGTGAGTCCTTCTTCTTAGAGAGTCGCATCCCAGTGTGCCAGACGGTTCAAATCTTCGCTTTTTTATCCGTTACGGATCCGTTACTGATCCGTTGGCGGGAGAGATTCCTAAAAAAAAAGCGAATCGTTTTTTTTTTTGGAATTGGTACCAGTTCCAAAGCTTCCTTATAAATACATATTGTATTCTGCATGAACGTCACGAATACTCTCGTCATGTGATAACGAAAATGCTTTTACTTTAATCTGATCCCTAAAATTTTCAGCTAAATCAGTCACTCTTTCGAGAACAGTGCTGCGAAAAATTATTTGATGCTTCCAGGACAAACAATTTTAACAACAAGATTTACCTAGACGAATTTCTTCTGAACAAAAATAGAGAACTGTCAAACATATTTTTATTTCAATATTTGGGCCGCAAATTAGATAATTATGGGCCTCGAGTTTGACATGGCTAGTCCAAAGGTATTAAATTACGGCTCCCGGAAATAACGCCACAAAATTTTTTTGGAAATAAAACCAAAAAGATCTTCATTCAAAATTCTGGCGTTGCTTCCATTTTGCTTTGAAAACATAACTTTTCTGGCGTGTATTCCAAAAATTATAAACCACACAGCGAAGTTTGTCGCCAGGCTCTTCAGTGGAATCCACAAGGCAGTAGAGCACGTGGTAGACCCAAAACCAACTGGAAAAGGTCGCTGGAAAAGGAAATCCAAGAATCGGGAAAGTCGTGGCAAGAGTCATCGCAAGGGATCGCGACGAATGGAGATGTTTCATATTGGCCCTATGCTCCTCCTAGGAGTTAAAGGAGAATACATACATACATACATTCCAAAAATTATGTGGCTTATAAAAAGTAAAAAACGTAACAGGAAATAACGCCAGAAAACTTTTTGGCAATAAAGCCATAAGTTTTGGAATAGCTTCAGAAAAATAGGAATAAAATTGCATTTTTTCTTGCTTTATTTTCAAAAGTGTACATATGCCAGAACATTTAAAGATTTTGGCTTATTTCCAAAAAATCTTTTTGCGTTATTTTCTATGGCATTGTTTCCAAAATTCTGGCCTTATTTCCTAGTTAATTTCCAAAAATTGTTTGATAGTGAAATTTCTGTAGCATTCTCTACATGTGTCGTTAATTTTAATGAATTTCTTGAATCAAAAAAATGAAAAATGTGCGGCCCTGAATCCTAGACCACATTGGAATGTAGTCGTAAACAGAGAGCGCAATTTCTGCATATTTATCTTCACAGGTCATCCTGAAATTTTAAATAAAATATCGCTAGATTATCCATAGTCCGTGTGATTTCAATGAATTTTCATTTTGGAGGCTTTTCGATGAAAACGTTGAGTCCTTCTTCTATGGAGAGTCGCATGTTCTATAAATAACATTTATTTGCACTTACGAAAATGTACCATTTAGGAAATATCCTTAAAAAACCGCAATAAGTCGAAAAATTCGATTTTATTGAAGGTTTCCTTTTGGTATATACAAATCAATATTATTTGCAGAACCTGTTATTCTTCACAAAAGAGATTCTAATATTTAGAGCGTTCGACTTATCGTTTTCATCAAAAAGCTTCCGAAATGAAAAGTAATTGAAACCGCAGGGATAACGGAACAGGCCTGATTAGAGGGTGTACGCCCCATGCAAAATAGGAAAAACTGGCCTGAAGGATTGTAATCGTATTTGCATTTATTTAACCACTACGGCCAAATTCAATTCAATCAAATTCAATATTAACAGACCTGTTCCGTAATCCACGCGGTTTCAAGTATTTTCACTTTTTGATGAAAATGGTGTTCTTCAAATATATTGAAACGGCGAAGAGGATTTATTGATGCATTGAGAGAACGAAACAATCAGCCAGACCAACGAATTTTCATTTGTATCACAGCAATAATGCGACACAGATGAAAAATCCACAGTAATTTTTTTATGGGTTCCGAATCCATTAATAAACCTTCTTCATCGTTTCAATATATTTCAAGAATCCAAATTTTAAAGCAAGAAGACGATCAAAACTAAAACGACCGTCACCGCCAACCGGAATAAAGGGGGAATAACTCCATCGATGTTGGCTTGAAGTACATCGTGTTCGTCGTACTTTCTGCATAAATCAATGACTTATCATACTCCTGCAAAAAATAAATAGTCTAATGCAAGCATGTCAAACTCATAAAATTAAAATTGTAATAAAAAATACTTACATTAGTTTCTATTACTTTATTCCCAATAATGGCGGCCTCTTATTTAAAAATAGTTATCATTTTGTAGATGTTTTTCCGAGAGAAATAATTTTAATTTAAAATTTTTACTTGGTTGTTATAATATAACTTTGTAGTTCCAAATTCAAATCTGCCAAGTGTTTCGTTATATCCACTATAAAGGCCATGCAGTAATTTTGCAACAACTCTATGTTTTCTTCTTTAATTTTTTTAAGTTCCAAAGTCTTTCCATCCGTTGAAGACAATTTGTCTAAAAGTAAATTATAATTCTGTACAGACCCACTCATGTAGTCGTGTCACATATTGGTACCAGTTCCAAAGCTTCCTTATAAATACATATTGTATTCTGCATGAACGTCACGAATACTCTCGTCATGTGATAACGAAAATGCTTTTACTTTAATCTGATCCCTAAAATTTTCAGCTAAATCAGTCACTCTTTCGAGAACAGTGCTGCGAAAAATTATTTGATGCTTCCAGGACAAACAATGTTAACAACAAGATTTACCAAGACGAATTTCTTCTGAACAAAAATAGAGAACTGTCAAACATAACGCCACAAAATTTTTTGGAAATAAAACCAAAAAGATCTTCATTCAAAATTCAGGCGTTGCTTCCATTTTGTTTTGAAAAAAAAAAAAAAACAAGACTATTCTGGCGTGTATTCCAAAAATTATGTGGCTTATTTAAAGTAAAAAACGTTACAGGAAATAGCGTCAGAAAACTTTTTGGCAATAAAGCCATAAGTTTTGGAATAGCTTCAAAAAAATAGGAATAAAATTGGAAAGGAAATAAGTGAATTTTTTCTTGCTTTATTTTCAAAAGTGTATGCCAGAACATTTAAAGATTTATTTGGAAAAAAATTTCAGACGGTATTTCACATTGTGTTTTTATCTTTTCTAAAGACCACATAACGTTTGTAAATAAAACCATACTTTTTGAAAATATGCCACAAAAGTTTTTGGCTTTATTTCCAAAAAATCTTTTGGCGTTATTTTCCATGGCATTATTTCTAAAATTCTAGAGAAAATTCTAAACAGATAGCGCAATTTCGGCGTATTTATCTTCACAGGTCATCCTGAAACTTTAAATAAAATATCGCTAGATTATTGCAAATTATTGGATTTTCAAAATGTAATTAATTACCTCTAACACCCCGAACTTTGGTTTTTTTCTGAATTTTCAATTAGCACAGTGCAATCATCCAAACCAGCAAGGATCCAAGAATCTACACTTGATATTCACCCTTATCACCTAATTCAATTTTGATTGAAAAAACTTTCGATTTGGATTCTGGAAATCAAAATATATGATAGCAAAATTTCGATTCGATATAGTTCCAATCGAAGTCGAATTAAATGATAAGGGTGCTTATTTTTTTTAACGTTAGCTGTTAAATTGAAATGGAAATACCAAGGCTACAGTTGTTTTTTGGCGCAAATTGGAATTCAGTTCTCGGAATATTTGCGATTGTAAATGAATTTTTTGAAATAAATTTTACCTCTCTCTAGGACTTTCGCAATTCTTGGATTTCCTTCTTCAACGACCTTTTCCAGGTGGTTCTTATCCCTTTAACTAGTTTTTTGTAATGTTATTCATAAGGCAAAATTCTTTGACGCTTAACTAAAACTTTTTTGTGGTATTCTCGAAGTATTCACTAGATGTTGGTTGCGTTCATGAAATTATGAAAATTCAAGATCAGACGATACAGTTAACGCAATGATTTTGTGATAAGTAATACCAAATGAGTCGTATCGATCAAGCCAAAATTTTGTTTCAACGGTGCTTTTTTCCATCAAAAAGCAATGTTTTATCAACACACGAAATTCTTATTTTTTTCATTGTTTTGAAAATAACAAAAAATGTTTTGTCGGATAATCATCAAATTTTTGCAGCTACCTTTTGAAAGTTAGTACTTAACAAAGAAAATTATTAGAGTTTTAAATATATCGCACTATCTTTGTGTCAGACTGCGGGCTTATAAACCATTCTTAACTTTCTTTCTTTAGCCTTCGGCAATGTTCCTTTCATGAAATTGCACTTCGCTTACAAATTTTTCCCTGAAGTATAAAATAAAAGCTTAGATTTGTTTTCTTTTTCATTATTGTCAGTTTTTACAAATACTTACATGTTGCTTTTTTATTCTATTTGTTATTGCCAACAATATTTTTAGTTATTATGAAGGATGAATCATTCACCCAAAAAAACCAATTCACACCAGGCTTTCATAGGAAAGATCTCCAAATCGATTTTCTCACCTTTATAATTTTGAACTCTTTAAAACTAAAAAAATGAATAGATTTTAAAGAAATTGTGGCACTGCTTTTTTTATACCTTTATTTTCCAACAAATGTGATACCATTTATTTATCATACATATTTTATTTTGCATTATTTAATTTATTTCTTGCATTATATTATACAATATGTAATATATTTATATGTATGTTTATATATATGAAATTTTAAATGTTTTTTATTTATGGGAATTTTCATTTGGAATTCTTTTAAATTGGTAATGCAAGTTCTTGTTTTAATATGATATACTTAATAGAAAAAAAAAAAAAAAAAAACACACAAATTACATGTGAGAACATTTTTGAAATAGACACGCCAAAGATTTACCCAAAACATACTACTAAGCACTACTGCACCACCCATGACCATGACCTTGTATATCTTTTCCCATTTAAAAAAAAGTGTATTTTTAGTTTCAAATTATTTTTGTAAGCAAAAAAAAAAAAGAAAAAGCTTTTACTTAAATATTGATGACTTTGAAACTGCACGTTTATAGAAAAAAAAAAAATCTTATTTTATTGTAAAGGAAAAATCATCCTTCTCAAACTCTAATTAAAACGCAGCGTCAAAATACTTTTTTTTTTTCTTTTGTTTAAAAGGTATGTTTTTGTAGTTTTCCGCAGTAGCAGGTTTTCGCATTTATTGTTGTTAGATTTACATATGTAGTAATATATATAGGACGTTATTAGGATGTTAACTAAGGGATAACTGATTAAGCGCTAATAACCTTTCTACGGCCGCATTAATGTCTCCAAATGTTGCGATCAGAGCTATAAAAGAGAATATACAAAATTAACATTATTTAAAGTGAGTTAAATTAATAAAGAGTGTGTCATAATTCAAGCAAGATTTGAATTGAATAGAAAACAAATTTTTTCTTTGTCAATTGAGGAGTGGCCGTACCAAAGGGCCTAAGTACCATTTCGAGGCAAAAGTAGTGTCATAATATGAAACGGGTGGCATTTTGTTAGAAATTAATAAAATTATTCTCTGTTTTCACTAAAAATTTTCTTGATAGTGTGAAATTAATGTCATTATGTTAAAAAAATTATAACATTCAAATAACAGACTATTAGGCACGTAAATAGTATGACATTACTTTTGCCTAGAAATGTTACTTAGGCCCTTTGGTACGGCCACTCCTCAATTGTGTTTTTTTTATTAAGTAAGTACATAGGATAGGGTAATGTATGGAATAGCACATCGGACATACGCACTCTTTTCAATGGACATTTTGAATGTGGCTGATGCAGCGTTGAATCCCCTCCTTTACTGACAATAAACTGTCAGCTGTCAAACAGTTTTCTTTATTTGATTGGCAACGCTTTACCGCACGAATAGCGACAAATTCAAATCTTGCATGAATTATGGGACAGCCTTTTATCGCAGTCTTTTGTCATAATCTATGAACATATTTACTAACCCTAAGCTGTCAACTGTCAAAGTGATTTTTTTTTTCCAGTTGGCAACACTTTACCGCACAAATGGCGGTAAATTCAATTCTTGCTTAATTTATAAGACACCCTTTATATTTATATGCTAATTACCTTGTAAATTGGCTTCTCTATTTCCAAAACCCATTGAATTTAGTTGTTCCAGCTGTGATTGATAGCGCACCTCAGGCGGTTGATTGCTGTCAGCCGTTGTTGACATGCCGTTTAACATACGCGACATAAAGTCATTAAACAATTGGGCATTTGCCGCACCACCTGCACCTGTACCGGCAGTACCTCCTCCTGCTGACGAATTCGTTGTTGCTGTTGTGGTGTTCGTCGTTGAAGTTTCAGTATTGGTATTACCTGGAGGAGGCGGTGGTATACCTAATGTACCAACTAATCCCGGTGCAGCAGAACGTAATTGCTCCATACCTTGTTGTATTTGCATGATGGCATTTAAAGCCTCAGGATTTGTAAGCATATTCATAACTTCTGGATTTTGCATTTGCGCCATAAACTGTGGCATCATAGTGCGCATTTGATCTTGCAATTGTGGATTATTGGCCAACAGTGGGCTGGTGCTTAGCATACGTGAGGCCATATCAGGATCTTGAGACATTGCCTCCATCATGGAACGTGTATAGGGTGCATTTAATAAATTTTGCATAAGAGCTGGATTCTCCGACATTTGTTGCATCAAACTTTGCATGGCTGGTGTGTTAAGCATGCCGCGTGGCGGCACATCACCAGTAGGATTTGATGCTGACGAAGCATTTCCTCCCCATGGATTTGGTAGTGGTTCACGATTTTCTGTGCCCTGTTGTGGATTTAAGCCGCCTAAAATCAGTTGATAAAGAATAAATAATAACTTCGTGATAAAAAATCTGACAAAAGTGATACATACCTCCCGAACTATCAACTAATCCTGAGAAGGGATTACGCGAAAATGATTCATTAGCTGCATTTAACATGGGCTCCTGTATGTCACGATAGATACGCTGTAGGGCATTATAACCACCAGGTACCGATTCTAAATTGGACATAGCACGATCATGTGAACGCATCAATTCCTGCAACATAGATGGATTGCGTGCCAACTCCATTGTTTGACGCAACAACTCTGGATTGTTAAGCATGTGCGATATTTCCGGATTACGTTGCATCAAATCTTGCATTTGTGGATTTGATGTAATCAGCGTACGCATCGTATCTGGATTATTCATCATTTGTTGCACTAATGGATTGTCCAAAAGTGTGCGCACCATATCGCCATTATTAAGCAATTCATTTTGCATGCGCGCTTGCAAATCCATAAACGTACCCGATCCAGCGCCCAGTGCTTCCATACCTGCTAAGCCACCGATTTGATTAAGTCCGAATGGTGTTGCGCGTACATCGGCCGCGGGGCGTGTTGCCGGATCTGTTGATCGTGTGGGTGCCTTAATAACCAAGTGAACGGTGAGCCCATCTTTGATATTGTGCGTTTTCAATGTATCAGAATCTTTCATAATTTTGCCAGCGAAAATTAGAACCAATTGTTCCGGTTCTGACTCGAATTTTTGTGCGACCAAAGCTTTGAACTGTAATGGAAAAAAATTAATAATGTGACTTAACGCTCAGTATAAAATGTCGGTCATATATAAGTTGGGGAACTCAAAGAGTATGCTTCTATAAAAGAAACTGTAACTTACTCAAACCATAGCAAAAAAAAAAAAGCTCTTCTTCCGAGGTCGAAGTTGCAATGCCTAAAAGTTACTACAATAAAAGTAAAACTCCACGGTAAAGGCGTGGCATGGTAAAGTTGTTTTAACAATTCAATGAGCGTTTCAAAACAATATTTTAAGTTTTTTCCGTGGGTCAGGGTGTTGTAGGTGTGAAAGACACATTTTTAAAGCAAAATAAATTTGTTGGGCTCATAAAGAGGAATGGGATTATATGCCACGATAAAGGCATACTTGTTTGTACAATAGATTCAAATTTATCAAATCTTTGGGACAAAAAGTTTTGTGCAGCATTTCAACGATGCCAGATTCGACATTTCCTTAGGTAGAAAATTAGATGGAAGCAAAATTAAGTCTTTTTGGGGAATCGCTTTGAAACGAACGAGTAACTTTATAAGCCTGCTGTAGTAATATCACAGATTGTTAATTTTAACTCTTTTTTTTTATCACGCAAACAATCATTTTATCCCTAAGCAACACATGAAAACTTGTATTGGAACTCATTTTTACCAGAACTATGTATACTGACGAGCAAAACTATAACCATGGTGAAAATACTTATATTTCAACAGAGAGTGCCTTCTTAATTACGTAAGTGCCTTTTTCTGCTTTGCTGCTTTTTGCACTCAATGTACATTTAGGGCCAATTTCACAATGTCCAGTTAAGCATTAACTGGAACTTTAACTGGCACTTTGACATACAATTTCATACATAATTTTTATTTATCTGAAAGTTAAATTTTAACTGAACATTGTGAAAACGGCCCTTAATCTTTTACCCGTAAGAAATCGACAATTTTAGTATATAATCAAAACCCTTTTGTCTTTTGAGGTTCTGTTTACGATTTTTTATACTGGTTCTGAATTTTCGCACAAAATCTGGCGTTTCAAATTTGACCCAATTTGACCCATTTTTGAGGCATGAATTAATTACAGCGAAACTAATTGAAATATGTATAGTAACAAAATACGGTGTCTGAGGAGTTGGTGCTAGCATCTTCTTATTCCTTCAAAATGGACGTGATCAAAACAAAACCAATCGTCATAACTTCGTGAATATTTGATAACTGAGGTGTTGTTAGTAACATCTAACCATTTATTAAAAGTGGAAGTGATTGGATCAAACAAGCGTCAACCCCGAATTTAACACATATGATGATAAGATTTTTGAATACAAAATGTTGGTTTCATAAAAAAATTAGCTGAAAGGGTGGGAGGGTGTGAACATTTTTAAAAATGTATTCCTTGTCTCCCACGGATCCCTAGAAGCAATTTTGTGCAAGCAACAATTTATCATTTCAAATTGTTCATCAAACCAAACTGTCG